>CM077081.1:125477975-126061998 GCA_039513925.1 Platanthera zijinensis
TGAAAGTCACTCGAAGGAGTATGACCTAGACCTCGAGCAGATCACGCTGTTAGGCTGCCATCAAGCTGGCAATGCTGGAAGTCACTCGGGGGAGTCTGCCCCAGACCCTGAGCAGATCCTGCTGTCAGGCTCCCATCAAGCTGGCAGTGCTGGAAGTCACTCGGAGGAGTCTGCCTCAGACCCCAAGCAGATCCCACTGCCAGGCTCCCATCAAGCTGGCAGGGCTGGAAGTCACTCGGAGGAGTCTGCCTCAAAACCCGAGTAGATCCCACTGCCAGGCTCCCATCAAGCTGGCAGGGCTGGAAGTCACTCGGAGGAGTCGGCCCCACACCCCGAGCAGATCCCCCTGCCAGGCTCCCATCATGCTGGCAGGGCTGGAAGTCACTCGGAGGAGTCTGCCCCAGACCCCGAGCAGATCCCGCTGTCAGGCTCCCATCAAGCTGGCAGGGTTGGAAGTCACTTGGAGGAGTCTGCCACAGACCCCAAGAAGATCCTGCTGCCAGGCTCCCATCGAGATGGTAGGGTTGGAAGTCACTCAGAGGAGTTTACCGCAGACCCCGATCAGATCCCACTGTCAGGCTCCCATCAAGCTGGCAGGGCTGGAAGTCACTCGGAGGAGTCTTCCCCAGACCCCAAGCAGATCCAGCTGCCAGACTCCTATCAAGTTGGTTGGGATGGAATTCACTCGGAGGATTCTTCCCCAGACCCCGAGTAGATCCCGCTGCCAGACTCCTATCAAGCTAACAGGGCCAGAAGTAACTCAGAGGAGTCTACCCCCGACCCCGAGCAGATACCGTTGTTGGGCTTCCATCAAGCTGGCAGGGCTGGAAGTCACTCGGAGGAGTCTTCCCTAGACTCCGAGCAGATCCTGCTGCCAGGATCCTATAAAGCTGGCAGAGCTGGAAGTCACTCGGAGGAGTCTGCCCCAGACCTCGAGCAGATCCCGCTGCCAGGCTCCCATCAAGCTGGCAGGGCTGGAAGTCACTCGGAGGAGTCTGTCCTAGACCCCGAGCAGATCCCGTAGTCAGGCTTCCATCAAGGTGGCAGTGTTGGAAGTCACTTTGAGGAGTCTGCCCCAAACCACAAGCAGATCCCGTTTTCAAGCTCCCATCAAGCTGGCAGGGCTAAAAGTCACTCGAAGGAGTCTTCCCCATACCATGAGCAGATCCTGCTGTCAGGCTCCCACCAAGCTGGTAGGGCTGGAAGTCACTCGGAGGAGTCTGCCCCGGACCCCGAGAAAATCCCGCGACCAGGCTCCCATCAAGCTGGCAGGGCTGGGTATCACTCGGAGGAGTCTGCTTAAACTCCAGCCAGATTCAGCTGACAGACCCCTGCCGAGCAACAAGGGTTGGACGTCACCCCAGGAGTTCGCCCAGACCCTTCCGTTTTCCGACAAGGGCGGGGGGCCTCGGTCAGCGCAGCGTATAAGGGAAGGAGTTAGCCGCCCGCGACGTGAATGATTGGATCGACAGGCCGACGAGAGGACACCAGCGAGTCAGAGATCTGGGAGTGCCGGCCCTGACCAATAGATCGGCGAGCCCCGGGGAAGGGGTTTAGGCGGCGAGAGCTCGGCCGCGCCAAGACCCCCGGAAAGTTCGGCCCACACGAACTCTTTTTGCGCACTAGTTGGGTTCTCGCCCGCACTACGATGTGGGTGGAGTGGCGAGCCCGTCCGGAGGATGCGAGTCGCCCGCTCGCATCGCGGTTAACTAGCATGCCCCTCGCTCTTATGTCTAAGTTCCCAATCAAGAATGAACAGACGACCTCACTCGCTCGCAGTGGCAAAATTGAAAGCTAAACATTCACGGCAGAGTATAAATAGCGAGTGCGAGAAAAGAATGGCGAGTGAGGGAATGAAATATTTACATTATAGTGAAATGAAAAGTACAGAGTTCTTGAATACACTGGGGTCGATCAAAAAAGTGACTATTACTAAATCCGGGCTCTGGCCCGCAATATTGCTGCGACAAAAAGTTAGGTGAGTGCAAGCCCCTGGCGAGGCGATCCCTGAGCGGAGAGCCCCTTATATATGGTGGTAGGGGCCATTACCCGACTTTGGTATCGGAAGGAATAGCTCTGGTACCACCTCGTTCGCCGAAAGCTTATCACTGCAACTTCTGATAAGGTTGGCCCGCTGCAGCTTTTGGAAGGTATACTTCGTCGAGCCGGCCACATTCTTCTACATCATCACCTCGATCTCGTAATTGTTGTAATGTGCGAGCTGGCAACTGCTTGTAGGCGGCGGCGGGGCAGCCGCTACAGCCTCCAACGCGTCCACCTGCGCCTTTAGTGCCTGCTTCTTCTGTTGAAGGGTGGCGATCTCAGTGCCCAGTCGGTTGGCCATCTCCGCGTCCTACAAAAAGGAGAATCACTTAGTTAAATCGCGCAAAAGTGAGAGAAGGCATACGCCAGTCAGTTAACTTATCACCACCCAGGTACTGCGTAAGGGCGGCATCGGATGCTTCGACCCACTTCTGCAGTTCATCTGCCTCCTCCTGAGATAGCTTGCGGGCTGCCTTCTTCTCGTCTATTAACTTGTTGAGGGACGGGGTGTTCTTGTCCAGCCGGAGGCACCGTCGGCCGACCATATGGGCCACCTAAAGGCTGTGAAACTGGGCCCGGGCACTTTCATATAAAAGACTCGCATCGCCTCCTCGTTGTGGATAGTGGTGTCCTCTCACCCATATACGCTGAAGTAGAGGTTATAAGCATCCCCGCTGCTGGTTTCCTGCTCCAGCCAGCTCGGCAACAGTGACGATCCGAAGACCCGGTTGTTCTCCTTGTCCCATTGAAGTAGCGGGACTCCGAACTCTTATGCGGGCCCCTCACCGTAGCTGAATTTTAGGTGCCCCCGGGAGACTGGCTTCTCGGCGAGCTAAAACCCCTCTTGCGGCTGGGATGTGCCTGCCTTTCTGCCAACAGATCTGACGGCCGGAGAGGCCGCGGGGGCGGGAATTGTGGAAGGTTGGCTCTCAGGGTCCTTGCCTTTGTCGCAAGCCGGGGGAGGCGTGCCACCCATTTTATTCGATTTCTTGGGCGGTGGCTGATCATGAGGATGCTCGCGACTGGTTCGCTTCGGTGGAGCAGGGACCAAGAGCTCACAGTGGGCGGCAACCACCGCCTCGGTGATGATGCATATTTTATCTTAATTTATTAGGGTAAAAATATATTATTTTCATTTTAAAATCTCTTTCTTTATGTATTTTAAGATTTCTTTTTATGTAAATAATATAACTAATGTTTATTTTCGGTTTTTGCAGGTCTCCACAAGCTTTTATCCACAAACCTCTATTATGCCCCCCTGACACTCCTTCCCTGGGCATGTCACAGGGCATGCAGCCTGCTCCCGAGGTTGGAAGCCGCTAGAATTAATTTCTCGCCAAAAATCCCATATCACGCCCCATGACATGCCCACCCCGGCCGTGTCCCAGCGCATGACACAGGGCGTATCATCCTCATCCCGAAGACCGCCACCGCATTCAATACTTTCTCCGCCACTGCAAGAAAACAGTTCTATCACGCCCCCATGACACGCCCTCCATGGGCGTGTCACAGGGTGTGACCCTCCTTTTTCTGACGTCTGATGGATATCTGACCGCTGATTTTGACATGACGCGCCTGTCATGCCCCCCTGTCACGGGCGTGACCAAGGGCTTGTATGACATCGTACCGAGGCAATCATCGTTCCCGGCAGGATTCAGCTACTGAGGTCAACTCCGTACCTATCACGCCCTCTGTCACGCCCTCTGTAACGACCCCATCCGTTAAATGACGTATAGTAGAAGGTCCGGCCGGGGCCCCACACTATATGCCACAAACAGACGGTGAGGTCACAGGATAATACCAAACCAAACGAGTCCTAACTCAGAGCATTCTAGCGGAAGCTTATTAAGTGCAAGAACTCATACCAAACCAAACGACCCCACCCCTTACCCGGGGCAGTGGTTCCTTCCCTGCATGTATAGCAATTTCAACATATAAAGCACATACACCCAACATCACAAACGCCGGCCTCAATGCCAGGCGCTCCGTGCACTCAGGGCACCTTTCATGGTTTGTACTTGGTAGGCGGGCATAAGCCTCCAAACCCTTGTTGAAGACCTCACGCACCCGTCTCACTCAGAGGTACGCACCACACCAAAACCCGTGAGCACTATCAGTCAACCTACCCCCGTAGTGTAACAAGCCTAGGGAATTCGCCCTGCTGCTTTGCTACCAATCGACCGCTCACCCGATCTTAACATTGCCACTTGGTGAAATGGGCATAAGCCTCCAAACCCCTTTTGAAGACCTCTCGCACCCACCCACTCAGAGGTGTTCATCGCCACTTGGTAGAATGGGCATAAGCCTCCAAACCCCTGTTGAAGACCTCACGCACCCACCCACTCAGAGGTGTCCGCACTCCATCAACCAGCTCTTAAAAGCATACAACCAAAGGAGCTATACAAAGCATCCTATACACCAAACACATCGTCCTCACCATCTCCGCAGGCTAAACGATGCATACACGGAGTCTTCTCCGGATCGCAATATAAACATCACCAATCCCGACATACGTCTGGATGGGCTTCACACAGCATGCCTATGCCGTACTACAGACTTCCGGCTCTAGATGCAGACTCAACTGCTGGAATCACTTACGCGTTTCCATCTCTTGATGGAGGATCCCATGCACATGCAAAACAAAGGGCTTCACCTGCCCAAGGAAGAAAGATCGTTACCCTTGACGATCGCTTCGGCGCCATAGAAAACTAGCCGGATGGAAACCACCGCAGCGGCCTTGCCTCCGCAACGCTGCACTCGGCTCTCTATTCGGCTCGACGAAGCTCCACCGGCCTCCTCCTCCTCCTCCTCCAAGCTCTCCTCTCTTTCTTAAGAAGAAAGGCTAAGTGGAATGAGCTTTCAACTCCATCCACGGCCTTAAAGAGGCTGGAAATGCTATGGACCACACGATCCAAAAAGAAGGAAACGAACGGCCGAGATCTGCCCAAGAAACCCAAATTTTGCCTGACACGGCCTGTGACACGCCCGTGTCACAGGCCGTGTACCTTAAGCGGCACACGCGGTTTGGAACCGACTGAACAACACGGGGCTCGACACGCCCGTGTCGAACCTGACACGCCCGTGTCAGTCTTGAGACACGCCCGTGTCCCCTACTACACGGCACCCATCGACTTCCAAAACCAGTACACGGGTCGGAACACGGCAGCCGACACGCCCGTGTCCAGCCTGACACGCCCGTGTTCATGGCCGTGTTCACGGCCGTGTACGGCTCTGACCCGAATAGGCCAATTTTGAGATTTAAATCGAACACGCCCTGGGACACGCCCGTGTCCCAGGCCGTGTACCCCCGACACGCCCTGGGACACGCCCGTGTCCCAGGCCGTGTCTACCAGCCTGCTACTCAAAAATGTGTACAAACATATTTTGAGTTCTGGGGTGTTACACCCTCCCCGGTCTTGACCTAGTGCGTGACCAACCCATGGGAAAACTCTATAAATATAAGGCTATTCCCAATATTCAGAACGAAGTTTTGGTGGAGAGGGGGAGGTGCTGCCCCTTGGTTTACTTATTCTTTTTTCTTATCTCTCTCTCTCTCTCTCTCTCTCTCTTATTTTGTAATTTTTCCTTAACCTAGCTTAGTGTTTTGCTTTTGTATTAGCTCTTTTATTTCTTTTAGTAGCTTATTGTAGGGCTAGAATAGGATTTCAATTTCCATGCAAGTGGAATTTTCATTTTATAGTTGTGTAGCTCTCTTTTTCTAAATATAAGTGCTCCTTTTGTTTACTTGTGTTATTACTATGCTTTACAACTCACTTTCCCCCTCCACATCGCTATGATTAACTAATCCTTCTTGTACTCGATATTGATGATCCGAGGTTCGAGCGATTAAGTTAAGATGCTTTAATTTAACTTTTCTTTTTTAGGTTTTAGGCCTTGAATTACTCTTTATTTTAATGGCCTATAAGTTTGTTATCGATATATACCCTCCACCTTTGCTTTCATTCTGGGCTAGCCAAGAGGCAGATAGAATGAAGTGAGCATTCAAGAGTAAAGAGAGTTGCACACACCCCTCGAAAGAGTCAGACGTCCAAATCTCCCATATTGGAGTAAAATCCAATAGAGGGGTTCACCGCATAAAGCGAGCTTTAGGCCTTTGATTTAGACGAGAGTCGGTCGGACCTTCCTAAACTAAGTTTGGCACGACTTCGAGAGAAGCGTGTTCAAGCTTTAGGAGCCTCCACGGTCAAGGACCGTTACCCAATTAAGCATAGGTTTATTAATCGCCTTTTTAATCGACTCTTGCTGAGGTGATTTAAGATTGAGTGCTCCCCTTTATCTCTAACTCTAACTCTTTTTATCCTACAAGTAATTAGTTTTCTCTTTTTTTTAGCTTAGTAATATAATTTCAGTTTTTAGTTTAGTAATTAATAGAAATTTCAGTTGATAAAATAATAGCAATCTCCTCTGAGTAGAGTAATCATTACGCCCAAGGGAAATATGACCTTGATACTAATCTTTAGTATCCTATACTATAACCGATAAGGTACGCTTGCCTTTATCGGATATTGAATCGGAGAATATTCTCAACCACCACATCCACCTTCTCTTATCTCTAACCCTCTCTCCACCGTTGCGATTTCATGTACCAAGTTTTTGGCGTCGTTGCCGTGGATTGTTTTGATATTTTGAAAAAAGGATAGCTATTAATTTTATCATTTTGTTTTGTTTTTATCTCTCTCTCTCTCGCCCCTCTTTCGCGGTTGATTTATTTTTTTGTAATTGTTAGTATTTGTTTTAATTGTGGAGAGTTCGGTCACTCTCGCGAGTAGTGCGGGTAAGATATCTTTCATCCGCCCATGATTTTATCCCTTCCGGATCGAATCAATTTTGCCAAATTGATCTGTCCGTTAATTTTTTTTCATGGGGTTACGATGGTTTTCAAACGTCTTCCTAAACTTCTCCTCCGAATTTTTCTGATTTTAATTTTTCCGGAAATTTCTTGAATGGACATTTTGATCATAGCTCTACTTTGAACTACACAGGGTGGTAACACCCTGAGCAATCTTAGTGCCAAGGTGATCATCAACCCATTCCATCTCAAGATTTCTCCGCTTTTCTCCACAAGTTTGCGCGCCCCCCGTTTTTAATTCTAGCGAAAATAAAGTCATTTTTGATGGTGTAGCATTTGATGCACGCATCAATGCTCACTTCAAAGTGATTTTTGATGCTTTTGCTGCTGAGGCCACATCTTTTTCTTCCCCTCCACCTCCTATTTATCTTTCGAATGATGAATCTTCGGATATTCTGCAGTGCCTTCAATCACTTGCGGAAGATGATTATTCAGAAATTCCATTGTACCTTCAACCTCTCGAGGAGGAAATTTCTCCCGATATCGCGATTTTTTTTCAAGTTTCCGAGGAAGACGAACTTTCTTGTGTTCAATCTTCCGAGGAGATTGATTTTTTGGATATCCCAGTTTGCTCTCAATCTACCGAAATGATTGATATTCAAGTGGAGCAAACAGATTTTTCTATCCAACTATTTTCTTATGATCAACCACCGCCTCAGCCTTCTTCTTTTTCTTCTCTTCCCCCTCCTTGCGAAAATTTTGTTTTCTTTTCTTCTTTTATTTTTTCTTCTAGTTTAGTTTCTAGTTCTTCTTCTTCTTCCCCTTCTAATAGTTTAGTTTCTTTTTCTAGTTTTTTTCCTTGTTCTAAACCTTTTTCTTTTTTCTTTTATTTAAAAAATAAAAAATTACAAAAAAATATTTTTATTTTCTTAAAAAAGTTTTGGCACTCGCGCCGAAATGCATATTGCGCGAGCTGCCATTACATTTCTCTTTTTATTTTCCATTTAGCTAACTAAGAACGTCGAGCTCAACGACGTTTTAAACAAAGAGCGCTCTTGGGAGGCAGCCCTTGTTTATCTTTTTCTTTTTTGTTTTTTTATTTTGTTTTGTGAAGGAATAAGCTCCCGCGTGTTTGTGCCGCTTCTCGCTTCTCATGTTGGACTCAAGCCGATCTTTAGCTTAAGTTTTGGGGGATGCATTTTCCAACGTCTGAGCATCAAGCGCTAGGGAAGCATCTTTTCCCTCTCTTTGCATTTCTTTTTCTTCTTTTCTCTCTCTTCTCACTCTCTTTATACGTAACTTTAAACATTGGGGACAATGTTTAACTTTAAGTATGGGGGAGTGTTCCTTTAATATTTTACTTTAGAAAAATAAAAATAAAAAAATTATTATAAAAATTTTAGAAAAATAAAATAAAATTATCTAATATATTTTTTTGAAAAATCCAAAAAATTCATAAAATTTTTGAAAAAAAATCCCAAATTAAATTGAGTTATTTTTTTCCAAATCAATTAGTACCCCCTTACTTTGAATTTTATTGTTTTTTAAGCTCATGTCTACTTGCTTGTTAGAATAAATTAGATTAATTTTCTGTTTAAACATGTTAAGCGAGTAGTATGTTGACTCATGCAGTGTTCCTTTTTAGGGTAGTATGCTATTTTTGAAAAATTTCTTGAATTTTTCAAAACTTTTCCTTAGCCTTTCTTTTACTTCTTTTACTTTTATAAAACCTATCATCCTTTATTTTTCCTTATTAAAATCTTTTTAAACGTTAATTAGTATTAAGTGTAGTAGACACAAACCGGTCTAGATGCTTATTAACATTGTTTTCATGATAGCAAATTCCCTATTTTCTATTTTTGTGTTTATCCTGTTTTGAAATTTCAAAGCTTTACTTTGTGTAGATTTAGGAAGCTTGAAAATGATTTAGGCATTTCTTTTGAAACGTTTGAGCCTTTGTACCCCGCCTAACAATAATCATTGCTAGCCATTTTTGTGCCTTTTCCTTTCCCTTTTATAGCACAACTTTTTATTTCACCACGGCCAAATAGCTTACCTATATGCACACTTTAAATTTATTTTGAGCTTTAATTGCTAATATGCATCTTTTTGAAAAAATTAGGGGAAAAGCTTTGTATTATCTTTTGCTACAAAAGTGGAAATTCTTAAGTATGAAAAAAGAAAAAAAAGAAAAAATGAGAAAAATATATGATGAGAAAAGTAAAAGAAAAGAAAAGAAAAAAAGTGTATTTATTTTGGCTAGCTTTATTTTGGCAAAACTCATTTTCTTTTAAGTGTGCAAATACCCCGCGTGTTTATCTTTTTGAATATCGCACCCATAAAACCTAAGCCTAACTGTACGTCTAATTAAAGCCCTGGTGATTCATGCTTCCTACGTTTACTTTTTAGTATAGTAGCGAGAAACTAGATTAAGTGTTTTTGATAGAAATATTGAACTTTGTCTTGATTGACTATGGCTTTAATTTGTCTCTTAGACTTTAGTAGTGACTCAATGCACTTTTTACTCATTGCTTTATTAAGTTTTAACTCTATAAAAATTTGGGATGATTTGTTTTTATATTTAGTAAAATTTATAAAATTTTGTGCTAAGTTAAAGTAGGAATTTTTGGTTCTTTTTTAAAATTTCTCTACCTCTAAATTCCCGTCTTACTCGTTTATAGCATTTTTAAACTTTTCAATTAATCCTCTTTATTTTCTCTAACTCGTAGTCTTTGCTTGAGGACAAGCAAAATAATAAGTATGGGGGAATTTGATGATGCATATTTTATCGTAATTTATTAGGGTAAAAATATATTATTTTCATTTTAAAATCTCTTTCTTTATGTATATTTAGGTTTCTTTTTATGTAAATAATATAACTAATGTTAATTTTTTGTTTTTGCAGGTGTCACAAGGCTTGCAGCCTGCTCGCGTAGTTGAAAGCCGCCATAATGAATTTCCCGCCAAAAATCTCTTGTCACGCCCCTGACACACCCTCCCCGGGCGTGTCCCAGAGTGTGATACGGGGAGTGTCATCCTCATCCCGAAGCCTGTCGCCGCATTGAATGCTTTCTCCGCCACTGCAAGCAAACAGTACTATCACACCCCCTTGACATTCCCTCAATGGGCATGTCACAGGGCGTGACCCGCCTTTTTACGACGTCTGATGGATTTACGACCGCTGATTTTGACATGACGCGCCTGTCACGCACCCTGTCATGGGTGTGACCAAGTGCGTGTCTGAAATCGTACCGAGGCAATCATCGTTCATGCCAGAATTCAGCTCCCAAGGTCAACTCCGTACCAATCACGCCCTCTGTCACGCCCTCCTCGGGCATGACCTAGGGCTTGACCAACCCGTGGGAAAACTCTATAAATACCAGGCTATTCCCAGCATTCAGAATGAAGTTTTGGTGGAGTGGGGGAGGTGCTGCCCCTTGGTTTACTTGTTCTTTTTTCTTCTCTCTCTCTCTCTCTCTCTCTTATTTTGTAACTTTTCCTTAACCTAGCTTAGTGTTTTGCTTTTGTATTAGCTCTTGTATTTCTTTTAGTAGCATATTATAGGGCTAGAATAGGATTTTAATTTCCATGCAAGTGTAATTTTCATTTCATAGTTATGTAGCTCTCTTTATTCTTAGTATAAGTGCTCCTTTTGTTTACTTGTGTTCATACTATGCTTTACTACTCATCCTTCCCCTCCACTTCGCTATGATTAACTAATCCTCCTTGTACTCGATCTTGATGATCTGAGGTTCAAGCAATTAAGTTATGATGCTTTAATTTACCTTTTCTTTTTAGTTTTACGCCTTGAATTACTCTTAAATTTTCATGGGCTGGAGGTATGTTATCGATATATACCCTCCACCTTTGCTTTCATTCTGGGCTAGACGAGAGGCCGATAGAATCAAGTGAGCATTAAAGAGTAAAGAGAGTTCCATGCACCACTCGAGAGAGGCAGACGTCCAAATCTCCCGGATTGGAGTAAAATCTAATAGAGGGGTTCATCGCGTAAAGCGAGCTTTAGGCCTCCGATTTAGACGAGAGTCGGTCGGACCTTCCTAAACTCAGTTGGGCACGACTTCGAGAGAAGTGTGATCAAACTTTAGGAACCTCCACGATCAAGGACCGTTACCCTATTAAGCTTAGGTTTATTTATCGCCTTTTTAATCGACTTTTGCTGAGGTGATTTAAGATTGATTGCTCCCCTTTATCTCTAGCTCTAACTCTTTTTATCATGCAAGTAATTAGTTTTCTCTCTTTTTAGCTTAGTAATTTAATTTCAATTTTTAGTTTTTTAATTAATAGAAATTTCAGTTGATAAAATAATAGCAATCTCCTCTGAGTAGAAGTAATCATTATGCCCTTGGGAAATACGACCTTGATACTAATCTTTTGTATCCTATATTATAACCGATAAGGTATGCTTTCCTTTATCGGATACAGAATCGGAGAATATTCTCAACAACCACATCCACCTTCTCTTCTCTCTAACTCTCTCTCAACAATTGCGATTTAGTGTACCACTCAGCCCGGGGGAGCTCACCGGAAGCGAGTCGCGCGCTCTCATAGGGATGATGGAGGGGGATGTCGCGCTCGCCTTCCAAAAGCGTGGGACTTAGAAATATTCAAAGGATGGTTCTAAGAGAGCAAAACCAGGCGAACCACTTACCTTCACCGCGCTGGATGGGGAGGATGTCGTCCAGGTTTGTGCGGAGGTAAGCCACCTCAAAGTTCTTCCCAGCGAAGAGCCCGAATAGTCCCGCTTCATGGCCCCCAAGCTCGGGAGGAGGTAGCTCGCCTCGCCGGGTTGAACTGGCGAGAGGTGGATGTTGCCGAAATCTCCCTTGACAATCAGTAACTTCTTGAGCCAGTTATGGCTCTTATTGACCGTCTCCCGCACCTTGACGTGTGTGCTGGCGAAGCTGGCGGTCCCGTCCTTGTTCGCGTGAAAAGAGAACAACTTACGGAATACAGCAAGACTGAACTCGATCCTCTCCTCTCGAAAATAGCAGGCGAACCCGATTATAACAGCGACAGAGTTAGGAGTCATCTGCCCAGGGATGACCTCATAGTACTTGAGGACTTGGCGGACTTCCGGCCATAAGGGTAGCCGGAGGCCCGCCTAAAAGTGGGTCGTCGGGAACACAAGCTAGTCGGCAGAGAGCTCATTGATTCACTCATCCTTCCCGAGACGCCTCGCCTCGAAGATCGGTGGGACGTAATAGCCGAAGGAATCCACAAATTCTCTCTCAGTGGGCGGCGAAAGGGAAATCGTGCTCGGAAAAAGTCCAGGCACACTTGCCCCTCCTGTCTCCCTCGCCACTGCCGCCGACCATCTTGCGAGATCTATGCTAAGCAGGATAAAGGGGGTTCTTGTGTGGGAAGCAGGAAGAAGCCTTAAATGCTTTAGGTAATAAGTGAGTTAGCAGGTCTAATTTATAGAATCAGAAAAGGCGGGAAAAAGTTCTGAAGGCGGGAAAAGTGCGGATATCAAGTTTAACCCCGACGCTTCGACTTTCAAACCCAATCTTGATCCACGTCGACCCGTCGGTCGGCCGCGATAAGCTCTCTACCACGAGCCGCCTGCACCCACTCCCGCATGGAAGTTGAATAACCAGAGATGCGGGCCCTGCCAGGATCGACGTGCGAGTCCCTCAATACGCCACCCGACCCTGCTAGAGTAGGTACAACTACGGCTAGGCGGGTCGCCTCTGTGATGCCGAGCCCGCTAGAAAGAAGAATCGGCCGAGCCGGTTCTCCTCGCCTGCATCTCCCCAAATGGTCGAGACCAACGCAGTTAAAAGAAAAAGTGGTGAGTACACGCCCATAAGCGGGCGGAGGAGGTCCTGAATTATTACAGGCAGTTAATTGCTCAAAATAAACATTCGATGATTCCGGTAATTTTGATCGTTACGCAAGGGGTGCAATCCGGACCCAGCGGGTAGCAGCTGGCGCCGGCAGGAGAGAGCAGGCAGCTCAGTACTGAATCCATTTCCACCTACCCCGCCCCCGCATATCGTATCGAGGCGGCACGGGAGGATAATGATACTCGCGAACCGTCGTCAGTTCCCGCTGGGTCAGATCTATCGTCTCCAAGACATGCATAAGCCGCTCCTCGGCCTGCGTAATGTGTGTGCCCGGAGATATCACTTCGTCCTCGTCAGCTGGGCGCCCCGCCCTTTCCAGAGCCACAAATCGCCCCTCCGCCTCGGCCTTATCTTTCTCCACTCTGTCGAATACCTCCTGTAGCAGCATATGTTTCTGAAACTATTGCATCACTTGCGTCTTCATCTTCTCGGCATTCAGCGGGTTTCCCAGGTAGTCTGTGATGCCGTCTAGCTTAGGGGGAGGCGAGTTGTAACATCCCATTTCCAACTAGACCAGTGGAAGTAGTTTTGTCATAACAGAACCTTAGGGAATCCAGGAATTTAAGTTCATCGACAAAGATTTCGAGTCAAGGGGTGGTCACGCCCGTGACCGACCCGTCACGCCCATGACCTAGGGCGTGACCCCTTCGACGATCGTCGACCTCAAAAAGACGATCGGCAAGCTTAGAAATTTCAACATGGGCCTGACACGCCTGTGACCGATCCGTCACGCCCGTTACCTTGGAATGGCATTGAGTGTGCTAAGCTCACTCAATGCCGTAGTTTGGATGGCGTTGAGTGAGCTCAGCTCACTCAAAGCCATAAGCTAGACGGCGTTGAGTTCACAGACTGTACTCAACGCCATCTTGTGTTGTCTGGTTGGCGTTGAGTGAGCTGAGCTCACTCAACGCTGTAGACTAGATGGCGTTGAGTGAGCTTAGCTCACACAACACCGTAATCTGTCAGGCGGGATGGCGTTGAGTGCGTTGAGTGCACTCAATGCCATAATTTGAATGGCGTTGAGTGCACTGACCGCACTCAACGCCATTTGGTGTTGTATGGATGGCGTTGAGTGAGAAGAGCTCACTCAACACCATAACCTGGACGGCGTTGAGTTAGCTAAGCTCACTCAATTCCATTGTTTAAAAAGGATATATTCTAGATGGAGTTGAGTGAGCAGAGCTCACTCAATGCCATAATCCGGATGGCATTGACTGAGATGAGCTCACTCAATGCCATAGTCTGGATGGCGTTAATTGAGCAGAGCTCACTCAACGCCATAACTGGGATGGCATTGAGTGAGCATAGCTCACTCAACACCGTAGCAAGGATGGCGTTGAGTGAGCAGAGCTCACTCAACGCCATTTTACTTAGTCTTTTCTGGAAGAATTTTTTTTGCTGGGTGCTGGTTCAGATGAACCGGGCCGGTCTAGGGAGTGGGCCATTTTTCTCCTATTAAGACCTAATAAGTCTTACTTAAATTAAGTTGACCGGTCAAGCTTGACACGTGGACCGATAGATTTGCAAAAAGGCGGTTACGACCATGGCCGAGAGCTTAGCTTCATGGCCATCAATGGCATCAGATGCCGTGGCCTTCCCCCTCCCCTTTTACGGCTGGATTCAACTCTCTTAGGGAAGAGGAGGAGTTTCTAGTTGTTAGCTAGCTGTCACAGAGCCATTTCATCCCCCCTCCACCATGGACGAGCAAAGCTATAATGGGCCATTAATGGCCACTAGCGTTAGACCTTTCCCCTCCCTCCTTTTACTAGTTTAAAAAGGCTCCCTAGACTAAGAGATGAAGTTTCCACCCTTACCTAACTGTTTTGGAGCTTGTACTGTGCTGTAGGAGAATTCCGGCGATGCCACCACCGCACCAATGGCATCCCAACGGTCTGCACGCCTCCAGCCCGCAAACAAGGTCCTCCCGTCCTTTCTTTCTACGGGTAGAACTTAGCTTCCTTAGGATTAAGATTCGGGCTCAATTGAGCCCGATCGGAAGAGCTTCTCCTTCCAATTTTTCCGCAAAAATGAAGTCTTAGGCTCGCCGGAAAAAGCCCCTCCGGCGACCGTGCTGCCGCCCGGCGATAGCCACCACCTCAACGGAGGTGGTGGTTGCGGTGGCCGGCCAGGGAGGAGGCTGGACAGCCGGCGGCTGCGCTTGGAAGTAGCTCTAGGTCGGGAAAATCATGGCCATTGGCTGGAGGAAGAAGACAACACCAGGGCCCTTAAATCTTGCTTCAAGATCTGTGTTATTTAATTAGCTTTTATTTTATAAGCATTTTTTTGTATTGAAATAACAGCCACATTAGATAAATTAGGAAAAATACTTAAGATCTTTTCATGAAGAAATGACCAACATGAAATTTTTAGCCCTATAGGTCTACTATATTTTAAAATTGATTTGGGTCAATTTGGTCAACTGGTTTGACCAGGGCACCTCTTTTGGTGGGATCTAAACCTAGAGTTGGGCAGAGACCAAAAAGTGTGCCCACCCTTCATCCCTTAACCAAATGATCTAAAATTTTGGAAGGGAGCCTACCCCAGGTATACCTAGGGCCTGCCAAAAAATGGGAATTTTTGGAGAATGTTTTTCTAAAGTTTTTAGAAACATTTAATAATCTTAGGAAAAATTAATTAGTTGGCTTAATGACTTACAAACCCTCCTAAATCTTGCTGAGTGGTCCCTGGGTTTATCATAAGGTTCTGTATAATTTTTCATCTCATTTTGATATGTTTTAGGTTTAAAATGGACAAACCTAAGCTATGCCCTATTAAGGGGTTTTTAGG
Organism: Platanthera zijinensis; assembly: GCA_039513925.1. Taxonomy (NCBI): domain Eukaryota; kingdom Viridiplantae; phylum Streptophyta; class Magnoliopsida; order Asparagales; family Orchidaceae; genus Platanthera; species Platanthera zijinensis. Next base: position 125,493,483 of record CM077081.1, read on the forward strand.
TCAAAAGTGCACTTTGAGATTTGAGTGGTCAGATCACCTCAACAGAGGCTGAGATTTTTACCACTGAATAGGGATGCCCTCTAGCACCCCCTCATTGATTTTGAGGTGAATTGGGGTAGATTTGCCCTAGGATCCAAGGACAAACCCTAAGGATGGCACTTTGTGGGTTGTGAAGGTAATGGGGTCAAATGACCTTGGACTTACTTGAAAGTTGGTGGACAGGACCATAGGGACATTATAGTTCTCTGGACAAAATCTTAGGGGATTTGGAGATAGTTAAGCCACCTAAAATCCTAACCCTAGTTTAGGGCACCAATCTTAATTTGAACTATTATACTGACAAATGAACTACAAATCAAATAAAATTTGGGAAGGGTGATTTTCTAGTCTAAGTGGCCATAATATAATTTTTTTGAGATTTTTGGGTTAATTTTTATAGTACTTCATTCACAACTCTAGTTGTACCCTAGATATTTATTTTGATTATTCTGGAATTTCTGTTCACTGGAAAGTTATGAAATCTTGGATTAGGGCATCTTATAACATGTTATACCTTCTGTATTTTTCTTGGGAGTTTCATCTGATTATTTTTGGTACTTGCTTCTTTAACTTACTATTTGGGATATGTAGTCAAAAATACAAATAATGCCCAATTATTATTTGGAAAATTATGAAATTTGGCCAGTGGGTGTTCAAACCATGATAGTCACCGTGTAATTTTCTCTGGATTTTTTAGATAATTAAAAATAGTACCTCCTTCACTAAGCTAGGAAAATTAGTATTTTACATTAAAATAAATTCAGAGCCCAAATAGTAGAGAAAAATCATGGGACCTGGTTTCTAATAGTTTTAGGTCACCATCAAGCTTCTGTAACTCTCTTGTGATTTTGGGTACATATTTACAATACTTACTTCATAATATAGTAGAAATGACCTAAAATGGTAAATTAGGAAATATAGGCCTAAACACCTCTTAAATTTCTTAAAATTTGGAATTACTGCTTAAATGCCTCATAGGATTTTTACTGATTTTATGCTGATTTATTGTTGGCTCATTAGTGCACTTCATGTTCATACTAGGGCATTGGGTGGCTTAGAATAAATAAATTAAATGCCCGATAAAAAGGAAAAATTTGGAAATCTTGGACTTAGTTATATTATATCATGATAGACCTCCAGTAAATATTATAGGAGATTCGGAAGACAATTTGGAGTACCTCCCCTTATATACCTCATGTATCTTAGGACGGTCTGCATATAGTAAAACCACAGAAACGGAACTAGAGTTGGTAATGAACTTGGGGAGATGGAATTTTGGTTGTTTGCTGGTTTGGATAGGGCAAGTTAAGTTAAGTTCATTATTGGAAGTCAGGATAAGTAGAGTGTGAGATTGGCTAGTGTTAAGTGGTGTTCGGGAACGACGAAAGATCGTCCACCCCGTGTAGGAGATGAAGAGGCTTAAATCTCTAGAGCTAGGTCTAAAGTAATCTAAAAGGGATCGGGTAAAGGGTATCAACCAATAACAATAAGTGCCTTGCGAAAGGGAACGGTGGGCTTCAGCTACCATCATAGTTCCTAGTGCCCTTTGAGAGCCCTTCACGGGGAATACCGGGGGCAGTCTTGGGCTAACGTAAACCGTAGGAATAATAAATTAAAAGAGCAACTAGAATAATTAGTGTTGCACTTTCACACACCCCGGTAGATAGGGAGGTAGAATAAGTTGGTTTGGTTGCCATTCATACGATAGCTCTGAAGGTAGATGCACAGACGGGACAGCCCGGGGAGCCAAGGGCTCAAGGGTTTGAGTACAGAATAAGGTGGTGGGTCTTCGGTATTTGATTGTCGTTCAAACCGACATCGGTACGTTGAATCGGCGGTGTGGGACACTTAGCCAAAGAAAGTCTGGCGGGTATAGCAAGCACAAGTACGCGGATACTCTAGGTTGTGTTCTTCTAGGGGCGTACAGAAGGGCTAGGCCCGGTAGTGTGGATACCCGCCTAAGAGTGGGGGGGCCGACCCACTGTCTCCGTTGGCCACTACGGAGGTTCCTGGGAGTGAAGCTAGCTGCCCGAATAGGGGGAACTAAAGGTTATTGTGCATAGAGTCGTGTGCGTGAGTTGCACATGCATGAATCATGGCATAGCATATCACTACACTCATATTTGCATACAACTGACACCTAAATGTAAAAATCAGTATGGGACTTTTTATACGATGGGAGCCTTGCAAAAGACCCCTTAACTAATATGTTTGTATGGGCATTCATATAAGTTAAAGTTACTCATTTATTTACTTACTTACTTACTTGTTCTACTTGTCTTCTTTTGTTATACTACTTTCCACATGTCTACCTTATTGCTCATTACCGTAGAATTGCTAGATGAACATTATTCTAGATAGTTGTTTTTACACCATGATAGTTGTTAGACTAGCTCCATTATCATCTGCTTGATTATTCTCCACCTTCGTAGCTTCCCTTTCCTCCTCTCCGCTCGGTTCTTAGGAGCCATGGGGGATGGGTAGGGGATGATAGGGCTTAGTATTTATGACTAATGGTTTTCAAACAACAACATTACAGGAGCTCCAGATGGGAGACATGGACCAGCAGTCCAGGGACCAGCACCAGCGGAGTACGGTGCGCATGGAGGTGGGTACGTCTTGCACCGGTGCACCTGCGACCAGCTCCGTGAGTGATTAGTATTCTTATAGCTTCTGCGATGAGTTGTTTATAGTGAGGACTCTGATGTACCGGGCTTGAGCCTGTTTATCTATATTTCATCTGAACTGATCTTTGCAGTACCTCTATTTTCTATTATTATATATTGATGGACGGGTTGTGAATTTTTATTCATACATGTTTCTGTAGACCTGTTTACATTTTATGTATAATTACTTCTCTCTCTTTGTGATCGAAAAGGTCCGGCAGAATTGGCGTTTTGTAGTGGCGACCTTCCCGTGAGTCGGTGCCACCACAAAGCGGCAATTCTGGGCTAAGACCCCGATGTTCGAAAAAGGAAAAAAAAGGGGGGTCTTACAAGTGGTATCAAAGCAGACCTCGATCGAAAGAGAAGTAGTCCACAAAACCTTGGGCCACCCCCGTGCGAGCTTAGTTTGCGGACAAACTAGCAGCGGAAGCAGTGGTGTGCCCATAAGGGAAATCATATGTGAAAGTCCATCCTACCCCTTATTAAATTCCATTCATTCGCTCTCTAACAAATGGAATTCTTCCTTGTAGCCTGCGACGAACCCAGCATCACAGCAGGGGACCCCTTAGGCTCCGAATGTGGTCCCTCCTCCGCCGGCTCTAGCTCCGTTCCAGCAGACGGAGATGGAGCAAACACTGACGGCCATTCTGGAGTCCTTCAGAGCTCAGCAAGCCCTGGCTCCACAGCCAAACCCCGGGGCCAACTAGATGACTGTCTTCTGGGGACTTTCCCCTCCATCCTACCTTGGGACGGAGTCTGCAGTACGCACTGAGGAGTGGTTAGATACCATTTACGAGATTCTTGTGGGGATTCGATGCCCCACTGAGGAGGAAGTTGCTTTGGCAGTCTCCTGCCTGTAGTCACACAGAAAGAGGTGGTGGAAATCTCAGCTGGACACCACCTTTGCAGGGATGGATTGCGGTGATATTACTTGGGAGGAGTTCAGAGCAGCACTCCTAGGAAATTTTGTACCTCAGTCGGCGAGGGACGACCTGGAGGATAGGTTCCTGCGGTTGAGGACGGGGAACAGGACTGTGCTGGTGTAATACCAGGAGTTTACTCACCTGGCCCGCTATGCGGACGCTAACCAGTTAGACGATGTTGGCTATGCCAGGAGGTTTTATAAGGTGGTGCAAGACGACATGAGACAGGCCCTCCTCTTCGTCTCAGAGGGTAGTCTTGCAAGGATTTTGGAGATGGCAAAGAAGAGGGAAGCGGATCAGCTTACAGTCAGGAGCCAGAAGATACTGGTTGATGATACAGTTATTGGAGGTCGTAGAGACCGTCCTCGGGGCCAGGTTATTGGGGAGAGAAGGAATGGGGAGAAGCCTCATCATGAGATTGGACAGGAGTAGAGAAGTCATGGGGTATTGGCTTCCCAGCCTTTATAGATACTGGAGATGCTAAGGACAGCAGGCACCGGTATTCTTTCAGTGCAATCAGCTGGGGCATATCAAGAGGAACTGCCCTATGAGGCGAGCACCCCCACCAGCACATCAGGGCGCCCCACCTTCCCGACAGTTTGGCGGCCGAGGACATGATCGAGGACGAGGATTCCAAAACCGAGGCCATAGGCCAGAGAGGGAGCAAGTGTATGCTCTAGACCTAACACAGCCCCGGAACCCGGAGCAGGTTATCGCAGGTATGGCAGTACTTTTAAGTTTCTTCCTATGAACTAGTTTTTCTAGACAAAACCTAGTTAGAAATTAAGAGAAGACAACTATAACAAGAATACTAAGACATTTAATTACCCCAGACATAGTCTTCGTTAGCGGCAAGCCCGCTCACACTCTCTTCAATACTGGTGCTTCGCACTCGTTCGTGTCAGAGGATTTCGTGAAAGGACTGGCAGGTGTGGAGCCATTCACCGAGAAGATGATGAGGGTGCGCCTACCCGATGTATCAGATCTAATGACCTCTACTCATTGCAATATGGAAGCGATGATCGGCGGGAAGGCATTTGAGGCACCAGCGACGATTCTGAAGATGCCAGATTACGATCTGATCCTGGGCATGACTTGGCTGTGCTGGAACCATGCCCAGATTGACTGCGTGGCGAAGAGGATCACCGTGAGGCATAGTGACTCCTTCATTGTCATTGAAGGTATTATACCAGCACCCCGCACCTTATTATCGTCTATGCAGGCCATTAAGGCCCATCTGCAGGGGGAAAAAGTTTATCAGGTCCTTTTTGAGGCATTCGTTGCCAAGGAATCCATTTCAGATATTCTAGTAGTGAGGGACTTCGCCGACGTATTTCCGGAGAAGCTACCAGGGCTACCCCCGCACCGAGTGAAGGATTTCCAGATTCACCTTGTACCGGGGGCTAAGCCGGTATCCAGAGCTCCCTATCGAATGGCCCCAAAGGAGTTGGTGGAATTTCGAAGCCAGCTTCAGGAGTTAGTGGAGGCCGGTTTCGTTCGGCCTAGCGCTTCACCATGGGGAGCTCCGATGTTATTCGTTAAGAAGAAGGACGGGACCCTTCGACTGTGTATAGATTACCGGTCCCTGAAGAGGTTGACAATCCGGAATACTTACCCCTTGCCAAGGATAGACGAGCTATTTGACCAGCTGGAGGGAGCCCATTGGTTCTCAAAGCTGGATCTGAGGTCGGGGTACTACCAGCTTCGTATTCGGGAGGAGGACATCCCGAAGACAGCCTTCAGCAGCAGAGTTTGTGTTTTCGAGTTTACCGTGATGCCTTTCGGGCTCACGAATGCACCCTCCGCATTCATGACCTTGATGAACCGGGTGTTCGAATAGTATCTGGATGTCTTTGTTATCATATTCATCGACGACATCCTTATCTATTCAAGGACGGAGGAGGATCACGCGAGACATCTGGCCTTGACCTTGGATAAGCTGCGGGAGCATAAGTTGTATGCCATGTACAGCAAGTGCCAGTTCTGGCTAAAGGAGGTGGCCTTTTTGGGCCATGTCATCAGTGGAGCAGGTCCGGCAGTGGATCCGGTGAAGGTCCAGGCAGTGCGGGATTGGCCACCACTAAAGTCGGCCTCGGATGTTCGAAGTTTCTTAGGACTTGTCGGTTATTACCGGAAGTTCATAAAGGGGTTCTCTCATATTGCCCTCCCTCTTACATCCCTGACAAAGAAGGAGTCCCCTTTTATTTGTACACCACGAAGTTAATCTTCTTTCAGGGAGCTGAAGGATCGGCATACCTCGGCTCCCATCCTTGCTCTTCCGTCAGGGAAGGAGGGATTCCAGGTGTACACAGATGCTTCCTATCAGGGGATGGGTGCTATTCTGATGCAGAATGGGCAGGTAATATCCTATGCCTCCCGTTAGTTGAAGCAGCACGAGCAGAACTACCCCGTGCACGATTTTGAGATGGGGGCAGTTGTTTTTGCTCTTAAGATCTGGCGACACTACCTTTACGGAATTCACTGCGATATCTTCTCTGACCACAAGAATCTAAAGTACGTCGACACCCAAAAGGAGTTAAATATCAGGCAGAGACGCTGGGTGGTGTTTCTGTCGGACTACCAGTATACCATGCACTACCATCCGGGGAAGGCGAACGTGGTCGCAGATGCTCTGAGCCGGAGATCGAGTACGTCAGGAGTAGGCCCGCAGCTGATGGCCTTGGAGTTGGTTAAAGCATTCGAGGAGATGCAGATATCACTAGTGTTTGAGGATGACCAGGAGTTATATATGAAGTAGCTGGGGTAGATGGTTACTACTAATGATATTCGAGACCGCATCAGAGATGGGCAGATGCTGGATGAGAGAGCAGATCCGATATTCCGAGCCTTGGAGGAAGGCACGACAGGAGATTACTCTTTGAGGGATGGTGTCCTGTGTTTCCGAAGCAGAGTCTACATACCTGTAGGAGGCCAGATCCGGGAGTACATTATGACGGAAGCTCACTGCAGCTGATACTTGGTACATTCGGGGATCACCAAGATGGTAAAAGATTTGAAGAGGACAATGTACTGGCCGGGTATGAAGAAGGACATTACGTACTTTGTGATGCATTTCGAGGCCTGCCAACTCGTGAAGGCTGAATGTAGGAACCCGACAAGCTTGTTGCAGCCACTTCCGATGTCAGAGTGGAAATTTGAGGATATAGCCATGGACTTCATACATGGGCTACCTCGATCTGGGTGATAGTGGACAGGCTAACAATGGTGGCCAAATTCATTCCAGTGGCGAAGGACGCTCCGGTTAGTGTATTATAACGGAGGTTCATTGAGCAGTTTGTGCGTTATCATGGGGTGCCCAAGACTATTGTTTCGGATCGGGATGGGCGGTTTACATCCAGGGAGTGGAGGTCAGTCCAGGCTCATCTTGGTTCTCGGTTGACATTCAGCACAGCTTTTCACCCTCAGACCGACGGGCTGATAGAGCGCACCAACCGTACACTGGAATATCTTTTGCGCCTGTGTTTTTTGGACCGCGGCGAGCCTTGGAGAGATTGCTGCCACTGGTCGAGTTTTCATACAACAGCGTCCATCAGTCCAGCATAGGCATGGTTCCACATGAGGCATAGTATGGAAGGAGGTGCAGGACCCCACTATCATGGGTTCAGGATGAGGATCTGCAGGCACTAGGCTCGGATTTTGTGGGGGATATGGATGCTCAAATTAGATTGATCCGGGACTGGATGTTGGAAGCCCAGAGCAGGCAGGCCAAATATTACAATGCGAGGCATCGTCAAGTGGAGTTCCAGGTGGGAGACCGAGTTTTCTTGAAGATACAGCCGATGCACGGAGTCTCGCGGGTTCGCGGGTGGAAGAAGCTCAGTCCGAGATATATGGGGCCTTACAGGATCCTGGAGCAGATCGGCCCCTTGGCTTATAGACTGGAGCTACCACCGGAGTTAGCGGGATCGCATGACGTCTTCCACGTCTCCATACTTCGGAGGGCTATGCTACGGCCAGAGCAGCTGATTTCCACAATAGAAGGCCAAGTTGCCTCGGATCGGTCAGTCAACCTAGAGCCTATCAGGATCGATGACACGGTAGTGCGGGTCTTGCGAAGGAATAAGGTTCCGTTAGTCAAGGTTCTGTGGAACAATCATGGGCAGGATGAGCATACATGGGAGCCACAGGACTTGAAGCGACAAAAATACCCGGAACTTTTCGGTCAGGTATACCTCACAACCCCTCTGGACAATCAATTTGCTTTCCTGTTTTAAATCAATAGGACTGAAATTTCAGGAATAGGGGCTAATCTTTTGTTTATTGGGGTATATACTTAGTCAACTGGACAAATTGGTCTTAGATTTGACCATCACCTTCAAACCACACATAGCAAACGTAACGTAGAGATGTAAATCTTTCAACTTTCATGGGATGTTACAAGCCTTTTTCTCCCGATAGGAGCCCCCGTAGGCTTAACCTTTATTTCGGGGACGAAATCTTTGTTTTGTTTATTGGGATTTATAACATCCCATTTCCAACTAGACCCCTGGAAGTGGTTTTGTCATAACAGAACCTTAGGAAATCAAGGAATTGAAGTCTATCAACCAAGATTTCAAGTCAAGGGGTGGTCACGCCCGTGACAGACCCGTCACGCCTGTGACCTATGGCAGGACCCCTTCGACGATCGTCGACCTCAAAAAGACGATCAGCGAGCTTAGAAATTTCAACATGGGCCTGACACGCCCGTGACCGATCCGTCACGCCCGTGACCTTGGAATGGCATTGAGTGAGCTAAGCTCACTCAACGCCGTAGTCTGGATTGTGTTGAGTGAGCTCAGCTCACTCAAAGCCATAAGCTAGACGGTGTTGAGTGCACAAACTACACTCAACACTATCTGGTGTCATCTGGTTGGCGTTGAGTGAGCTGAGCTCACTCAACGTCGTAGACTGGATGGCGTTGAGTGAGCTTAGCTCACTAAACACTGTAATCTATCAGGCGGTCTGGCGTTGAGTGCGTTGAGTGCACTCAATGCCATAAGTTGAACGGCGTTGAGTGCACTGACCGCACTCAATGCCATTTGGTGTTGTCTGGATGGCGTTGAGTGAGCAGAGCTCACTCAATGCCATTAGCTGGATGGCGTTGAGTGAGCTAAGCTCACTCAATGCCATCGTTTAAAAAGGACATATTCTGGATGGCATTGGTGAGCAGAGCTCACTCAATGCCATAATCTGGATGGCGTTGGCTGAGCTGAGCTCACTCAACGCTATAGTATGGATGGCGTTGAGTGAGCAGAGCTCACTCAACGCCGATGCAAGGATGGCGTTGAGTGAGCAGAGCTCACTCAACGTCATTTTACTTAGTCTTTTTTGGCAGAATTGTTTTGGATGGGTGCTGGTTCAGCTGAACCGGGCCGGTCGAGGGAGTGGACCGTTTTTCTCCTATTAAGACCTAATAAGTCTTACATAAATTAAGTTGACCGGTCAAGCTTGACACGTGGACCGACGGTTTTGCAAAAAGGCGGTTACGGCCATGGCCGAGAGCTTGGCTTCATGGCCATTAATGGAATTAGATGTCGTGGCCTTCCCCCTCCCCTTTTACGGCTGGATTCAACTCCTCTAGGGAAGAGGAGGAGTTTCCAGCCATTAGCTAGCTGTCACAAAGCCGTTTCAGCTCCCCTCCACCATGTCTGAGTTAAGGTATAATGGGCCATTAATGGCCACTAGCGTTAGACCTTTCCCCTCCCTCCTTTTACTTATTTAAAAAGGCTCCCTAGACTCAGAGATGAAGTTTCCACCCTTACCCGACGGTTTTGGAGGTTGTACTATACTGTAGGAGAATTCCGGCGACGCCACCACCGCACCAATTGCATCCCGACGGTCTGCACGCCTCCAGCCCACGAACAAGGTCCTCCCCTCCTCTCTTTCTACGGGTAGATCTTAGCTTCCTTAGGATTAAGATTCGGGCTCAATTGAGCCCGATCAGAAGAGTTTCTCCTTCCGATTTTTACGCAAAAATGAAGTCTCGGGCTCGCCAGAAAAAGCCCCTCCGGCGGCCGTGCCGCCGCCCGGCGATATCCACCACCTAAACGGAGGTGGTGGTGGCGGTGGCCGGCCAGGGAGGAGGCTGGAAAGCCGGCGGCTGCGCATGGAAGTTGCTCTAGGTCGGGTAAATCATGGCCTTTGGCTGAAAGAAGAAGACAATGTCAGGGCCCTTAGATCTTGCTTCAAGATCTGTGCTATTTAATTAGCTTTTATTTTATAAGCATTTTTCTGTATTGAAATAACAGCCACCTTAGATAAATTAGGAAAAATACATAGGGGCTTTTTATGAAGAAATGACCAACATTAAATTTGTAGCCCTATGGGTCTACTATATTTTAAAATTTATTTGGGTCAATTTGGTCAACTGGTTTGACCAGGGCATCTCTTTTGGTGGGATTTAGACCTAGAGCTGGGAAAAGACCAAAAGGTGTGCCCACCCTTCATCCCTTGACCAAATGATCTGAAATTTTGGCAGGGAGCCTACCCTAGCTATACCTAAAGCCTGTCCAAAAATAGGAATTTTTTGATAATGTTTTTCTAAAGTTGTTAGAAAAATTAATTAGTTTGCTTAATGACTTCCAAACCCTCCCAAATCTTGGTTAGTGGTCCCTGGGTTTATCATAAGGTTCTGTATAATTTTTCATCTCATTTTGAGATATTTTAGGTTGAAAATGGACAAACCTAAGCTATGCCCTATTAAGGGATTTTTAGGTCAAAAGTGCACTTTGAGATTTGAGTGGTCAGATCACCTCAACAGAGGCTGAGATTTTTACCACTGACTAGGGATGCCCTAGAGCACCCCCTCATGGATTTTGAGGTGGATTGGGGTAGATTTGCCCAAGGATCCAAGGCCAAACCCTAAGGATGGCCCTTAGTGGGTTGTGAAGGTCATGGGGTCAAATGACCTTGGACTGACTTGAAAATTGGTGGAGAGGACCATAAGGCCATTATAGTTCTCGGGAAAAAATCTTAGGAGATTTGGAGACAGTTAAGCCACCTAAAATCCTAACCCTAGTTTAGGGAACCCTTCTTAATTTGAACTATTATGCTTACAAATTAACTACAAATCAAATAAAATTTGGGCAGGGTGATTTTCTAGTCTACATGGCTATAATATAATTTTGTTAAGATTTTTTGGTTAATTTATACAGTACTTCATTCACAACTCTAGTTGTGCCCTAGATATTTATTTTGATGATTCTAGAATTTATGTTCACTGGAAAGTTATAAAATCTTGGACTAGGGCATCTTATAGCATTTTATATCTTTTGTATTTTTCTTGGGAGTTTTATCTGATTATATTGGGTACTTGCTTCTTTAACTTACCATTTGGGATATGTAGTCAAAAATACAAATAATGCCTAATTATTGTTTGGAAAATTATGAAATTTGGTCAGTGGGTGTTTCAAACCATGATAGTCATCCTGTAATTTTCTCTAGATTTTTAGATAATTAAAAATAGTACATCTTTCACTAAGCTAGGAAAATTAGTATTTTACATTAAAATAAATTCAGAGCCCAAATAGTAGAGAAAAATCATGGGACTTGGTTTATGATAGTTTTAGGTCACCATCAAGCTTCTGTAACTTTCTTGTGATTTTGGGTACATATTTACAATAATTGCTTCATAATATAGTAGAAGTGGCCTAAAATGGTAAATTAGGAAATATAGGCTTAAACACCTCTGAAATTTCTCAAAATTTGGAATTACTTCTTAAATGCCTCATAGGATTATTAATGATTTTATGATGATTTATTGTTGGCTCATTAGTGCACTTCATGTTCATACTAGGGCATTGGGAGGCTTAGAATAAATAAATTAAATGCCCGATAAAAAGGAAAAATTTGGAAATCTTGGACTTAGTTATATGTTGTCATGATAGACCTCCAGTAAATATTATAGGAGATTTGGAAGACAATTTGGAGTACCTCCCCTTATATACCTCATGTATCTTAGGACGGTCTGCATATAGTAAAACCACAGAAACTGAACTACAGTGGGTAATGAACTTGGGGAGATGGAATTTTGGTTGTTTTTTGGTTTGGATAGGGCAAGTTAAGTTAAGTTCATTATTGGAAGTCAGGATAAGTAGAGTGTGAGATTGGCTAGTGTTAAGTGGTGTTCGGGAACGACGAAAGATCGTCCATCCTGGGTAGGACAGGAAGAGGCTTAATTCTCTAGAGCTAGGTCTAAAGTAATCTAAAAGGGATCGGGTAACGGGTATCAACCAATAACAATAAGAGCCTTGCGAAAGGGAACGGTGGGCTTCAGCTACCATCATAGTTCCTAGTGCCCTTTGAGAGCCCTTCACGGGGAATACTGGGGGCAGTCCTGAGCTAACGTAAACCGTAGGAATAATAAATTAAAAGAGCACCTAGAATAATTAGGGTTGCACTTTCACACACCCCGGTAGATAGTGAGGTAAAATAAGTTGGTTTGGTTGCCATTCAGACGATAGCTCTGAAGGTAGATGCACGGACGGGACAGCCCAGGGAGCCGAGGGCTCGAGGGTTTGAGTACAGAATAAGGTGGTGGGTCTTTGGTATTTGATTGTCATTCACACCGACATCGGTACGTTGACTCGGCGGTTTGGGACACTTAGCCAAAGAAAGTCTGGCGGGTATAGCCAGCACAAGTACACAGATACTCTAGGTTGTGTTCTTCTAGGGGCATACGGAAGGGCTAGGACCAGTAGTGTGGATACCCGCCTAGGAGTGGGAGGCCCGACCCACTGTCTCTATTGGCCACTACGGAGGTTCCTTGGAGTGAAGCTAGCTACCCGAATAGGGGGAACCAAAGGTCTATGCGCATATAGTCATGTGCGTGAGTTGCACATGCATGAATCATGGCATAGCATATCACTACACTCATATTTGCATACAACTGACACCTAAACGTAAAAATCAGTATGGGACTTTTTATACGATGGGAGCCTTGCAAAAGACCCCTTAACTAATATGTTTGTATGGGCATTCATATAAGTTAAAGTTACTCATTTATTTACTTACTTGCTTACTTACTTACTTGTTCTACTTGTCTTATTTTGTTATACTACTTACCACATGTCTACCTTATTGCTCATTACCGTAGAATTGCTAGATGAACTTTTTTCTAGATAGTTGTTTTTATACCATGATAGTTGTTAGACTAGCTCCATTGTCATCTGCTTGATTATTCTCCACCTTCGTACCTTCCCTTTCCTCCTCTCCGCTCGGTTCTTAGGAGCCGTGGGGGGAGGGGTAGGGGATGATAGTGCTTAGTCTTTATGACTAATGGTTTTCGAACCATAACATTACAGGAGCTCCGGATGGGAGACAGGGAGCAGTAGTCCAGGGACGAGCACCAGCGGAGTACGATGCACATGGAAGTGGGTCTGTCTAGCACCGGTGCACCTGCGACCAGCTCCGTGAGTGATTAGTATTCTTATAGCTTCTGCGATGATTGATTTGTAGTGAGGACTCTGATGTACCAGGCTCGAGCCCGTTTATCTATATTTCATGTGAACTGATCTTTGCAGTACCTCTTTTTTCTATTATTATCTATTGATGGATGGGTTGTGATTTTTTATTCATACATGTTTCTATGGACCTATTTACATTTTATGTATACTTACTTCTCTTTCTTTGTGATCGAAAAGGGCCGGCAGAATTGGCGTTTTGTAGTGGCGACCTTCCCGTGAGTCGGTGCCACCGCAAAGCGGAAATTCTGGGCTAAGACCCTGGTGTTCGAAAAAGGAAAAAAGGGGGTCTTACACGAGTACCCCTCGCTCATCTCGACATAAGAAGAGATCGCGTTATAACATGCGAAGGCAAGGTTAGAAGAAGCTAGCAAGTGATAAGCGGGCTAAATAAAGGGAATTACCAGGCGTTGGCACGTCCGACCTTGGAAGGCTTCTCCTCCATGGGTAACAAATGGTTTCCAAGACCAGGGGGCCTTGGCGACGGAGGAGTCACAGGAGGGAAGTGCGCCTAGGATAAGGGACTAGCGACCCGACTAGTCACCACCAGGGTAGAATTCCCCGGGTCCACCCTGTCCACTCCATCATAGTGAGGCGCCTCCTTCAAAGAGAGAAGTCAGAAGGAGTGGAGAATAAAAGAGGGGAACCACATACCTCAGGAATGACCTCGGCGCTGCCTGTCAAGCAAGGAGCAGGGTTATCACCCTCTAGGGACCTCCGGATGATTTTCCCTTTCACTGGCTTGAATAAGAGACCGGGCGACCCGGACGCCAGCCACGGGGAGACTTCGAGAGCCGCTTCTTGTGCACCATCCCTCGCAGGTGCCAAATGAGCCCGTATCTCCTCGGACATAGGCATCTTCCGACTATGAATTGCGGAAGAGGGAAAAGAAGAGGAGTTATCCGCAATGGTTTCACAGCTTATTTATAGCATGAAGGTGGTCCCCCACCAAAAGATTCCCTCCAACTCTGCAGGGTTTTTGCCGAATACGTGTAACACCCCAAATATCCCCAAGACAAAATGGAGATTTTGTAGGCTGACACGGCTTGGGACACGGGCGTGTCCCAGGGCGTGTCTTGCTCGGGATCGTTTACTCAACAATGTGCGCGATAATTGTTGAGGGGGGGCTGACACGCCCGGCGACACGGGCGTGTCGGGGGGGCGTGTCCAGCCAGGTGTCGTGTGTGTTGGCGCGACTTGCAGGTGGCAAGGTCGGGGTGCGTGTCGCTTGACACGGCCTGGGACACGGGCGTGTCCCAGGGCGTGTCCGGGGCGTGTTCGACACATGTCCATCCTGGGCATGTCGAGGTGTCGACCTAGCGGTTGGCGGTCGTCAAGCGGCGACACGGCCTGGAACACGGGCGTGTTCCAGGGCGTGTCCAGGCTTGGTCGACGAGAGTGGGGCAGCAGTCGACCTCGACGATAGTCGAGCTTGAGGGACACGGCCATGGACACGGGCGTGTGCCTTGGCCGTGTACTTCTCTGGTCGTTTTGGCAATTGTGTGTGGCTGTGTTACAGGGGTGACACGGGCGTGTCGATTGACTGACACGGGCGTGTCAGGTCCGATACGGGCGTGTCCAAGCCCGTGTTCTGGTATCTTTTGAGTCGGTTGCTAACCGACTGGGGGTACACGGCCTGTTACACGGGCATGTCACAGGGCATGTCAGGCCTGTTGAAATGTTTTTCAGAGCAGATCTCGGCCGTTCGTTACCTTCTATTTGGATCTTGTGGTCCAAAGCCTTTCCAGCTTCTATATGGCCGTGGATTGAGATAAAATCTCATTCTCACGTAGCCATTCTCTTTTTAAAGAGAAGAAAGAGAGGAGAGCTTGGAGGAGGAGGAGGAGGAGCTTTCCGGCCGCCGGTGGAGCTTCGTTGGTCCGAATCGAGAGCCGTGTTCAGCGTTACGGAGGCAAGGCCGCTGCGGTGATTTCCATCCGGCTAGTTCTTCCATGGCGCCGAAGCGATCGTCAAGGGTAACAGTCTTTCTTCCTTGGGCAGGTGAAGCCCTTTGTTTATGCATGTGCATGGGATCCTCCATCAAGAGATGGAAAAGCGTAAGCGATTCCAGCAGTTGAGTCTGCATCTAGAGCCGGAAGTATGTAGTACGGCATAGGCATGCTGTGTGAAGCCCATCCAGACGTATGTCGGGATTGGTGATGTTTATATTGCGAACCGGAGAAGACTCCGTGTATTCATCGTTTAGCCTGCGGAGATGGTGAGGACGATGTGCTTGGTGTGAAGGATGCTTTGCATAGCTCCTTTGGTTGCATGCTTGTTAAGAGCTGGTTGTTGGAGTGCGGACACCTCTGAGTGGGTGGGCGTGTGAGGTCTTCAACAGGGGTTTGGAGGCTTATGCCCATTCCACCAAGTGGCGATGTTAAGATCGGGTGAGCGGTTGATTGGTAGCAAAGCAGCAGGGCGAATTCCCTAGGCTTGTTACACTACGTGGGTAGGTCGACTGGTAGTGCTCACGGGTTTTGGTGAGGTGCGTACCTCTGAGTGAGACGGGTGCGTGAGGTCTTCAACAGGGGTTTGGAGGCTTATGCCCGCCTACCAAGTACAAACCATAAATGTGCCCTGAGTGCACGGAGCGCCTGGCATTGAGGCCGGCGTTTGTGATGTTGTGTGTGTGATATATATATATGTTGTGGTTGCTTTACATGCAGGGAAGGAACCACTGCCCCGGGTAAGGGGTAGGGTCGTTATAATTGGTCAGCTAAATGCTGACCGTTGCTTTGTTTATCACCCATGGGGTGGACGTCCTTATGCAGGTGTTGCGGGCTGATTGGATTGAGCGGGCAGAAGCCCATGCTGCTGGTAGGCCCTTGAAGGCCGTGCGAAGTGTTGGATTTCATGTGTGGCCGGCCTGCGTGCCGATGTATGAACTTACATATTTGTAAAGAGAAACCTGTAAGGCCTTAAGGCCGTGTGCGGTGTATTCGTGTAAACATTCCTGGTCATATATAAATGTGTTATTTATATATTTGTAGTGGACATTCATTGTTATGAGTTCTGTAACTTAAAATCTTCCGCTAGAATGCTCTGAGTTAGGATGCGTGTATAAAGGTTTTTGATACTCTCAAGTGGCTCTCTCGTCTGTCTGTGAAATATGGCGTGGGGCCCCGGACGGACCCTCTGTTATATTCCATGTGACAAATGGGGGCGTTACAACTTTGGTATCAGAGGCTAGGGTTGAGTTGGGAGCGCATAATTGAACTCAAGAATGTCCACTAGGAATGTGTCTGTGTCTATTCGGTTTGTTTGCTGTTTTAGCATGGAGGGTAATGCTTTCTTGTTCA
Source organism: Platanthera zijinensis (assembly GCA_039513925.1). NCBI lineage: Eukaryota > Viridiplantae > Streptophyta > Magnoliopsida > Asparagales > Orchidaceae > Platanthera > Platanthera zijinensis. Next base: position 125,509,874 of record CM077081.1, read on the forward strand.
CCTATAGGTGACAAGGAGTGGAGCTGGTCAGTCTGAGCCCCAGCGTTCGGATGAGAGTGCGGCACCAGCTGAGGTACCTACACCTCCCCCTTCTGCGGAAACGGTGCGCTTAGTTGCGGAGGTGATCTTTGCCATGCTTCAAGCACAACCATTCGGGCAAGTGAGGCCTGCTGTGGCGCCAGTACAGGTTGGTGCGAGGCAAGAGCATGTTGAGGTTCCGGTTGCTGTGCAAGCAGCGGACGAGCAACTGAAGCAATTTATGGAGTTTAATCCGCCTACGTTTGTCAGGACGACGTCTCCAACAGAGGCAGAGGATTGGCTCTCCAGAGTGAAACGAATCCTGGCTGCGCTCAGGATTAGTGAGGAGCAGAAAGTCCCGTTAGCCACTTTCCTACTGGAAGGAGAGGCGAGGATTTGGTGGGATGAGATCGAGTTGCACCAGTTGAGAGGTAGAGACCTGGGCGACATATCGATGGACGAATTCTCCAGATTATTCTGGGCGAAATACTTGCCAATGTCGCAGAGAATTGCAATGGAAAATGAATTTCAGCGTCTGGTGCTGGGTGATAAGACCGTAGACGATTACCTGTATGAGTTTACCAGACTTGGTCGGTATGCGGGGTTGACGTTTACGGAAGAGGCGCAAAAGACGAATAGGTTCTATGAAGGACTGCGTGATGAGCTGAGGTTGGCTCTCCCGAGTTCAGTGAACCAAGGATTTCAAGCGTTGGTACATACCGCTAGTGCGCTGGAGAAGGATTTGAAGCGGGTATGGGAGAAGAAGAATACGGCAGTGGAAAAGTCCGAATTCAAAGTTTCGCAATCAGAGCAATCAGATTTGAGGAAACGTGATAAGAAGCGGTTCAGGCCTGTTGAACAAACTTCGGATGTTGCGTCAGGAGCTACGTTTGAGCAAGGACGGAATGGGCCGCGTACATGTTTCATTTGTGGGAAGCAAGGGCATATCGGCCGATTTTGCTGGAGTGGTGGTGAGAAGAAGGCAGGTGCGTCCTATGACGAAAAGGGCAAAGCCGTGGCAGAATCGTCTGCCTCGCGGGCGCAACCTCGAATTTACACTCTTGAGTTGCAGGAGCCGTAAAGTGCAAACCAAGCAGAACAACAAATCCGTGCTTTGGACTTAATGGAAGTCGCGAAACGGATTCTGCGAGATGTGGAGAAGCCGACATAAAGTGAAGTTGCACTTATTTATCTTTTGTTATATTGTATGTATGTATCTCTGTTTGTGACAAACAGTTGTGGTGGTACGATTCCATGGGGCGAGACAAGCTGCGGCCTCTGAGCTCTAAACCTGGATCGTTTTGGTTTGTATCGCAACAGCGTGGTTGTGTTGATACATGTGTGTTGCGCTAAATTTCGGGACGAAATTTCTTTAAGGAGGGGAGGATTGTAACACCCCAAATATCCCCAAGACAAAATGGAGATTTTGTAGGCTGACACGCCCTGGGACACGGGCGTGTCCCAGGGCGTGTCTTGCTCGGGATCGTTTACTCAACAATGTGCGTGATAATTGTTGAGGGGGGCTGACACGCCCGGCGACACGGGCGTGTCGGGGGGCGTGTCCAGCCAGGTGTCGTGTGTGTTGGCGCGACTTGCAGGTGGCAAGGTCGGGCGGCGTGTCGCTTGACACGGCCTGGGACACGGGCGTGTCCTAGGGAGTGTTCGGGGCGTGTCCGACACGTGTACATCCTGGGCGTGTCAAGGTGTCGACCTAGCGGTTGGCGGTCGTCAAGCAGCGACACGGCCTGGAACACGGGCGTGTTCCAGGGCGTGTCCAGGCTTGGTCGACGAGAGTGGGGCAGCAGTCGACCTCGATGATAGTCGAGCTTGAGGGACACGGCCATGGACACAAGCGTGTGCCTTGGCCGTGTACTTCTCTGGTCGTTTTGGCAATTGTGTGTGGCCGTGTTACAGGGGTGACACGGGCATGTCGATTGACTGACACGGGCGTGTCGATTGACTGACACGGCCGTGTCAGGTCCGACACGGGCATGTCCAAGCCCGTGTTCTGGTATCTTTTGAGTCGGTTGCTAACCGACTGGGGGTACACGGCCTGTGACACGGGCGTGTCACAGGGCGTGTCAGGCCTGTTGAAATGTTTTCAAAGCAGATCTCGGCCGTTCGTTTCCTTCTATTTGGATCTTGTGGTCCAAAGCCTTTCCAGCTTCTATATGGCCGTGGATTGAGATAAAATCTCATTCTCACTTAGCCATTCTCTTTCTAAAGAGAAGAAAGAGAGGAGAGCTTGGAGGAGGAGGAGGAGGAGCTTTCCGGCCGCCGGTGGAGCTTCGTTGGTCCGAATCGAGAGCCGTGTTCAGCATTGCGGAGGCAAGGCCGCTGCGGTGATTTCCATCCGGCTAGTTCTTCCATGTCGCCGAAGCGATCGTCAAGGGTAACGGTCTTTCTTCCTTGGGCAGGTGAAGCCCTTTGTTTATGCATGTGCATGGGATCCTCCATCAAGAGATGGAAAAGCGTAAGCGATTCCAGCAGTTGAGTCTGCATCTAGAGCCGGAAGTATGTAGTACGGCATAGGCATACTGTGTGAAGCCCATCCAGACGTATGTCGGGATTGGTGATGTTTATATTGCGAACCGGAGAAGACTCCTTGTATTCATCGTTTAGCCTGCGGAGATGGTGAGGACGATGTGCTTGGTGTGAAGGATGCTTTGCATAGCTCCTTTGGTTGCATGCTTGTTAAGAGCTGGTTGTTGGAGTGCGGACACCTCTGAGTGGGTGGGCGTATGAGGTCTTCAACAGGGGTTTGGAGGCTTATGCCCATTCCACCAAGTGGCGATGTTAAGATCGGGTGAGCTGTCGATTGGTAGCAAAGTAGCAGGGCGAATTCCCTAGGCTTGTTACACTACGTGGGTAGGCCGACTGGTAGTGCTCACGGGTTTTGATGAGGTGCGTACCTCTGAGTGAGACGGGTGCGTGAGGTCTTCAACAGGGGTTTGGAGGCTTATGCCCGCCTACCAAGTACAAACCATAAATGTGCCCTGAGTGCACGAAGCGCCTGGCATTGAGGCCGGCGTTTGTGATGTTGTGTGTGTGATATATATATATGTTGTGGTTGCTTTACATGCAGTGAAGGAACCACTGCCCCGGGTAAGGGGTAGGGTCGTTATAATTGGTCAGCTAAATGCTGACCGTTGCTTTGTTTATCACCCATGGGGTGGACGTCCTTATGCAGGTGTTGCGGGCTGGTTGGATTGAGCGGGCGGAAGCCCATGCTGCTGGTAGGCCCTTAAAGGCCGTGCGAAGTGTTTGATTTCATGTGTGGCCGGCCTGCGTGCCGATGTATGAACTTATATATTTGTAAAAAGAAACCTGTAAGGCCTTAAGGCCGTGTGCGGTGTATTCGTGTAAACATTCCTGGTCATATATAAATGTGTTATTTATATATTTGTAGTGGACATTCATTGTTATGAGTTCTGTAACTTAAAATATTCCGCTAGAATGCTCTGAGTTAGGATGCGTGTATAAAGGTTTTTGATACTCTCAAGTGGCTCTCTCGTCTGTCTGTGAAATATGGCGTGGGGCCCCGGCCGGACCCTCTGTTATATTCCATGTGACGAATGGGGGCGTTACAATACGTGGGGTTGGATTTTTCTTTTCGAGCTTCTACAAACCTCACAAAGAGAGGGGATTGTGTACAACCCCGTGTTCGCCGAAGGGACTTAGGCCAGCAGGCGTGTCGGCCCCATGCCTTCCTAGGCGGGTCAGCCCAAGCCCGTGCCTTCCCAGGAGGGTCAGCCTCGGCCCGCGACCTCCCAGGCGGGTTAGCCTCAGCACGCGCCTTCCCAGGCAGGCTGCCTCCAGCTTATGCCTTCCCAAGCTGGTCAGCCTCGGCCCGCGCCCTCCCAGGCGGGTCAGCCTCAGCCCGCACCTTCTCAAGCAGGCCGCCTCCAGTCCGCGTCTCCCAAGCGAGTCAGCTCCAGCCTGCGTCCCCTAGGCGAGCCAGCCTCGGTTCGCGCCTCCTACCGAGTGGAGGCATTGAAGGGCTACTTGCCCAGTCCCTAGTGGGAGGGGGGGATTTTTTACCATTTTGCCCCTACAGGCCTTCAATTAGCCAGCTAGAACATTGGTGTTACGCTTTTGGCAGACCCGGTTGGGATGCATATAGCTATTCAGAATAGCGGAGTCTGGATGTTGGCAGGCAAGCCCAAGGGGCTTTCAGTAATTTCAGACCAGTAGAGGTTAGTTATTTGTAGATTATTTTCGTAAATCTATAAATAGGACCCAAGGGGTACCTCAGTGATGGAGACGACAGCCAACAACATTTTGAAGATGGTGACGACATGCTTGCGAACGACTATGTGGAGCATCGCAATAATAGCCGTCCTGAACGCAAACCTATATATTATTAATTAATAATAATTATTAATAAATTATTTTTAATTAATAATTCATTTCTATGTTTGGTCTCTCTGTTGCGTTGTTATTTTACCTCCTATTTAAATTTTTATTTCAGGTGTAAAGATGGGTGCTTATAACCATCATGTAGTATTTTAATTATTATTTTATTTCATGAGCTATGATGGGTGCATATAACCATCACATGTTCATTTTGAATTTTTAATTTTTAATTTTGAAGTTTGATTGGAGGGAGATTGAGTGGTGTAGCCTATATATAGGCATGTATCTTTTCCTTATTGAATTATTGAATGAATGAAAAAGTAAAGACCCTCACTTTGAGAAGTTTCCCCCCTCCCTCTCTTGGCAAATTTCGGCTCCCTTTGTTCTCCCCTCCTCTTGGTCGCCGACCACTCTTTCCTCCCCCTCTTCCTCTCCTCCTCTCCTCTTAGCTACCCAAGCCCCTTTCTCCTTGCAACATTTAGATCGGCCACCATCCTCCCTCCACTTCATAAACTCAGCCACCCACCACCTTGACAAAACCGACCACCTCCTCCCTTCACAAAACCGACCACCACCCAACTAGCCGCAGCTCTCCTCATCCCTTCCAAAACCGACAACCACCCTCCATATTTAACCCTAAAAACCTACCATATTTGCTCTCTCCTATAATAAATATATATTTCTTGCCAAAAATAGAAGATCTCTTCGTGGGAATTTCCCACTCCGGCGTGACGTAACGAAGGAGGACGAGTTTCTCTCCAACCGACGTGACTCCAGCAGGGCCTTTGAAGAAGCAATCCAAGTAGAGTGAAATCGGAATCACCCATTCCGATTGGGTAACGAAACTTTTCTACCGTTACGTGTTTTCTTTCCTTTGATTATTTTGTGTGGTGGATTTTCTTAGCGTTGAATATTGATAGCAATTAAATCTTCGTGGATTTCTTCGATCGACTTGTGTTTTTTTCTTGATTGATTTAATTTTCGAAAGGGGTTTAGCGAGCCCTCGTTTTCTTTTGTTGGGAGAGATCTACCTTTTCCGAATCCTTTTTTATTCGGTAGATCTCTTTTGCTACAACATCGCTCGATCGGAACGTGTATGTCCCTTTAGTCGGAAAGAACATTGGCCTATAGCCCTTGTTCGATCCTAAACGGTTTGGCTACCCGTACGCTAGCATATAATTGATTGGAATAAATAACGTGGTGCGACGTAAAACGATTGTATGAGCGTAGGATTTGGTTCGTAAAGAGTTATACGTGTGCGTCCGTAAACATATTTTGGTGTCAACACCCAAGCCTACATCAATTTGGTATCAGAGGGAGGTTCTCGTCAATTTCCTAATTTGCACTCCTCTAATTTTAAAATTCAAATTTCAAATTTCAAATTGCGAATTTCAAATTTCGAATTTCGAAATTCAAAATTAAAATTTCAAATTTCAAGTTTCGAAATTTCAATTTTCAAATTTCAAAATTTAAAATTCAAATTTCAAATTTCAAATTTTAAATTTCAAATTTCCAAATTCAAATTTCAAATTTCAAAATTTAAAAATTTCAATTTTCAAATTTTCAAATTTCCAATTTCCAATTTCAAAATTCAAAATTTCAAATTTTTCTCCAAAATTCCAAAAAAAAAATTTGTGGTCTGCCAATAGCCGACTTAAATTTCTTATTTTTCAGCAAAACAACAAAAAAAATTTATTAATAATCTTCATATTTTGTTTAGCAAGAAAATCTATTTTCTATAAGTATTACCCTAGTTGTTAAGCGGGAACAATTACTACAATCCTAATTTATTTGGGTCAGTTTACTTTTCTTTACATGTACACAAGTATCAGATCGAGTTTTCTCTCCGGTTCTTACGATTATGGCCAATGACGTTCACGTTTCCCATTTAGACTATTGGTATTATAAATCCATGGTTAAGCCTCCCCCTAGGCAAAGCCACATTAATCTTACCTATGATGGTTTAGGGTATCCTACAAATTTTAGGGATTGGCTTAAGGAGATAGAACTTCATTTTGACTATCGCGAATGGGATGACCTCCAAAAGGTCCACTTCACCCGAGAGCGGTTAATAGGTCGAGCCCAGTCATTCTGGATAAACGAAGAGCGTCGTGTTGACAATTATACACACACGTGGTGGGCGATGTGTAGCCTCCTCTCGGGTAAATTTGATCCCACCAATCTTTGTACTACTAACGCCAAACCTTTGAGTGAGTATCGTTATGGCGCTAGTTCCATACCAACCATTAGGACTGACTATAAACCTAATGCCCAGATTAAACGACACATTGTTGAGCGATCTCCCCCGATTATGCCTGTAGACCTTTTTGAGTCTCCCCCTGAGTTGTCTAGTCTAGTTGTTGACTCTCCTGTTAAGTCTAAGGTAATGTCTAGGATCGTGCCCGTCACTGAGGACGTGGCTATTATCTCTAATGATGATAGAGACGATGAGGATATTGGTTGCCCTAGTGACCTGGATGAGGATTTCACCTTTGAGGAATCCTCTCCACTCCCCATCGACGATATTTTGGGACCATCTCCCTTGGTTATTATAGAGTCTTCGGTCGACCCAATTATGTTAGATGTTTCAGCAGTGTTGGAAGAGTCCTCTAGGGATGAAAGTTTATCTTGGGGTGAAGATAGCCTGATATGTGAGAATAGCACATTGCCTATTATTAGCCATACTAGTGTTGTGTCTGTTCAAACTAGTATTGAGAGCCCTCTCTAACCTATGATCCCCGTCGTGTTAGAGTGTAATATTACACCTGCTGAGACAATACCTGAGTCAGTAGACATTTTGGCTGAGTCAGTAGAGTCACCTTATAATGAGAGTTTACCTAGTAGTGACTTGGAGGATTATCGGTTCGGACTCGAGCTGGTTCCTTTTAGACCGAGATATGTTGAAGATTGTTCTGATGACCCTGTTGTATTGGACGTTCCGACTGATTGGAAAGACTTACCATTGGTGAACGAGTTATGCTTGGATGATTTTAGTGCTATGTGCCCGAACGATATTTCTTTGATGCAAACACCTTCATCTGACGTTCCTGATTTAAAGCTTCCGTCAGGCTCAATTTTACCCTTGTCTGAGACCATAATTGATTCTAAATTAAATAACTGGATAGTGTGTCAGAAGAAATTGTAAGCAAGGAAGTTGCATTATTGGACGACTTTTTGGATTGTTCCCCGGGTTTGATTTTACCGACTCGTTCCCCTGACCCGTTGACTCGACATATTGATCATTGAGGACACGAGTATGGTACGACTGGTTTTAGGAGTTCTACGGTGCCCCCTGAGTTCATTCTGCCAGTACCCCCAGATGAGGTCTCGTTAGTGCCTCCAGATCTCGTATTATTGTTGCCGACCTATGAGCCGACCACTGAATCTGAATTACATGATATATCTAATGAATTGGTAGACATGTCAAACGAATTTTTTGTAAGGGCGAATCCATTGTTTGAATTTTCATATGACTTTAATGGCTAACAACCGGGTGATCTTTCTTGGATGTTAAACCCGTGTTTCGACGTTGAGAATGACTTAGCTCCTCCTTTGGACATGTCCCCTTTTACGACCTATTACCCTACGAGTCTATCGTTGGTCACACCCTCTGATGTTTTTGATTTTTTTCAGTGGCGACTATTTCTTTTATCCTAATTTTTTCCTCCATGAATTTTAAAGAAAATCATTTATCAAATTATACGTTTAGGATAGGGCCGCTTATAGTGCCCCATTATGTAATTCCATTGGATCCACCAAATTTAGTTCCGTTGGTGCGCCCTTATTTAATTCTGTTACCACTGAATATATTAAGTGCGGTGTTAACCCCAAAATCGGCAATCCTCTCCAAGGAGCCTATTTTTTCTGCTTTTCTCTTACAGGTTCCCACCCGTAAGGAGCAGACTAACCCTGATGTCCATCGTGTCCGCGCAAGGCAGACTGCCAGGTATGAAGTCGCCCAAGGACATGCTCCGCCAGCCGCCCGCCAGAGGCGGCCTCCACCTGTTGGGCGGACTCCCCCCGGAGTCCGCCCAGGTCGCCCGCTAGGGGGCGACCTCCGCTTGCCGGGCGGACTCCACCTGGAGTCCGCCCAGGCCGCCCGCTAGGGGGCGGCCTCCCCGGCCGGGCGGACTCCCCCTGGAGTCCGCCCAGGTCGCCCGCTAGGGGGCGGCCTCAGCCTGCCGGGCGGATTCCCCCGGAATCCGCCATGGCCGCCCGCTAGGGGGCGGCCTCCCCAGCCGGGCGGACTCCCCCAGGAGTCCGTCCAGGCTGCCCGCTAGGGGGCGGCCTCACCGCACGGGCGGACTCCCCCTAGAGTCTGCCCAGGCCTCCCGCTAGGGGGCGGCCTCAGCCTTGCCGGACGGACTCCCCCGGAGTCCGCCCAGGCCGCCCGCTAGGGGGCGGCCTCCCCGGCCGGGCGGACTCCCCCTAGAGTCCGCCCAGGCCGCCCGCTAGGGGGCAGCCTCAGCCTGCCGGGCGGATTCCCCCGGAATCCGCCCAGGCCGCCCGCTAGGGGGCGGCCTCCCCGGCCGGGCGGACTCACCATGGAGTCTGCCCAGGCCGCCCGCTAGGGGGCGGCCTCCGCTCAGCCTGCCTACCCTCATCTTTCTCAGTCCGCTGAGGTCGTTGATGCTGACGTCACTGGGCCCCGCTTCAAGAAGATTCTCCCCGGGCCTATAAATACCCCCCAAGACCTCTCATTCTGCACGCAGGAGAGGAGAACTGCCACCTTGATCAAAGCCTGCAGTCTCAGTTTTCCAGGTCGTCGGAGTTGGTCAAGCAAGGTCTGCGGCCTCAAATCTCTAGTTCTCCCAGGTTGTCAAGGGCTGTGGACTTAGTTTTTTCTGCCATCGGTAGGCAGCTTGGGCAGCATCGGCAGCCTCAGTTCTCCAGTCCTCTGCAGCCTCTTTTACTTAGTTTCTGGCATTTCCTTCCTCAGCCGCCATCTTCCCCCATTGTACCCTCTACTGCTCTTATATGTAATGGTGCAATAACAAGTTGTAACTCTTCTTGAACAAAGGAAAAGCCCGTCGCAAGAGTGGAATTCAAGCCGCGGCGGGCGAAGTCTGTTGTTGCCGCTGCTAGCGGCCTCCTCTCTTCTTCTCTCTTCTCTCGGCATCAACCTGCAAAGCTAACCATTCAAGTAGCTGTCTGCTCGACAGTACCCGATCAGGCTCCCTCTCTGCTCGAGCAAGCTTCTCCTCTGCTCAAGCAAGCTTCTCCTCCATCCTTCTTCCTTCATCCTTAGCTTATGAGATCGAACACCCGTTAACTGGTCGGTGTCGCATTTCGCGCATCAACAGTTAACACGCGGCCTTCTGATCTCGATTAGACAGTGAAAGCAGTGGTTACTCATGTCAGACCATCAACCAGCCGAGAATCTTGCTCCAAGTCCAAGTGATGATCCTCTTTGGGAGGCCTTAGAGCAATCCCGCAGAGAAACTGCCCAACAGTTTCAAGCCATCAACCGTACTCTAACAGCTCTCACGCAGCAATTGGCCGCTCAAACTTCAGCAGCGCCAGCTCCTCCAATCAATCCAGCACCCACATCAGAGACTCCTCAAGTCTATCCACCGGCTTATCCGCCGGTCTATCCTCCTCTTTATACTCCAACTTTTCCGCAAGGACCTGCAGCTCCTTTGCGTTCTCAAGATGATGAGTTTGTAGCTCGTCAAAACTTCTTCCGGGAGGCTGCCCGGGGAAGTCCAGCTAGATTTTTGAACTTTCAGGGAAGTCACCCCTTCTCTTCAGCTCCTGCCTTTGCTCCTCCCGCAGCAACCTTTACTTCTATCCTCCTGCTCCTTTTGCAACTACTGCTCATGCTCCTTACTTTCCTTATGCAGTAGAACCAGAAGAGCCATCGCCATTTACGGAGAGCGTTCGGTATGAACCAACTCCAGTCAACTTCCGAGAGCCACGGTTTCCCATTTACACCGGGGAGACTGATCCTGTCTAGCATCTTCGAGCCTTTGAATCAACCGTTGCTCTCAAGACCCTCTCAAATGCTACCAAGAGCAAGCTCCTCGTAACGACCTTTGATGGTCAAGTGAGAGACTGGTTCTATGGACTGCGACCTCAGTCAATCTCTTCCTTTACTAACTGGCGAAGAGAGTTCCTGCTCAGATTTTCTACATCTTCAAAGAGGAAGGGCGGTCCAGAAGCCCTCTTTGAAATCAGGCAGCGAGAGAATGAGACTTGGTCTCATTATGTGGATCGTTTTCAGAAAGAAATCTTGGACATTGAGATCGTTGATCAAGAAATATACTGAGTTGCTCTCATCCACGGCCTGCGTGAAGGTCCACTAAAGTTTGAAGCTAATGTCCGAGCACCGAGGACTTATCAAGAGTTGATTGGTTTAGCCAACTCGTATATCCGCGGTGAAAAGAGCAACCACAGCTTCGTCTCCAGGCTGGTATCAGAAAAAAATTCTTCTTCTTACAAGCAGCCTCCGAGGTCTCCTCGGAAAGACTTTCCATCTCTCTCTAGGAAAGCAAGAAGATTTCAGCATCATCATCAATACCCCTCACATGGCCATGATCGTGCCCAAGAACGGCTGCTACCATTGTCAACATCATCTCCGCTAGCAGCTGCAGTTCATCAGCAGCAAGAAGGTGACCTGCCAGAGTTTAAGCTAGATGAGGTCATGCAAGAAGTTAGCCAAATCATGAGGGATAAGGCATATCCCAAAAGGCCCTACCAACATGCGAATCAGAGATCAAGAAATTCAGATCCGTTCTGTGAATTCCACAGAGAGAAAGGTCATTTAACTGAAGATTGCAAGGCCCTTCGGCGATTGGTTGAAAGATTGCTCATCGAGGGCAAGATCAACGACCTGGTCAAGAAGATTGATTCTTCAAAACCTTTCACCTCCAAGGGCAAGGAGGTGGCTGAGGGTCAGCTGGAGTGCATAGAGATACATGACAAGGGCCGTCTGGGGTCCATTGATTTTGCAAGTGAGTGCATCGATGTCGTTGACGAAGGTGAACTTGGAAGACTATTCTGAAGCAAAGAGGACACATTTCTTGCTTCATCAGCTATGAACAATCACAGTTCCTCAAGGCCCCTCACGATCGTGATTGGTTGCTTTTACCTTACCTTTCAAACATTCTATTTTTCAGCACTTCTAAGTGTTTCATTATTTCATTCAATAGAGCTTACGTCAGAGAACACATACTGACACATTTCCCTTTTTGTGATGCTTCTTCTCCATATTTTTCTCTTTGCCAAAGAGATCATTGAACCATCGAGATATCGCCAAGTCTTGCTCAGTGCCCCCTCGAGATTGTCCTCAGGCGTAAAACCACAATGACCACATGTGATGAGGAGTTTTCTCATATGTGTAGTGGGGGCCGTTCAACTCTCGTGCGGAGGATGACGGGGCTTCGGATCCCGGCCGATGTCTAGTGCAGTGTGAGTGCTTAGGGGAGGCCTCCTGTGATAGTTCTATCGTGCTCCATTAGGGATACGTTACAGTTACGATGATCTTTGCTTGACAAGCAATGGCGATCAAGTGTAGCCTTGTCTCCTCGATCATCTCACAACTGTGACGGCCGAACACTCTATGGTACTCTCGATCTGTGCCTCCGCGGGACTCACAACTCCGCTGATCAATCCGCAAACAAGCAATAGGCCACTTGGCGCAACTAGTCTAATTGATCAGCGATGCTTGTAACCCGAGGCAAGAGAGCAGTGCATCTGTCGATCCTCCTTAGGATTATTTCTTGTTTATTTGTGCCCTTATAAAGGATGCACGACCAACCCGCTTTGGTTAGGACTATACCCAGGATGACTTTGGCAAGTGATGCATAAGGCCCACGGGGAACACCTGTGGCAGCATTCAACCTTTTTAGTTCATCCTCGGGGTGTAGCCCCTCTTTTTCTCTTTTTACCTTCTTACAGGTTAGCAGGTTAAATTCAACCTATTCTAAGGATCTGCAATATATTTCTTGGCTTATGATCATCTTATATGCGCTGCCTGCATAAGCTTTTATCAGATGATAATCAACAAGTTCTCTCATCAGATGTTAGCCACACATTATTTATTCAAGGCGTATGATTCTTCTTGATTAACAAGCCATGTCATCATGAATCTAATTTCGGACTTTCTTATCTCGCTGATCTGGGTTTTCATGTTGACATTGTATCTTGATCATGCGTGGTAATCATTATCATAGTTTGACTTTAATCAGGTGATAGCAGAGTTTGCCAAATGTCTCTTCTGCTATCCGGTTATGTCTTATCATGTAAACAGTCAATAGTAGCAAGTTCCTCTCAGGTACTTGCAGCTTATTTTCTTCTTCTATCTGCCTGCTTACTCTCCTTTTGCAGAGACCAGTAGATAGTAGCAAGTTCCTCTCAGGTACTTGCAGCTTATTTTCTTCTTCTATCTGCCTGCTTACTCTCCTTTTGCAGAGACCAGCAGATAGTAGCAAGTTTCTCTCAGGTACTTGCAGCTTATTTTCTTCTTCTATCTGCCAGCTTACTCTTCTTTTGCAGAGACTAGCAGATAGTAGCAAGTTCCTCTCAGATACTTGCAGTTTATTTTCTTTTTCTACCAGCTCGCTCACCTTTCTTTTGCAGAGATCAACAGATATCAGCAAGTTCCTTTCAGGTACTTGCACCTTACTCTCCTATCATATCTGTTTCTTACCTTTCTTTTGCAGAGATCAACAGATACCGGCAAGTCCTTTTCAACTCAGGTACACACAAGATGTACCTCCTTTTAACTGTATTGACTTTTTCTTCGCAGGTAAAATATGGGCACTGACAGATCTTTCCGAGGAGAGACATCAGGTTCTATCTCTCCTAATCTCTAATTTTTTCTCTCCTGGTTTTTGAGGGGAGGATCACAATTTTTGTGGGTCTCCTACTTTTTCGAAGTTCCCTTCGGAACTTAAAAAAGTGCAGGGATTATGTTAACCCCAAAATCGGCAATCCTCTCCAAGGAGCCTATTTTTTCTGCTTTTCTCTTACAGGTTCCCACCCGTAAGGAGCAGGCTAACCCTGATGTCCATCGTGTCCGCGTAAGGCGGACTGCCGGGTCTAAAGTTGCCCAAGGACATGCTCCGCCAGCCGCCCGCCAGGGGCGGTCTCCGCCTGCTGGGCGGACTCCCCCCGGAGTCCGCCCAGGTTGCCCGCTAGGGGGCGACCTCCGCTTGCCGGGCGGACTCCCCCTTGAGTCCGCCCAGGCCGCCCGCTAGGGGGCAGCCTCCCCGGCCGGGCGGACTCCCCCTGGAGTCTGCCCAGGCCGCCCGCTAGGGGGCGGCCTCAGCCTGGCGGGCAGATTCCCCCGGAATCCGCCCAGGCCGCCCGCTAGGGGGCGGCCTCCCCGGCCGGGCGGAGTCCCCCTGGAGTCCGCCCAGGCCGCCCGCTAGGGGGCGGCCTCCCCGCCCGGGCGGACTCCCCCTGGAGTCCGCCCAGGCCGCCCGCTAGGGGGCGGCCTCAGCATTGCCGAGCGGACTCCCCCGGAGTCCGCCCAGGCCTCCCGCTAGGGGGAGGCCTCCCTGGCCGGGCGGACTCCCCCTGGAGTCCGCCCAGGCCGCCCGCTAGGGGGCGGCCTCAGCCTGCCGGGCGGATTCCCCCGGAATCCACCCAGGCCGCCCGCTAGGGGGCGGCCTCCCCGGCCGGGCGGAATCCCCCTGGAGTCCGCCCAGGCCGCCCGCTAGGGGGCAGCCTCCGCTCAGCCTGCCTGCCCTCATCTTTCTCAGTCTGCCGAGGTCGTTGATGCTGACGTCACTAGGCCCCGCTTCAAGAAGATTCTCCCCGGGCCTATAAATACCCCCCAAGACCTCTCATTCTGCACGCAGGAGAGGAGAACTGCCACCTTGATCAAAGCCTGCGGACTCAGTTTTCCAGGTCGTCGGAGTTAGTCAAGCAAGGTCTGCGGCCTCAAATCTCTAGTCCGCCCAGGTCGTCAAGGGTTGTGGACAGCTTTTTCTGTCAGCAGCAGGCAGCTTGCGCAGCTTCCGCAGCCTCCGATTTCTAGTTCTCCCAGGTCGTCAAGGGCTGTGGACTTAGTTTTTTCTGCCCTCGGCAGGCAGCTTGGACAGCATCGGCAGCCTCAGTTATCCAGTCCTCTGCAGCCTCTTTTAATTAGTTTCTGGCATTTCCTTCCTCAGCCGCCAGCTTCCCCCATGTACCCTCTACTGCTCTTATATGTAATGGTGCAATAACAAGTTGTAACTCTTCTTGAATAAAGGAAAAGCCCGTCACAAGAGTGGCATTCAAGCCGCGGCGGGCGAAGTCTGCTGTTGCCGCTGCTAGCGGCCTCCTCTCTTCTTCTCTCTTCTCTCGGCATCAACCTGCAAAGCTAACCATTCAAGTAGTTGTCTGCTCGATAGTACCCGATCAAGCTCCCTCTCTGCTCGAGCAAGCTTCTCCTCTGCTCAAGCAAGCTTCTCCTCCATCCCCGCAACCCTTCTTCCTTCATCCTTAGCTTGTGAGATCGAACACCCGTTAACTGGTCGGTGTCGCATTTCGCGCATCAACATGCGGTTCCACAAGATTATGCTCGCCATGACCATTATTTACGTAAGCACTTTTGTGAAACGCTAACCACAACACATAAATCTATTCAATTTCTTGCTAGCTTACATAAAAGGGCGTCTTACTGTCTAATTGGCAATTTAGTTTTGGTGCGTCTCGTCCCTGAACGGTTGCCTTTGGGCACTATAGAAAGTTAGCGAGTTGGCGAGCTAGACCTTTTGCGGACATTAATGAAATTAGGAGAACACGTATTTCTTTTGAAGTTTTCCACTGATTGGGATAATACCCCTATTTTTAATGTTTCTAATATAACGCTATATGTCTCTCCACCACTTGAATTATCTGCCTGTCAGTGTGGTTCCACTTTATTTTCTTATGGGTTGGGTAGTGAGCTTGTGCCTGGATCGCTCTCTTCTTCGGTCTTCACTGGAGGTCCGTTGGTAGTCGATGTAGAAACTTATCTTCCTTTATTTCCTAATGCCTTTCCAAGGGTCCCCAGGACCAACTTTTTGCATTAAAGGATACTCCAGGTTGAAGTGCTCTTTTCTCCTAGTGGTGTTGTTCGCTGCTACGTGTTTCTTGTGGATGATGCTCTCCTGCACCGGTACTCTCATACCAACTCATCGGTGATGAGTACTTTTGAGCGGGGGAGGATTGATGGAGACGACAGCCCACAACATTTTGAAGATGGTGACGGCATGCTTGCGAACGACTATGTGGAGCATCGCAATAATAGCCGTCCTGAACGCAAACCTATATATTATTAATTAATAATAATTATTAATAAATTATTATTAATTAATAATTCATTTCTATGTTTGGTCTCTATGTTGCGTTGTTATTTTACCTCCTATTCAAATTTTTATTTCAGGTGTAAAGATGGATGCTTATAACCATCATGTAGTATTTTAATTATTATTTCATTTCATGAGCTATGATGGGTGCATATAACCATCACATGTTCATTTTGAATTTTGAATTTTGAATTTTTGAAGTTTGATTGGAGGGATATTGAGTGGTGTAGCCTATATATAGGCATGTATCTTTTCCTTATTGAATTATTGAATGAATGAAAAAAATTAAGACCCTCACTTTTAGAAGTTTCCCTCCTCCCTCTCTTGGCAAATTTCGGCCTCCCTTGGTTCTCCCCTCCTCTTGGCCGCCGACGACTCTTTCCTCCCCCTTCTTCCTCTCCTTCTTTCCTTCTCGCTACCCGAGCCCCTTTCTCCTTGCAACATTTAGATCGGACACCATCCTCCCTCCACTTCATAAACTCGGCCACCCACCACCTTGCCAAAACCGACCACCTCCTCCCTTCACAAAACCGACCACCACCCAACTAGCCGCCGCTCTCCTCATCCCTTCCAAAACCGACCACCACCCTCCATATTTAACCATAAAAACCTACCATATTTGCTCTCTCCTACCATAAATATATATTTCTTGCCAAAAATAGAAGATCTCTTCGTGGGAATTTCCAACTCCGGCGTGACGCATCGAAGGAGGACAAGTTTCTCTCCAACCGACGTGACTCCGGCTGGGCCTTTGAAGAAGCGATCCAAGTAGAGTGAAATCGGAATCACCCATTCCGATTGAGTAACGAAACTTTTCTACCGTTACGTGTTTTCTTTCCTTAGATTAATTTGTGTGGTGGATTTTCTTAGCGTTGAATATTGATAGCAATTAAATCTTCGTTGATTTCTTCGATCGACTTGTGTTTTTTTCTTGATTGATTTAATTTTCGATGTGGTTTAGCGAGCCCTCTTTTTCTTTTGTTGGGAGAGATCTACCTTTTCCGAATACTCTTTTATTCGGTAGATCTCTTTTGGTACAACACCGCTCGATCGGATCGTGTAGGTCCCTTTAGTCGTAAAGAATATTGGCCTATAGCCCTTGTTCGATCCTAAACGGTTTGGCTACCAGTACGCTAGCATATAATTGATTGGAATAAATAACGTGGTGCGGCATAGAACGATTGTATGAGCATAGGATTTGGTTCGTAAAGAGTTATTTGTGTGCGTCCGTAAACATATTTTGGTGTCAACACCCAAGCCTACATCACTCAGAAGGCATGCTCACTTGTCTCCAGTCTTCTAGCGCCTTCTGAGGTACCTTTGTCTGGCATTTGGCTATGAGGGGAAGCGCTCAGTGATCTTTCGGGTGTGTGGTGGACCTCCACGCCGGGCCCTTGGTCTAGTCCTTTGCTCTTTTTCTTTGTTGTTTTTCTTGTAGGAGCGAATTAGGTGCGCGACCACCCCTTCCCCAAGCGTGAAACAATCCTGATTTCGGGCTTGGATGCAGCTACTCCGGCGGGTGGCTATGGTTTTGTCATTTTCCGGTGAACCTTGATGATGCATATTTTAGCTTAATTTATTAGGGTAAAAATTTATTATTTTCGTTTTAAATCTGTTCCTTTGTGTAATTTTATGTTTATTTTATGTAATTATTATAACTAATGTTTATTTTCTGTTTTTGTAGGTTTCAACAAGGTTGCGGCAAAAAATGACATGTCACGCCCTCATGTCACGCCCTCCCCGGGCGTGAGCTAGGGCGTGCAACCTATTCCAAAGAAATCCAGCCGCCAGAATGATTTTCCCGCCAAAAATCTCATGTCACTCCCCCTAACAGGCCCTGCCTAGGTGTGTCCTATGGCGTGACATAGGGCGTATCACCCTCTGCCCGATGCCTACCGCCGCATTCAATGCTTTCTCCGCCACTGCAAGCAAACAGTACTGTCACGCCCCCATGACACTCCCTCCATGGGCATGTCACAGGGCGTGACCCTCCTTTTTCCATTGTCTGATGGACTTCCGACTGCTGATTTTTACTTGATGCGCCTGTCATGCCACCCTGTCACGGGCGTGACCTAGGGCATGACCGTCATCGTACCGAAGCAATCATCGTTCTCGCAAGAATTCTGCTCCCGAGGTCAACTCCGTACTGTCATGCCCCCTATCACGCCCTCCCCGGGCGTGACCTAGGGCGTGACCAACCCATAGGAAAACTCTATAAATACCAGGCCATTCCCAACATTCTGAAAAAACTTTTGGGGAGAGGGGAGGTGCTGCTAGTTCTTTTCTTAGGATTTTAGTTTTTTTATTTTCATGTTTTGATCTCTCTCTCCCTCCATTTTTAGTTTTATTTTTGTATAATGCACTTCAATTTCTTATAATAGTTTTTTATTAGTATCGTAGCAGTAGTTAGTTTATTTTCATGCACTTGTAATCTCCATTCCTAGTTGTAATCGCTCTTCTTTTTAATGAATTGTAATTAGCATTTCCTTTCTCTATGTTTTCTCTCTTTAATTTCCGTGCACCTTTACCCCTCTCTTTCCCTTTTACCATGATTAACTAGTCCTCCTTGTACTCAATCTTGATGATCTGAGGTTCGAGCGATTAAGTTATGATGCTTTAATTTACCTTTTCTTTTTAGGTTTTAGGCCTTTAATTACTCTTGATCTTTCATGGGCTGGAGTTATATTATCGATATATACTCTCCACCTTTGCTTTCATTCTGGGCTAGCCAAGAGGCCGATAGAATGAAGTAAGCATTCAAGAGTAAAGGGAGTTGTATGCTGTAACATCCCATTTCTGGCTAGACCCCTAAGAGTCGGTCTGCCATGACAGAACCCTAGGAAACCCATGAATTGAAGTCCATCGACGATGAGTTCGAGTCACGGGTTGGTCACGCCCGTGACCAACCCGTCACGCCCGTGACTTAAGGCATGACCCCCCTTCGACGATCGTCGACCTCAGGAAGACAATCGCCGAACTAAGATTTTTCCACATGGGCTTGTCACGCTCCTTACCGACCCGTCATGCCCGTGATATTGGGCGTGACGCCCCCACCGACCGACGACCTCAGATCGACGAACGTCGACCGAAGAATGCCTGTCACGCCCGTGACTGACCCGTCACGCTCGTTACCTAGGACGTGACACCCCCACCGGCCGTCGACCTCAGATCGACGAACGTCTAACGAAGAACCCTTGTCACGCCCGTGACTGACCCGTCACGCCCGGGACCTAAGGCATGATGCCCCCACCGACCGTCGACCTCAAATCGACGAACGTAGACCGAAGAACACCTGTCATGCCCGTGACAAACAAGTCATGCCCGTGATATGGTGGGGGGGGGGGGGGTAACCCGTGAATCGACACAAAAAATCGGGCGTTGACTCGAGAATGACGAATGGACTAGTGTCACGCCCGTGACCTACGTGTCACGCCTGTGACAAAGTCCGAAACGTCAGCCAGGCTTGAAATTTCTATAACACATGCCATAATTAACTCTGATTATGGGAAGTAACACAAGGAGTATTTATGGGCTGTTTCCTTCTCTAATTACTTAATAAAATGAGGAAGAGTTGGTCCAATAGGAAATCACCACTTGGACACATCTTTTCATCTTCCACATTTTCCTCTCCCTCCACCATAACCGAAATTCTATTAAGAGGAGAGCCTTCATGGCCTTAAATGTTTTACCCTTTCCCCTCCCCACTTGGTAATCTATAAAATCCCCCTTAGAGAAAGATGAGAAGTTTACACTCTTGACCAAATGGATTAGACTGGTTATTCTTGTTGTAGGAGAAGTTCGGCAACGCCACCACCGCGCCATGGCAACCCAACGTTCATCTCGCCTCCAAACCGCGAACAAGGTCCTCCTCTACTTCTTCTTTTATTGGTAGATCTTAGGATCTTAGAAAGGAAGTTCATGCTCAACGGAGCCAGACCTATCTCGCGTTTTTCATGGAAAAACCATGAAAGATATATTTTCGGGTCCGCCGGAAACCGCCACCTCCGGCGGCCAAACCACCACCGACCGATAGCCATCGCCTCAACGGAGGTGGTGGTGGTGGTGGCTGGCCAGGGAAGTGACCAGACGGCCGGCGATGGATCGCGGAAGAGCTACAGGAAATATACGTTTTTCTGAGTTCAGTTTTCGGGTTCTGTAGAAGATGAACAATAAAAATATTTTTTTAATATAAAAGTTATGTATATAGTATATAAGGGAAAAGATAAATTAAATTGGCGCATTTTGATGCTGCAAAACGAGGCACTTAGAGGCCGATTTAGGGAAAATGGTGTTGCGCGCTAGGATTCGAAGAAAATAAACGCAACCGAACTAGCAACCCGATGAGGCAAGTATACCTATCGAATTGTAGCAAGGGGACACAAGTGTCATATTGAAATCTGGGCACTGTTGGCTATGCTTACTCACACGAACGCTATTATCTTATCGATGGAAAAAACTAGGGTTTTAGAAAATCTAAGTGCAGGGGAGAAAGTAAAGCTATACTAGAAAGAGAAACACCGCAATTAAGTAAAGCTATTAAGTAAAACGATTACTACGAAGGGTAGAAAAATATGAAATGGAAATGCACTCGATCAAGATTCACCTCGGCTAAAGACGATTAAGAAATTCGATAAAAATCTAAACTTAATAGAATAAAGGTCCTTGACCGTGGAGGTTCCTAAAGCTTGAACACGCTTCTCTCGAAGTCGTGCCCAACTGAGTTTAGGAAGGTCCGACCGACTCTCATCTAAATCGGAGGCCTAAAACTCACTTTACGCGGTGAACCCCACTATTGGATTTTACTCCAATCCGGGAGATTTGGACGTCTGTCTCTCGCGAGGGGTGCGTACAACTCCCTTTACTCTTGAATGCTCACTTCATTCTTTCGGCCTCTCGGCTAGCCCAGAATGAAAGCAAAGGCGGAGAGTATATATCAAAAATATACCTTCAACCCGTGATTAATCAAGAGTAATTCAAGGCCCTAACCTAAAAAGAAAAGATTAATTAAAACATCATAACATAATCGCTCTAACCTCAGATCATCAAGATCGAGTACCAGGAGGATTAGTTAATCATAATGGAGTGGAGGAGGGGAGATGAGTAGAAAAGCATATAAAGGAACACAAGTAAAGGATGAATACTTTTATTAATAAAAAGGGGCAAGTTACACTATAGAAATTAAAATTACAAGTGCATGAAATTTAAATCCTATTCTAGCCCTACAAGTAGCACTAAGCAAGAGCAAAATTACAATAAAAGCTAGAACAAACTAAGATTAAGCTAGGGTTAAACAAGAATTAAAAAGAGAGGGAGAGAGAGAGAGAGAGAAAAAGCATGAAAAAAACACAAGAACCAAAGGGGCAACACCTTCCCCTCTCAACCAAAGCTTCCTGAAATGGAGAGGGGGGTCTCAATTTATAGAATTTTTTCTCGGGTTGGTCACACCCTCCGACACGCCCTAGGGGGGGCGTGTCCGGGGGCGTGACAGTACTATGTTGACCTCGGGCTCTGGATTCTGGCGGGAGGGATGATTGCTTCGGTATGTCGGTGGTCACGCCCTAGGTCACGCCCGTGACAGGGGGGCTTGACAGGCACGTCATGTCCAAATCATTGGTCGGAAATCCGTCAGTCACCGAAAAAGGAGGGTGTCACGCCCATGTCACAGGCGTGACATGGGGAGTGACAGTACTGTTTGCGTGCTGTGGAGAAACGACATTTAATGCGGCGGCAGGCTTTGCGGCAGAGGGCGACACGCCCATAGTCACGCCTGGTGACACGCCTAGGGATGGCGTGTCAGGTGGCGTGACAGCGGTTTTGACCGTTTTTTTGTCCCTTCCAGCAGGAGTCCTCGGGATCGGGTGACACGCCCTAGGTCACGCCCAGGGAGGGCGTGACAGGGGGGCGTGTCAGGTCATTTCGGACAATTTTCTGGAAACCTGCAAAAAGACAAGAAAAAGTCAGCGGCAATAATATTTACATAAAAATGATACAAATAAACTAATAATAGACATGATTTGTACACTATAAAATAGAAAATACGATAATAGTTTAGGCTACAAAACATATTATCAAATTCCCCCAAGCATAAGCTTTGCTTGTCCCCAAGCAAAAAATATAAAAACTAGATATTTATAAAAAGGACTAATCAAAAAGTTCTAATTATGCCTACACAAGTACTATGCGAAATTCTTAGTAGGGAAAAGGTGAAATGTAAGTCTAAAACAATTATTTAGGTATGGTAAAACTTTTATAAACTTTACTCAATAAAAACAAATCATCCAAAATTTTAACGAGATTTTTTTAAATGGATTTAAGCAAAGCACCGAAAATGAAAAACACGCATTGAGTTGTTACTAGATCCAAGCAATGCATTATAATTATATCAATTTAATTAACAAAAATTTAGGTTTAAATCCAAAACTAAAACTGATTAACTGTTTTTCTTTTCTTAGTTATTAAATAAAAATCAAAAAGCGTGAATCAAAAGGACTTAAATAGGACAGAAACGTTTGGTTTAGGAAAATGATCAGGAGTGAAATTCAAAGATAAACGTGAAGGTTTTAAAATCACACTAAACCAAAGCAAAGAGTTTCAAAAACTTTCATAAAAATATATACACATTTTTTTTCTTTTTCTTCTTTTTTTTCATTTTTTTTCTTTTTTCAAAACAAAGGCCATAAATATTTTTATTTTCCTTTTTGAGCTGGCCAAACAAAAATAAACATCACTTTCAAACATACTTTTTTTTTTCTAAAACCTTTTTCCCACAAAAATCACAAAATACCCTATCAAAATCGTCAAAATAATTTATGAAACTCAAAAGGGCTAGTGTGATTCGATAGGTTGGAAATTTTGGCTTTGGTGAAACTGAAATGAAGGGAGGAGCTATCAAATGAAATCGGAAAAAGGCTCAAAAACGCCTAACTAATGGTAAAAGTTTTTAGGTTGGCAAGAAAGCTCAAACGAAAACCAAAACGGCCTAAATCATTTTCACGCTTTTGAATTTATTTAAAACAAAGTTTTGAAAATTTTCAAAAAGCGAGTCCTAGATAATAAAAGAAGATTGATGAAATTAACTTTAAAATAGAAATAATAGGTGGCTTGGATCGTTCACATCTACTACGTTATTCAAAAGTTGACTTTACAAAAATTATTCAAAAATGAAAAAGAAAATAGTGGATGATGAATTTTTGAGAAAGTAAAGGAAATAAAAAACAAAAAACCATAATAAAAATGCGAGTTTTTAGAAAAATATTTCACCTTAACATGCTACCGTGAATTAGAAACACAGCATGGCCAACATTTTACTTGTGAAACATAATTAAAAAGGACGATTAGAAATATTATAATTAACTAAGTTGTTTATAGGAGATTTTGAGTAAAACAAAAACAAAAACTAGGGGTACTATTGAAATAACAAAATGTCTAAACCATTCAAAAACACATATATATATTTTTTTAATTTTGAGAAATATTCTCTTTTTTTGGAATTTTAGAAATTTTTCTCTTTTTTTTGGAATTTTAGAAATTCATTTTTTTTTTTGGAAATATTTAAAATATATACAAAAAGAAAAATATTTACACTAAGCAAAAATGAAGGAGGAAGCCCTCCCCCAAGCTTAAAACAGACATTGCCCTCAATGGATAAAGAAGGGGATTGGAGAAGGAGAGAAAAATAAAGTACAGAATTGAAAGACAGAATTGAAATACAGGTACTTCCCCGGATTTATTTGCTGCGAAAGCTGAGTGATGCCACTCCTCCGAGTGTCTTCTTTGGACTTTGTGATGGATTCAGCAATGTTGGAGCATGCGATCGCAGAAGCTTCAGCTTGTCGGAGCCGTCCGAGGCAAAAATTGTAAAATAAAGAAAACAGAAAAAGATAACTTGGGTTGCCTCCCAAGAGCGCCCTTTGGTTAAAGCGTCGTTGAGCTCGACGCATCAAAAAAATAATTTTGTCCAAAAATATTATTGTCCCGAAATAAAATTGTCTTTAGCAAAAATTAAAAGTTTCAGATTACAGTTCGTGAAGCAGAAACTTAATAATGTTTGGACTGACATCATCATCACCAGAAAAGTAGAGTTTAAGACGCTGACCATTCACTTTGAAATTTCCCTTATCAGGGTGAGAAATTAAAACAGTTCCATAAGGAAATACTTCTAAAACAGAAAACGGGCCAGACCAGCGAGATTTTAATTTGCCCGGAAATAAACGTAAACGAGAATTATATAAAAGGACTTGGTCGCCCGGCTTAAAGTTTTTAGGGTGCCTTAAGTGTTTATCGTGTAAACACTTCGTCCGCTCTTTATAAAGTTTATTATTTTCATAAACATAAGAGCGCCACTCGTCGAGTTCATTTAGTTGAAATTTTTGAAGGTCACCGACTGAGTGGGGATCGAAGTTTAAAAATTTTAAGGCCCAAAAGGCGCGGTGTTCTAACTCTACGGGCAGATGGCACGATTTTCCATAGACCAGCCGAAACGGCGTACATCCGAGGGTGGTTTTGTACACTGTTCGGTAGGCCCATAGAGCATCGTCAAGTTTGGTTGACCAGTCTTTTCTAGAAGTTGAAACAGTCTTTTCTAATATTCTTTTTATTTCTCTATTAACTACTTCGACTTGACCGTTAGTTTGGAGGTGGTAGGCAGTGGAAAGCTTATGTGTAACGCCGTATTTGGTAAGGATTTTTGAAAAATGTGCGTTACAGAAATGGGAACCCCTATCGTTAACGATTGCGCGTGGCGTACTGAATCTAGAAAATAATCTTTTTAGAAACGTGACTACAACTCGGGAGTCGTTCGTAGGAAGAGCTTGGGCCTCAGCCCATCGTGAAACAAAATCAACAGCAACTAAAATATATTTGTTTCCGAAGCTAGAAGGAAGGGGGCCAACAAAATCAATTCCCCAGAGGTCGAAAATTTCGTACTCTAAGAAATAATTTTACGGCATTTCATTTTTTTTAGAAATGTTGCCCGACCGTTGGCAACTATCACACCTGCTCACAAAGGCTTGCGCGTCTTTAAACAGGCTAGGCCAGTAAAAACCCGTGCAAAGCACCTTATGAGCGGTGTGAGCAGCTTGATAGTGCCCACCTGACAGACCTTCATGCAAATGTTTTAGAATATCATTTCCTTCATCAAAAGAAACACATCTCCTTATTACTTGATCCGCACAAATTTTGAAAAGATGTGGGTCTTCCCAAAAGTAGTTCTTCAGCTCAGAAAAGAATTTCTTCTTTTGCTGAGAGGAGAACTCCTTTGGGAGCACCCGGGCCACTAGATAGTTGGCGATGTGCGCGAACCAAGGAGAAGTAGATGTATCAACTAAAAGCAGCTTCTCATCAGGAAAATAGTCATTAAAAGATTTTTCATTTAATTTTTCTATAAAGGGGTTATCTAATCTGGATAGATGGTCGGCGGCCAAGTTCTCGGCTCCTCGCTTATCACGGATCTCTAAGTCAAACTCCTGGAGGAGTAAGACCCAGCGAATCAAGCGAGGATTGGCATCCGTTTTGGCAAGAAGGTACTTGAGGGCCGAGTGGTCCGTAAAAACAATGATTTTTGAAAGAGTAATGTAAGGGCGGAATTTATCAAACGCAAATACTACAGCTAAGAGCTCCTTCTCGGTTGTGGTGTAATTTTCTTGTGCAGATGTGAGGGTTTTACTAGCGTAATAGATGGGGTGGAAGTTCTTAGATATGCGTTGACCTAATACGGCCCCCACCGCAAAACTACTCGCATCGCACATAATCTCGAAAGGAAGGTCCCACACCGGAGCTATCATACGGTGCGTTAATTAACTTTTCTTTAATTGATTCAAAGGCAGAAATACAAGAGTCATCAAAAATGAATGGAGCGTCTTTTTCTAAGAGATGGGTGAGGGGCTTTGTGATCTTGGAGAAGTCCTTTATAAAACGACGATAAAAACCAGCGTGGCCTAGGAAACTTCTTATAGCTTTTATGTTTGTAGGCGACGACAGCTTCTCAATAACTTCTATCTTGGCAACGTCTACCTCAATACCCTTAGCAGAAATTTTATGACCCAAAACTAACCCTTCCCTTACCATAAAATGGCATTTTTCCCAATTTAGGGCAAGGTTAGTTTCTTCGCATCGTTCTAAGACTTTTTCGAGGTTTTCTAAACATCTATCGAAGGAATCGCCGAACACGGAGAAATCGTCCATGAATACCTCCATAATGCTTTCTACGTACTTGTCAAATATTGCGAGCATACATCGCTGGAATGTAGCTGGCGGATTGCATAATCCAAACGACATTCTTCGGTACGCGAAGGTGCCGAAGGGAAAAGTAAACGTAGTTTTCTCTTGGTCCTCGGGAGAGATGGGTATTTGAAAGTACCCCGAGAGGCCATCGAGAAAACAATAAAAGCTATGGCCGGAGAGACGTTCTAAAATCTGGTCGATAAACGGTAAAGGAAAGTGGTCCTTGCGGGTGGCGTCATTTAACTTACGGTAATCTATGCACATACGCCAACCCATCACCGTCCGCGTCGGGATTAATTCATTATTCTCATTACTAACTACGGTTATCCCTCCCTTCTTTGGAACAACCTGAACGGGGCTAACCCACTTACTGTCCGATATAGGGTAGATAATTCCTGCGTCTAATAGTTTCATAACCTCGCCCTTAACTACTTCTTTCATATTCGGGTTTATACGGCGCTGAGGTTGGATAGAGTTACGCGAATTATCTTCCATTAAAATTTTATGGGTACAAAAAGATGGGCTTATGCCCTTGATATCAGAAATTTGCCAAGCGATAGCCCGGCGATGCTTACGTAGAACTAGAAGAAGTTTATCGTTCTGCGTATCCGTGAGGTAGGCCGAAACGATAACTGGTAACTTGGAGTCTTTTTCTAAGAAAGCATACTTAAGGTATTCAGGAAGTTCTTTAAGTTGTAGGGTAGGGGGTTCTTCATAATAGGATTTTGAGATTCTTTCTTTTTCAAAAATAATATCTTCATAAAATTTTTTATAAGGAACGTAATAAGGGGTGGGGCTAGCAGCCAAGACGGCTTCTTGTAGCGATTCAGTGGGAAGAATAGAGGAAGAACAAAAATCAGAAAATTCTTTTTCAAACTCAGAAAGACAATAAGAAGATTCATCACTTCCTTGCAGTGATTCCGTTGTAAGAGAAGAGGAGCAAAAAGTAGAAAATTCTTTTTCAAAGTCGGAGAGGCAGTAGGAAGAATCATCACTCACGGCGTCTACGAAAAAACATGAGTCATCGTTCGCTAAGGTGTTCTTCATCGAAGGTGTGATAGAAAATGAGACTTCGTCGTCGCCTACTCGAAGAAAGAGCTTACCATTGCTTACGTCAATGATGGCTCGGGAGGTGGCAAGGAAGGGTCGGCCAAGGATCAGGGGAACCTCGACGTCTTCTTCGATGTCCAAAATGACAAAGTCCACCGGGAAGATGAACTTGTCAACTTTCACTAGAACGTCCTCCACTATTCCTAACGGGTACTTGACGGATCTATCGGCTAGCTGGATACTCATACGCGTGGGGTTAAGGCTACCAATCCCTAACTTTTTGAACAACGAAAAGGGCATCAGGTTTATACTCGCGCCTAAGTCGGCTAATGCGTGTTTAACAAAAAGATCACCGAAGACACACGGGATAGAGAAACTACCCGGGTCACTGATTTTCTTCGGCAAACCATTTGTTAAAACGGCGGAGCACTCGACGTTTAGCGTGACGTGCGAAAGATTCTCTAACTTCTTCTTGTTTGTGAGGAGGTCTTTAAGATATTTGGCGTATTTTGGCATCTGCGAAATAGCCTCGTGGAAGGGAAGATTAATGTGGATTTGTTTGAAGATTTCTAAGAAGCAGGAGTACTGATCATCTTGACGTTGTCTATTAAGTTCAGAGGGGTATGGAGGAGTTGAATTATTTTTGAAGATGGGTGGTGGAGTGAGATTATTTTCTAAAATAGGGGTGATTACTTCTTCAGCAGATGGCGGAATTTTTAAAACGGGAGCGGAGCTTTGATTTTTAAAAACGGGAGCGGAGCTTTGATTTTTAAAAGCGGAAGCGGAGCTTGCCTCGGGCTCTTCACTTACCATACCGGATACTTGCTTCCCACTCCGAAGAGTTATAGCTTTCGCTTGCTCTCTCGGGTTGGGTTCGGTATTGGAAGGAAGAGACCCTGTGGGTCGCTCAGAAATTATTTTCGCGAGCTGTCCTACCTGATTTTCCAAACTTTTTACGCTTCCGGTTAAAGTTCTTATGGTAGCGTCATTTGTGGTGATATATTTAGAAAGTAATTCCTCCAAGCTTGGAGGTTTTGGGTAATTTTGAAGAAGTGGTGGTGGTAGTGGTGGTGCAGAAAAATCATTTTGCGGGGGTGGGCGCATCGCATTCGATGGATTACTCTATGAAAAGTTCGGATGATTTCTTAAAGCAGGGTTATAACTATTCGGAAAATTAAAACCAGGCAGATGAAAATTCGCAGCAGAAAAATTATTAAAAGCAGTTCTAGGCATATTATTAACATAATCTAAATGTTCTGGAGTAGGGGTTGCAGATTCCCATACCTGAGGGGCGGAGGCAGCAGTCATCTCCGTTATCTTTTTGCTTAGGATTTCTACTTGCAGAGCGAGCTGGGAGACGTTGTCCACTTCATAGATACCTGCAGGCTTGTTCGGGCGGGACCTAGGCACATTCCACTGATAAGTGTTCATGGCCATGTCTTAAAAAAGCTCAAGAGCGGCTTTCGGGGTCTTATGATTTAAAGTACCGCCAGAAGCTGCGTCTATCATTTGCTTCGTGCTTTGATTTAGCCCGTTATAAAACGTCTGCACTTGTAACCATACAGGCAGCGCGTGATGTGGGCATCGTCTTAATAATTCTTTAAATCTCTCCCAGGTTTCGTATAGGGTTTCAGAGTCTATTTGTCCGAAGGCAGAGATGTCGTTCCTAAGTTTTGCAGTTTTAGCTGGCAGAAAATACTTCGCCAAAAATTTTTCAGTTAATTCATTCCAAGTGGTTATGCTATTTTTCGGAAGTATGTTTAGCCACTGCTTAGCTTTAGTTCTTATAGAGAAGGGGAAGAGTCTCAGCCTGATCGTATCATTTGTGACACCATTTATCTTGAAGGTGTCGCAAATTTCAAGAAAGCTAGCTATATGTGCGTTCGGATCTTCATCTTGAAGTCCGTCAAATTGCACATATTGCTGCACCATTTGAATTATGCTAGGCTTTAGTTCGAAGTTATTATTTGCTATAGCAGGGCGGACTATACTTGATTCTGTTCCCTCGAGGTTCGGCCGTGCATAATAGGACATAGTCCTTTCCACGGCCTCATCTACGTTGGGTTCTTCCATTCTTAAAGTAGCAAATGACTCGGAGTCCTCAACCGGCACTTGGATAGTAGGACCTTGAAATCGCGATCTTCTCCGAAGAGTACGCTCAATTTCGTGGTCCAAGTCCAAAATAACCGACGAACTCTCGCGGGTCATGCACTAAAAGAACAGAAAAGAAGAAGAGGAAGAGAAAAAGGATAAACTAGAAAAAAGATTAGAAATTTTTTTTCTTTTTGAAATAGATTTTTTTTTATAGATTAACTCCCGAACTTCCCAAGGACTACCCCGTGAAGGGTTCGCAAGGTACTAGACAAGACAGTGGCGCTTAAAGCCCTTTGCCCTTTTCGAGAGAATTAGGTGGCGTAGAAAAATTGTGAGGTTGGTTTCTATTAAGAGCGGTGATAAAATTTTTTGATTTTTAAAATTTTAAAGAAAGAGGATGAGAACGCTAGGGTTCGAAGAAAATTAAGAGAAGAGATAAAATTAATAGGTTCGTGTTTTCAAAATATCAACGGAAGTTGGCTCCCCGGCAACGGCGCCAAAAACTTATTGCGCGCTAGGGTTCGAAGAAAATAAACGCAACCAAACTAGCAACCCAATGAGGCAAGTATACCTATCGAATTGTAGCAAGGGGACACAAGTGTCGTATTGAAATCCAGGAACTGTTGGCTATGCTTACTCACACGAACGCTATTATCTTATCGACGAAAAAAACTAGGGTTTTAGAAAATCTAAGTGCAGGGGAGAAAGTAAAGTTATACTAGAAAGAGAAACACTGCAATTAAGTAAAGCTATTAAGTAAAACGATTACTACGAAGGGTAGAAAAATATGAAATGGAAATGCACTCGATCAAGATTCACCTCGGCTAAAGACGATTAAGAAAATGCGATAAAAATCTAAACTTAATAGGATAAAGGTCCTTGACCGTGGAGGTTCCTAAAGCTTGAACACGCTTCTCTCGAAGTCGTGCCCAACTGAGTTTAGGAAGGTCCGACCGACTCTCGTCTAAATCGGAGGCCTAAAACTCGCTTTACGCGGTGAACCCCACTATTGGATTTTACTCCAATCCGGGAGATTTGGACGTCTGCCTCTCGCGAGGGGTGCGTACAACTCCCTTTACTCTTGAATGCTCACTTCATTCTTTCGGCCTCTCGGCTAGCCTAGAATGAAAGCAAAGGCGGAGAGTATATATCAAAAATATACCTCCAACCCGTGATTAATCAAGAGTAATTCAAGGTTCTAACCTAAAAAGAAAAGATTAATTAAAACATCATAACATAATCGCTCTAACCTCGAATCATCAAGATCGAGTACAAGGAGGATTAGTTAATCATAATGGAGTGGAGGAGGGGAGATGAGTAGAAAAGCATATAAAGGAACACAAGTAAAGGAAGAACACTTTTATTAATAAAAAGGGGCAAGTTACACTATTGAAATTAAAATTACAAGTGCATGAAATTGAAATCTATTCTAGCCCTACAAGTAGCACTAAGCAAGAGCAAAATTACAATAAAAGCTAGAACAAACTAAGATTAAGCTAGGGTTAAACAAGAATTACAAAGAGAGGGAGAGAGAGAGAGAGAGAGAGAAAGCATGAAAAAAACTCAAGAACCAAAGGGGCAGCACCTCCCCCTCTCAACCAAAGCTTCCTGAATGGAGAGGGGGGGTCTCAATTTATAGAATTTTTTCTCGGGTTGGTCACGCCCTACGACACGCCCTAGGGGGCGTGTCAGGGGGCGTGACAGTACTATGTTGACCTCGGGGTCTGGATTCTGGCGGGAGGGATGATTACTTCGGTACGTCGGTGGTCACGCCCTAGGTCACGCCCGTGACAGGGGGGCGTGACAGGCACGTCATGTCCAAATCATTGGTCAGAAATCCGTCAGTCACCGAAAAAGTAGGGTGTCACGCCCATGTCACGGGCGTGACATGGGGCGTGACAGTACTGTTTGCGTGCTGTGGAGAAACGACATTTAATGTGGCGGCAGGCTTTGCGGCAGAGGGTGACACGCCCATAGTCACGCCTGGTGACACGCCCAGGGAGGGCGTGTCAGGGGGCGTGATAGCGGTTTTGACCGTTTTTCTGTCCCTTCCAGCAGGAGTCCTCGGGATCGGGTGACACGCCCTAGGTCACGCCCAGGGAGGGAGTGACAGGGGGGCGTGTCAGGTCATTTTGGACAATTTTCTGGAAACCTGCAAAAAGATAAGAAAAAGTCAGCGGCAATAATATTTACATAAAAATGATACAAATAAACTAATAATAGACATGATTTGTACACTATAAAATAGAAAATACGATAATAGTTTAGGCTACAAAATGTATTATCAAATGGCCAGTCAGGAAAGTTGTAGCCCTTCGAGATTAGATTAATTTAATATTAATTTTTACTCGTTTGCTTAAGTGGTTTGACCGCAGCACCCGTTTTAGTGGGGGCTGTACCTAGAGTTGGGCAGAAAGTAAAATGAATGCCCACTCTTTGTCCCTTCTCGAAATGACCTGAAATTAGGGCAGGGGGTTTCCATTATCTATACCTAGAGGCTATCCAAAAATGGGAATTTTTGGAGATACTTTGCCTAAGGTTTTTATTTTAATTTAATAAAGTTAGGGTAATTTATCTAAGTGGTCAAATGACCTAAAAACCCTCTCAAATTTTGGTGAGTGGTACCTGGCTATAAAACCTAGCTCTGTACAAAATTCCAATTCATTTGGATGATTTTTGAGTAGGAAATCACCTATCCTTAACTAGGCATTAATGAGGCGTTTTTTACTAAAAAGTGCACTAAGTGGTTCGAACGGTCAAATCACCTCAACAGAGGCTGATATTTTGACAACTGACTTTTAGGGTTATTATAACCCACTTGGAGAAAATGGTGTGGTTTAGGGTTAATTTACCCTAGTATCTAAACTCAAACCCTAAAGGGAGGGTTTTGAGGGTTGTGAAGGACAAGGGGGCAAATGCCCTCGTATTGCCTTGAAATTCAGTAGAGTCGTCACTAGCATATTATAAATCATCTGGATGGAATATTGGAGGATTTGGAGATAGGTAGATACCTCAAAACCCTTACCTTAGTTTTAGGGTAAAATCTCAAATAAGTAAAATCAGTCAATAAACATTATTTAAAAGCTGTGAAACTCGGGTAGAGTGAGTTTTGGAATGGGTAGAACCTATAACAGTTTTACTGGAATTTTATGGTGTTCATTCTAGAACTTAATTTGTAAAGTTTGCTATTGCCCTAATTGATGTTTTAGTTATTTAGATTTTTCTGTTCATTGAAACCCCATGAAATCTGGAAGTAAATATTTTAGGTCAAAGTGGTTGCTCCTGAATTTTTGTATAATTTTTAGTTGAGTAAATCTAGTACTTCATTCACAAATGTTAAAAAGGGATTTTATGGTTTAAAAATTGATTATGGACGATATTGCTGTTGAAAAATTATGAGGCTTAGGAATTGAAATTTTCAGGCCATTATATGCTTGTAGACATTTATTCATGATTTTTAGAATCTTAGTTACGACACTTTCTTTCCAAGTTCACCTTATGGAGATTTTTGATAATTTATTTATTTAGAGATTAGTACTTGCTGAGAAATTATGAAACTTGGCCAATGCTATTTTTAAGGTTATATCTGCATAGTATAATTAATTTATAATTTTTGGATGGATATTCTCTTTACTTGATTCATAAGTAACGAAAGATAGAAAATATTGCTAAAATAGTTTTAGTGCCCTTTTGTTGATAGAAAAATTGTGATACTTTGGATTTACCATATTGAGATAACAAAATCTTTAAAATAATTTTGTTGGACATCTTGCATGAGTACTTAGGTTAGTTCATGTTCAAACCGATAGCCCTTGTAATTTTTGAGGAAATTATTTAAATGCCAGATAAATTAGGAAAAATTTTAATTTTCTGATTATAAGCTAATTATATCATGATATACCTCCAGTAAATAAGTTAGGGAATTGATGAGTCCATATTTTATACCTATTTGCGGACTCATCTGGGCTCATTTTCTTGTCTTTGCACACCATTTAGCGTCATTTGCACTCCTTTTGGTTCGCTACGGTTTTCCACGCCCTGTGCACCTTTTTAGCCCATTTTCTGTGCTTGTGTGCATTTACTTTCTTGCTATGTTTATCACTGTTTGCTGTGGCTTCCACGATCGATGTCCCGTGCAGTTTTCCTGCAGGTTTGGGGATCGTGAGGGCATTCGGGATAGGCGTTTCACTATTTTTGGCAAAGGAGTCAGTGGTCGTGCGTTTTTACCCACGCACGACCATCGACCTCCTAGTGCACGATCACTGATCGTGCGCAGCCCGGTCTCATTTGTGAAAACTCTGTCTTGAACCTTCCGCACGATCACTTGCCATACCGCGCACGGCCATTGCTCGTGCGCCGACGATCGTGCGCAGTCATACCCATTTTGCAAAAGACTGTCTGGCTATTTCCGCACGATCATCAGCATTGCCTCGCACGATCACTAATCGTGCGCCGTTGATCGTGCGCGACCACTGATTTTCTAATGCAGGTCTACAGGTTGCTCACGCACGGGCGCTGACCTTGGTCGCGCACGACCACTGGTCGTGCGCTAGTGGTCGTGCGCCCTATTTATTCTGCAAGCTATAAATACGCTGTTCCGCGAATTAGGGCGAGAGCATCGTTACGGAACCTTCGCCAGTCCGCCGTTTCGCCATCCAGCAGTCCCATTCACCTCCACCTTCATTCCTACCAACGGGAGGACCTTCTCCGGTGATTCCGAAGCATTCTGCATCCTCCGGCGATCCTACCGGCCATTGAAGCATTCTTCTCCGAGCTTTCCACCAAGGAAGAAGACGAAGCATACCTAGAGAACGGAGTAACAGGCCCTCGAGGTGACAGCTCGGTGGTACCGGAAGCCCTCCTCGGACTGCGCTTGGAAGCGGATTGACAACCCGCACCTCCGGCCAACAACCGCGGTGGATCTTCAATCTCGTGGTTTTGCATTTTCTCTCTTTTCTTGTTGTATGGAATGTTTGTACTTGTAATGAACATCAACTTCTAGTGTTATTTCGTTTGGTTGTGTTTCATCTTGCTTTAGAGATTTATTCTTTGATGCGCCTCGCTCCATCTCGCTCCACTCCACACGTTCGTTTCACTCAAGCTCGCTTCGCACTAATTACCTCACTCGCTAGACTTCCGTCCACTCGCCAATCGAAGTACGGCATCGCGGCCGCTACATCCATCTCGCCTTGAGAAGCGGTGATTGCGACCCGCATAGTTTACATTAGTGTAATCGGTCGTAAGACCACCAACCAAAGCCCCTTTCTTTTTCTGTTTATTTCAATTAACTCTCATAACGATAGTTTTAGAGTCTAAATCGTTCGACGCCAATTGCATTCCTCAAGAGACCGACATCCGGGGATTCATTCCCAACTTTATTACTTGTGCGACCGGTACGCTTGCCGTATTTTACGTGCATCAAGTTTTTGGCGCCGTTGCCGGGGAATGCAACTGTTGAACGATCATGATTTCTGGAAGTATTGGTATAAGAGTTAGTGCTTTTTGATTTTTGTTCCTCTGTTTTGTTGTTTCAGTGAATACAGGGTCAATATTCTATCAATGCCTTCTATTCAGCAGCTAATTTATCAAGCCCGTCTCACCAATCGAGTGGAAACGGGAAATGACAGTTTCGAGATTTCCTCTGATTTGATCGAATACATTATCGAAAATTGTCAATTCAACGGAGATGGAAGTGCTGATGCCTTGTGCCATGTGCGCAGGTTTTTAGAAATTTATGACACATGCTCTTCGAACACTGCCAACGGTGAGCAGCAGAAGATTCGACTCTTCTCCTTTTCCTTGAAAGGCAGCGCAAAACGATGGTATAATGATACCAGGAAGGAGATGTTTCATTCGTGGAAGCAACTCGAAGGAAATTTCTTGGCCAAATTCCGGCAGCAAATGCTCACCACGGACGATTACAAGGAGCTCATCACCTTCTCCCAAAGAGATGAAGAATCCTTGTTCGCAGCCTGGGAGCGTTTTCAGTATTTGCGGAGGGAATGCTGCAGAGAGGGAGTGTCAGATATTTTGCTGCTCCAAACCTTCTATTTTGGGATCCTAGACAGATTCCGGCCAGCACTTGACATTGCAGCTGGAGGAACTCTGCTTAACAAACCTTGTCGGGATGCTTGGGAAATAATTGACAACATTGCCCAAACCAGCAGGCATTGGAATTCCCCACCTTTCCCCAACCTTTCCGTGGAGGCAAAGTTGGTGGTCACTAATGAAGCCGCCGATCTTCCCGCGTCTGTGATGGAGCGTTTTTTCGCGTACTTCTGCAAAATAATGGATGTGTTCAACGATCAAGCCGCCACCATTCAGCGCCTACAAACGGCCATTGGGATTCTTACGGAAGCGTTGCTCAGCTCCACCAGTCAGAAATGGGAAACAGTGCATTCAATGAGGCTGAGAAGTGGAAAAAGTCTCGAGAGAGTCTTGCCGCCCGATCCTCCTACACAATCTTCGTGTGTACCCACTTCTGACTCGACAATTGAACCTCCGTCTACACCGATCGCGCAAGAACCCGTGTCAGAACCGCCACTCGTGAGGATCACCTCGAGGCCGCCGTTTCCCCATCGGCTAAATAATGAAAAGACTGAAAGGCATTTTCAGAAGTTCCTGGAAATCATGAAAGGAGTTCAAGTTAGCATACCTTTAACAGAAGCTATCACGCAGATTCCAGGATATTCCAAGTTCCTCAAGACCCTCATCTCGAGGCGTCAATCCTTGGAAGGTCTGAATATGATTAACCTCACCAAAGAGTGTTCCTCTCTCCTCACCAACTTTTCTCCTACCAAACGCAGAGATCCTGGCAGCTTCACCATCCCTTGCCGAATTGGTCTCCACAGGTTTGGCCACGCACTTTGTGATTTGGGAGCGCCGATTAACCTGATGCCCCTCTCCATCTTCCAGGAGCTGGGAGTTGGGATTCTCCGGCCCACCCATCTGAGGTTACAGCTAGCCGATCGATCGATAAAAACGCCAGCTGGGATGGTTGAAGACCTCATTGTCACGGTTAACGACCTTGCTTTCCCGGCCGATTTTGTCATCCTTGACATGAAGGCTGATCCCAAGGTCCCTATAATTCTGGGAAGGCCCTTCCTTGCCACTGCCCGGGCTATTATCAACGTCGACCGGGGAGAATTGTCCCTTAGCCTGGGAGAAGAATCAATTTCCTTCAATGTCCATGAACCTCCGCAACAACTCAAAATCACTAATTGTGACAGCGCTGACTTGTTTGACGAACCGGGAACGAGCAGCGAATTGATTCTTGACCATGATGATCCAGAATGGGAAATTGAGGACACACCACCCGCTACCTCGTCTGGGACTCCGCATCTGATCAAAGAACCCACCATCACTTCTTCTATCACTGCCACTACCGTAACCTTGAAGCCGCTGCCCGAATCCCTGAAATATGCTTTCTTGGAGGAAGGCACAGCATGTCCGGTGATCATCTCCGCTACTCTCTCCGCTGACAACGAACGTGCATTGGTCGACGTGTTAAAAAAATATAAGAATGTTTTTGGACGATCTTTGACTGACATTAAAGGCATTAGCCCGGCGTTCTGCATGCACAAGATCCTCCTTGAAGATCAATACAAACCTTCGGCACAACCGCAAAGAAGACTGAATCCCAAGATGCATGCGGTAGTTCAGGCAGAAGTCATAAAATTGCTTGACGCCGGTATAATTTACCCCATCAGTGACAGCAAATGGGTAAGCCCGGTCCAAGTTGTGCCCAAAAAGGGCGGAATTACTGTGGTGGCCACTGACGAGAATGAACTACTGCCTACCCGTGTGGTCACTGGGTGGAGAGTTTGCATCGATTATAGGAAGCTGAATGAAGCTACACGCAAAGATCATTACCCGCTCCCTTTCATCGATCAAATGCTGGAAAAATTGGCTGGTCAGGAATACTACTGCTTTCTGGATGGATATTCGGGATACAACCAAATCGCAGTCGATCCTGAAGATCAAGACAAGACGACATTCACCTGCCCATCTGGCACCTTCGCGTTTAGGAGAATGCCGTTTGGATTGTGCAACGCCCCGGCAACCTTCCAACGTTGCGTCATCGCCATTTTTGGCGACATGATCGGTGATTTTCTCGAAGTCTTCATGGACGATTTCTCTCTTTTCGGGAACACCTTTAACTCCTGCCTCGCTAATTTAGCCAAGGCCCTGCAGCGTTGTGATGATACCAACCTTGTCCTGAATTGGGAGAAATGCCACTTCATGGTTCGTGAGGGCGTCGTTTTAGGCCATAAGGTCTCTCGTCGGGGGCTCGAAGTCGATCAAGCAAAAATCGGTGTCATCAAGAATCTTCCTCCTCCATCTTCTGTCAAGGGAATCCGCAGCTTTTTGGGACATGCCGGCTTTTACCGAAGATTCATTAGCAATTTTTCATCAATATCCAAACCTCTCACAAATCTGTTGACTAAGGACGCCTTGTTCGTCTTCGATGAAAATTGCATGCAAGCCTTCACAACTCTCAAGGACCGGCTAATCTCCACTCCCATTTTTGTGGCGCCGGATTGGACTTTGCCCTTCGAAGTCATGTGCGATGACAGCGATTTTGCAGTTGGTGCGGTGCTCGGTCAAAGGAGAGACAAAGTATTTCACACCATCTCTTACGCGAGCCGAACCCTCAACGATGCCCAGCTCAATTACACTGCCACAGAAAAGGAGCTTCTGGCCGTGATTTTTGCTTTCAAGAAATTCCATTCGTACTTGGTGTTATCCAAAGTCATTGTCTACACCGACCACGCAGCTCTAAGGTATTTATTCAAAAAAAAAAGATGCCAAGCCTCGGCTAATCCGATGGATTCTCCTGCTGCAAGAATACTCCATTGAGATCCGAGATAAGAAAGGAGTGGAAAATGTCATCGCCGATCACTTATCTAGATTGGAGAATGATAGTGGTGGATCTGTTTTAGAGGATGAGCGCAATGCGATTACTGAATGCTTCCCGGATGAGCGATTATTCTCCATCTCTTCCCTCCCCTCGATGACCCCATGGTACGCAGACATGGCCAACTATCTTGCATGCAAATCTGTCTCCCCAAGCCTATCATCGCAGCAAAAGCGGAAACTTCTATCTGATGCTAAACATTATTTCTGGGAAGACCCGCTACTTTTTCGCACGTGCAATGATGGAGTTATCAGGCGCTGCGTACTCGAGAGTGAATTCCAATCCGTTTTAAACCACTGTCATGATCGGGAGGCCGGCGAACATTTCGGCGCCACAAGAACGGCACGCAAGGTTCTGTAATGTGGCCTATTTTGGCCAACCCTTTTCAGAGACGCCCACAGTTATGTTACTAAATGCAATGAATGCCAAAGGACCGGTAATATCTCTAAGAGGGACGAAATGCCCCTCAATAACATGCTCGTTTGTGAGCCATTCGATGTTTGGGGGATAGATTTCATGGGACCCTTTCCCATGTCGCACGGCAAACTCTATATCATTGTTGCGGTTGACTATGTTTCCAAGTGGGTCGAAGCCGAAGCTGTTGCTGCAAATGACGCTCGCACTGTTCTAACTTTCTTACACAGAAATATTTTTTCTAGATTTGGCGCTCCGCGCACAATCATCAGTGACGGCGGGAGTCATTTTTGCAACAAGTCATTCTTACAACTCATGAAGAAGTTTGGAGTTCATCACAAAGTCTCTCTCGCCTACCATCCTCAGACTTGTGGGCAAGTTGAAGTCTCCAACAGGGAGCTAAAAAGAATAATTGAAAAATCCATAAATTCCAACCGAAAAGAGTGGGCTAAGAAGGTCGACGACGCCTTATGGGCATACCGAACCGCCTTCAAAACTCCTATCGGTATGACCCCCTTCCAACTTGTCTATGGAAAGGCTTGCCATTTGCCGGTCGAATTAGAACACAAGGCGCTATGGGCAACCAGATTTCTGAACATGGACATTGAGACTGCAGCAGGCGAACGCCGCTCCCAACTGAATGAACTGGAAGAACTACGGCATTTCGCTTACGAAAACGCGCGGATCTATAAAGAAAAAACAAAAAAATGGCACGACCGTCACATCTTCCCAAAAGAATTCCAACCGGGAGATCAAGTCCTAATGTACAACTCCCGCCTCCGTTTATTCCTCGGAAAGTTAAAATCGCGGTGGAGCGGCCCCTTTACAGTGATCGGAGTCTCCCCTTTTGGAGCTATTGAAATATCCGGGAAGAACGGCGACAAATTCAAGGTCAACGGGCATCGGCTAAAGTTGTACGATGGAGGTGCTATCATCGGCGAACCTCAAAGCTTACAGCTCGAAGACCCACTACATGGTGACGGGGCGGCGCCTTGATCCCAATTTCCGCTGCGGATCTCCTATTTTGTGTTGGAATATTTTGAGCTTTATTTTATTTTGCTGCATAAACATTATATACAACTGCTAATACAGGTATTTGGTCCACCTTAAGGACGGTAAACAAAAGGGCTATTCGGGAGACAACCCAAGCTTGGACCTTTTGGTCCCCTTGTTTATGTTTTATTTTATT
The DNA here is from genome assembly GCA_039513925.1 of Platanthera zijinensis. Classification (NCBI taxonomy): domain Eukaryota; kingdom Viridiplantae; phylum Streptophyta; class Magnoliopsida; order Asparagales; family Orchidaceae; genus Platanthera; species Platanthera zijinensis. Next base: position 125,549,412 of record CM077081.1, read on the forward strand.
TTATGTTTTCTATCTTTTTTGTATTTTCTGTTGTTCGGCCTAATTCGCAGGTTCAGCTTATCTTTTGTGCGAAGCAGCAACTCCCGCGAATCATCACGCAATCTTCTGGCATGCTCCCCTCTTTGGAGCATTGGTACTCTCTCTCGCTTCAGATTTCATTCCTTGGTCGAATGTCTATTTTTCTTGCTTATGTTTTCATTCAAGTCTGGGGGGAAGAGCCGCTTGTGCACTCCACGAGCACATTTAATTTCGCATGCCAGTAGTTTTCCTTTTTGCTTCATTGTGTTAGACTCCTGTGCACACCACTGCACCCACTTGAGCGCGAGCTTAGCGGTTTGCGTGTCACGAGTTGAACCTGTATCTTTGTTCGATTTGGAAAATTTCTGTGCTAGTTGAGGATTGTGCGACGGAGTAAAATGTTGGCCTTGCTGTGTTTCTCGTCAACTGCTCTCGTTTTGTATAGAAATTTGAGTAGATTTAATTTTTCTGTATGCTTATAGTTTATATTTTTCTATCTGCGTAAATTCTTTTATTCTACTCAAAAGTTGGTGAATCCGGTGTGAATCAAACGGTAGCGTAGGAATGTGTGTAGCCGCCACTAGACTCGTATTGCTTGAGTCGGGAGGAAGGATTATCTTTCTCGGTTGCTAAGAACTTGCCCCAAGCTATTCTTGAAGCATTGGTACACGGTTAGTCTAGCGTGAGAGTGATGTAGGCCACCTTTTGTCCCGGTTGAGCTTTGTACCCATTCCTAACTTCGCCCTTGCTAGCCCCGTTGTGCCTACCCTTCTTTTGATTCAGCTCCACTAGTATTTCACCAAATCCTTATAGCCTATCCTAGTCGCACACCCAATTCGAGCTTTAGTAGTTTACATTTTATATTGGGTTGTGATGTGGTGATTCGTATTTGTGATATGTGGTTGTGCCCAAAAGAAAAATGTGCTGATTTTGTAAAAAGAAGAAGAAAATATTTAAAAGAGAAAAAGAGAAAAGAAAAAGAAAAAAAAAGAAAAGAAAAAAAAGAAGAAGTTTGATTGAAGATAATTATTTGAGAAGATTTGGATTTGGAGTAGGCGGTGCACACACCCATGTTATACAAATCAAGTCTGGGGGTGTGGTGCACCTGGTTATATTGTGGTCTGCCGAGGGATTCTTTTAGGCTAGCTCATTTGGGTTAGGTGCATAGTCTTTCTTTTTATCATTGTTTATCTCACCGTAACCCAAGCCCCATTATTACCCGAAGTCCTACGGACTTGCGCTTGAGTTGACTAGTGCCGTGGAGAGAGTGCGAGCGAGCAAGCTTATGGTTTCCGACATTGGTGGATTCCTTTGGGGGTAATCTTGAGCCCCGGTCTTCGGCAATGCTCACCTTAGTGGCCTGTCTACTTTCTCCCTGCGTAAGACCGGATGATTCACCGTGATTCTACTTTGGAGTAATAATAAATTTTTGTTACGCATTGTGAAAAATATAAAATATTTTGTATACTTAAGAATTTCCTCTACTTTATTTTTATGCACGCGAGCATGCGACTTCGCATGGTACTCCGTTCTGCAATTTCTTTCTTAGCTAGTACATTTTCCCCGTCTACTTAGGTTTTGTTTGCTCGGGGCGCGCAAACTGTTAAGTCTGGGGGTGTGATGAGTCCATATTTTATACCTATTTGCGGACTCATCTGGGCTCATTTTCTTGTCTTTGCACACCGTTTAGCGTCATTTGCACTCCTTTTGGTTCGCTACGGTTTTCCACGCCCTGTGCACCTTTTTAGCCCATTTTCTGTGCTTGTGTGCATTTACTTTCTTGCTATGTTTATCACTGTTTGCTGTGGCTGCCACGATCGATGTCCCGTGCAGTTTTCCTGCAGGTTTGGGGATCGTGAGGGCATTCGGGATAGGCGTTTCACTATTTTTGGCAAAGGAGTCAGTGGTCGTGCGTTTTTACCCACGCACGACCATCGACCTCCTAGCGCACGATCACTGATCGTGCGCAGCCCGGTCTCATTTGTGAAAACTCTGTCTTGAACCTTCGGCACGATCACTTGCCATACCGCGCACGACCACTGCTCGTGCGCCGACGATCGTGCGTAGTCATACCCATTTTGCAAAAGACTGTCTGGCTATTTCCGCACGATCATCAGCATTGCCTCGCACGATCACTGATCGTACGTCGTTGATCGTGTGCGACCACTGATTTTCTGATGCAGGTCTACAGGTTGCTCACGCACGGGCCGTGTTGATCAACGATCGGCGAGAAGGCACACGGCCTTGGACACAGGCATGTCCCTGGCCGTGTCCTTCTTGGGCTGTTCGCAGAATTTATTCTGCTAGGCGTGACACGGGTCACGACACGGCCGTGTCGGGGCTGACACGGGCGTGTCGAGGGCTGTGTCTTTGGCCGTGTCTTGGTCCGTGTACTTCTCTGACTGGGAATGTTGGTCGGTAGGGGGAGTGACACGGGCCTCGACACGGGCGTGTCAACGGCGACACGGCCGTTTCGGAAGCCGTGTCAAAGGCCGTGTCAAAGGCCGTGTGCTGGTTTTCGAATCGGTCGAGACGGCGAATGGCTAACACGGCCATGCACACGGCCGTGTTGCAACCCGTGTTCGGCCCAGATTTTCTATTTTGGGTTCCGATCGTGGCCGTTCGTTCTTTTCTTTGGAAGATCCAACGGTGGGGAGCCTCCCTGGGCGGTTTAAGGCCGGGAATAGGGTTGCAAACCCTCATTTTCCATTTGGCTTTATCTCTCTTGATTCTAGAGAGAAGGGAGAGCAAGGAGGAGGAAGGAGGCCAAGTTCCGGCCGCCGGCGAAGCTTCGGAGGTCCGTTTCACGAGCGGAGTTCAGATCCGCGAAGGTGGGAGCGTTGCGGTGGTGTTCAACCGAGCAAATCTTCTCCATGGCTAGGAAGAGGGGACGGAAGGTAATGACACTTCTCCTCTTGGTTTTTAGGATTTAGGATGCATGAATAGCATCCCCTTCCTTTCGTATTTTGAGCACCGAATCTCTCAAATGAGAGGGATTCGTGTAGCCTAGGTTCAAGAGGAACCTCCGGGTTGAGTATGTTCATCCTGGCATGCTTTGCATTAGAGATCCGCTCCGTTAGCGGATTAGGCATTGTGGGTGAAGCCGTGGTCGGGACCATTAGTCCGACCCGGTGATGTTGCATAGCGAGCTTCGGGGATTCGGTAGAAATCCGTTGCGGCAATACGCCATTGTATGTATGCGTTTTCCCCCTTATATTTGAGTGAGTACTCGTGGTCGGAACCGGACAAGGTTAGCTCCGTGTTGTGCGGTAGATGGTTTCCTTGGAGCACGGGAAAGACACGGTGCGAATGGTGATTGGGGTGGGGAAACCTTTGTTTGTGTTGTGCAAAGGCGCGGCTATGTCTCCGTGGTCGGCTGGCTATCCCGTGACGCGCAAGTCATGTGGGGGAAGTGTCCCGGCGAGACTAGCCCCTTGTGTGGACTGACGAGAATGTCGAGCGGAGGGCAAGCCCGGGCAATGTGGCCATGAGCGGGTGGGGTCCAGCAAGGCTTCTTAGAATCGATCAGTGTGAGACGGAACCCTGACGTGCGAAGTCAGAATATGCGGGCAAGCCCCGGGGTATATGACCCTTATGCGGGTGGGGCCTTTGCAAGGTTCCGTGTGACGGCGTGTGTGCCGTTAGGGACAGGGTGGTTCCCTTGTGTTTGTGGCTTTAATCCAATGGGGAAACGGAGGTACCCAGTGTTTGATGTTGTGCTAGATGCATACGAGCTAGGGTACCTTGGGTGAAACCCGGGTTGCATTCATGTTGCATAGTAGGCCCTTTCACTTTGTACAAAACATAGAGAACATGTATGCTGTATGAGACATCCAAACCTGTTTTACCGCTTTATTATATATACTCTTTTGGTACACGAAGTGCTAACTTGCAGGTGGAGTGGTATCCCGGGGTCCGTTAGGGATGGCCGGGAGGAGATGTGTTTGTTACACAGTAGAGGTCAGCCTTTGCTGACCCACGTTACTTCAAATCCTTACAGGGCAAGGATCGCATGCAGGAGCTAGCGCGCCGGGCGAAAAGCCCTAAGCCTCATGAAGTGTTGCTGTGCTTGGCTATTTTCTTTTCCTTGTTTTGCTGCTGTTGTTTGACTATGTCCGGCTTGCATGCCGAGGTAGCCTAGGGGTGCTTGGCACTTTTTTTTATTTTCGGACTTATATTGTGTAAGGCCTTAAGGCCATTTGATACTCTTCTATTAGTGGATAACTTCTGTCGGTTAATGTTCTGTTTCCACTGTGTTTGTCTGGAGTTTTGAGATTGGGTAGTTTTCATATCATCTTTTAATACTTAAGCTGTGGCGTTCGTATGTTGTGGGGCCCCGGCCAGACCTATATTATATGGTCTTTACAGGGGAGGTGTTACAATTTGGTATCAGAGGGAGGTTCGCGTTCCAACGAGAAGTTTCGCGGTCGAAAGTATAAGTCGAGTCGCGTATAAGAAGTTATCCACATAGGAGTATCGCGGGACCATGAGTGTCCTTGTGTTCGAGTCTTGCAATTAGAGACTGATTTGCGTTTTCTTGCTTGTGTTTAGAGTGCAAGCAACGAGGCTGGGACCTCGAGGCCAAGAGAAGAGCTCTCGGCAAGTAGTGCAACTGCGCAAGGTCCGCTAGGGATGGGGGTCACACCGGCCGACTTCTGCCGTATGCTTGTAGAAGCGATGGTGGCGGCCCAAGCTGCAGCGACAGCACAGGTAGCAGCTCCCGTTGCTCAAGTAGCAACTCTTGCTACCCCGGTCACGGCAGCGACCGTGCCGGTTGAGGAGGCCAGGAGGGCGGAGCCGCAGGCCGAGAGAGTGGTTGTCGGGCGGGGGACCGGCAGATGAAGTACTTTCTGAGCTTCCACCCTCCAACCTTCAAGGGAATCGGCACGCCCACAGATGCAGAGGATTGGTGGGCTAGAATTCAGGAGCTTCTGAGGGCGGCCGAGGCGCCAGAAGAGAAAAAGGCAGAGTTCGCAGCCTTTATGTTGGAGGGAGATGCCAAGTTATGGTGGGTGAGCCACAGTGGCCGGCAATTTCTAGGACGCGCACCGTCCATCGAGGAATTTGGGAATGCCTTCCTGAAGAAGTGCATTCCCGCCTCAATGAGGTTAGCCCTCCAGAGGCAGTTACTACATCTGGTGCAGCGAGACAAGTCAGTGGATGAGTATGTTCAGGAATTTACTCGCTTGGGTCGTTATGCAGGGACGACCATGGCAGACGATGAAGAGAGGGACAATCTCTTCTATCATGGACTGAGGGAGAATCTAAGACAACCCCTCATATCGATGAAACGTGCGGGTTTCAATGAATTGGTGGAGGAGGCCAGAATTTTGGAGAGTGACATGGAGCGATCCCAGCATTGCAAGGGTTTCACACCCAAGCAGGGGGAGGAGAAGAAGCCTGCTCAGTCTCATGGAAAGACGGAAGGGAGCCGATGGAAGAAGAAGCCTTCCCCATATAAGTCGGGCGAGAAAAGTAATTGGACGTCCGGAGGGTCACGCTCTAAGGGACCGCAGACGTGTTATAGTTGTGGCAAGCCAGGCCACATAGCAAGATTTTGTACCCAAGGGGGCGCTGAGCAAGAGCCAAGGCAGGAGCAAACCGTACGCTCCGGACCCAGTGCAGCAGAGAAGGGGAAAATGGCAGAGTCGAGTGCTTCCCGGTTTCAACCAGTGCAGCCAAGGGCCTACAACCTTGGGAAGCAGGAAGCAATCCGCCAAATCGATGTGGTGACAGGTATGAGAGTTCAATCTGCATCGTAGATTTCTTCCTTTCAAGCCTTTTTATGTTGTTTGCTTGTGTGTAGGCTTTGTAGTGGTATCTGGGTACCCCCGCTAGAGTACCTTTTGATTCGGGAGCGTCGCACTCCTTCCTTGCGGAAAGTTTCACCCGGAGGATTGGAGTTGATTCCTTTGCAACGGACTCAGAGTTGAAAGTGCGCATGCCCAATGGGTCGTCTATGACAACCAGGGCTAAAGGGCGGATTTGTTGGAGTCTTGAGGGAGTCGACTTCATATTGGTAGCGGCGATCTTGCCGTTGTTCGAGTTCGATGTGATTTTGGGGATGGATTGGCTAGCGAAGCAGCGTGCCAGTATCGACTGTTTGTCCAAGGTGGTAACCCTGAGGAGCGTGGGGCAAGCAGAAGTCAAGTTTGAGGGCCTGCATGGAGTGGCCTGTTCCCTAGTTTCGGCACTTCATCTAGTGCGAGCTGTTAACCAAGGGGGTGTAGCTCTAGTAGCGTTGTTGGAGGTTAGCCTTTCCAGGCTGTCTCTTGGAGAAGTGCCCGTGGTGGCAGAGTTTGGAGATGTATTCCCCGAGGAGCTACCGGGAGCACCTCCTCGGCGGGAGATTGATTTCTCCATCGAGTTAGTGCCCGAGGCTAGACCGGTGTCACGACCACCCTTTAGGATGGCACCGAAGGAGTTGGCCGAGATCAAGGTTCAGTTGCAGGAGCTTTTGGAGCAAGGGTATATCAGTCCCAGCTCTTCACCGTGGAGTGCGCCGGTGTTATTTATAAAGAAGAAGGATGGTAGTATTCGTCTGTGCATAGACTACCGAGAGTTGAACAAATTGACTGTCAAGAATAAGTATCTGATTCCTCGGATAGACGATCTCTTCGACCTGTTGGTGGGATCGGTGGTGTACTCCAAGTTGGACTTGATGTCCGGATATTATCAGTTGCGGATTCGTGACGAAGACATACCCAAGACAGCGTTTGGTACGAGGTATGGTCATTTTGAGTTCTCGGTGATGCCGTTCGGGCTGATGAACGCGCCGTCCGTGTTCATGGACTTGATGAACCGAGTGTTTCGCGAATATTTGGACTGGTTCGTAGTCGTCTTTATCAATGACATATTGGTGTATTCCAAGTCGGAAGCGGAGCACAAGTCGCACTTGCGGACAGTGTTGCGAGTACTGAGAGAGAACCAGCTTTATGCGAAGTTCTCCAAGTGCGAGTTCTGGTTGGAGAAAGTGGCATTTCTAGGCCATGTGATTAGTGGGGATGGGGTGGCGGTAGACCCAACGAAAGTAGAAGCCATCAGAGAGTGGCCAGTTTTGAGGACCGTGGCGGAAGTCCGAAGTTTTCTTGGACTAGCCGGGTAAGTACAAAAGGTTTGTGGAAAACTTTTCGCGGATAGCTCTACCCCTCACTTCACTAACTCGCAAGGATCAGAAGTTTGTATGGACTCAAGAGTGCAATGAGGCGTTTGAAACCCTGAAGGAAAGGCTAATGACGGCGCCGATCCTAAGTCTACCAAAGGGGACCGAAGGGTTCCAGATTTTCAGCGACGCATCCGGATGCGGTTTAGGGTGCCTGTTGGTGCAGCATGGTAGTGTGACAGCCTTTGGATCGAGGCAGCTGAAGCCCCACGAGAGAAATTACCCCGTCCATGATTTGGAGTTGGCGGCAGTAATTTTTGCTTTGAAGTTGTGGAGGCACTACGTTTATGGTGCAAAGGTGGAGATCTTCACGGACCACAAGAGTCTAAAGTATCTCCTAGATCAGAAGGACCTAAATATGCGGCAGCGCAGGTGGGTCGAGTTCCTTGGGGACTACGAAGTGGCGATTCAGTACACGCCAGGGAAAGCCAATGTGGTGGCAGATGCTTTGAGTAGGAAATACTCGGGGCAAGGAAATTGGATTGAAGCTCATGATGAGCGGTTAAGGCGGGACTGGGAGTCCCTTGGTTTGGAATGTGTGGCAAGAGGCGAGTCTAGCGTGGCTCGACTAAATTGGATTGAGATGCAGAGTGACTTATTCGATCGTATTCGGGAAGCGACCCATGTAGATGCGGAGTTCCAACCTTTCGTGGAGGAAGCTCTAAAGGGCGAGGGTAGCGCCTGGGAGATGGTTGATGGGATTTTGAGGAAGGGCGGAAGGATTTGTGTACCGCAGTTCGGCAAGCTCCGCGAGGAGTTGATGTTTGAGGCCCACTTCACTAAGTACTCCATTCACCCGGGTAGTACAAAGATGTACTTGGATTTGAAGAAGTCCTATTGGTGGCCTGGGATGAAGCGGGACGTAGCTTTGTGTGTGAGTCGGTGCCAAACATGTGCCTTGGTGAAGGCCGAGAGTCAGAAGCCGGGCGGGTTCTTGAAGCCTCTTCCAATCCCCGAATGGAAATTTGATGACATCTCCATGGATTTTGTGCATGGGTTGCCTAGATCACAGCAGGGTAATGATGCCATTTGGGTGATTGTGGACCGCTTGACCAAAGTGGCACATTTCATCCCAAACCGGAAGGAGGACGGTGTGGAAAAGTAGGTGGAGTTGTACGTCCGCAATATTATACGACTTCATTGGATTCCGAAGAGTATAGTCAGCGACCGGGATGGACGTTTCACGTCTAAGGATTGGCGGTTGGTGCAGAAGAGCTTGGGCAGAAAACTCAAGTTCAGTACGGCCTTTCAACCTCAAACCAATGGGCAAACTGAGAGATAGAACCGTACTTTGGAAGATATGCTAAGGATGTGTACTCTCGACTTCGGAAAGAAGTGGGAGGATCAACTCTTCATGGTGGAGTTTGCTTATAACAATAGCTACCAAGCTAGTATCAAGATGGCGCCATATGAAGCTCTTTATGGGAGGAGGTGTCGAACACCGATGTCTTGGACAGAGGCGGGAGACACGAGGCTTTTGGGGAAAGAAGTGGTAGCCGACACTAGTGAGCTAGTGCGGATCATCCAAGAGTGCATGAAAGTAGCTCGGGATCGGCAGTCGAAGTATTTCAATGCTCGCCACAGGCATGTGGAATTCGCTGTGGGCGACTGGGTGTACCTTAAGATCAAGCCGTTCAAAGGCATTTCACGAATTCGCCGACTCAAGAAGCTGAGTCTGAGATTCTTGGGACCATTCAAGGTCATCGAGCGAGTGCGAGAGGCAGCGTACCGGTTGGCGTTGTCCACAGAGCTAAGTAGATTGCATGACGTTTTTCACGTCTCCGTTTTGAGGAAGGCTTTGTTAGAAGCCAGCGTGGTGATTGAGCCGACGGCGGTGCCGGTAGAGGAAGACTTGAGGACGCGAGTTCGTCCAATCGGGATAGAAGATTCAGAGGTTCGGCAATTGCGGAACAAGGAAGTCAGACTCGTAAAGGTCCGTTGGGACAACTGTGGCTGCGAGGAACTCTCATGGGAGCGAGAGCAGGCCATGCTGGAGGAGTACCCCGAGTTTTTCTCCTCAGGTACCGTTTAGAATTTATGTACTTTCCAGGTTTTAAATTTCGGGACGAAATTCTTTGAAGGGGGGGGGAGAATTGTAACACCCCAAAACATGGAAGAGGAATCGACGGCGTCGTTTTGGCCAAGTTTGGGTTTTGGGGGTAGGCACACGGCCTGTGACACGGCCGTGTCACAAGCCGTGTTGCGCCTGGGTCATCGAGCCGTATTGCGCCTGGGTCGTCGAGCCGTGTTGATCGACGATCGGCGAGAAGGCACGCGGCCTTGGACACGGGCGTGTCCCTGGCCGTGTCCTTCTCGGGCTGTTCGCAGAATTTATTCTGCTAGGTGTGACACGGGTCACGACACGGCCGTGTCGGGGCTGACACGGGCGTGTCGAGGGCCGTGTCTTTGGCCGTGTCTTGGGTCGTGTCCTTCTCTGACTGGGAATGTTGGTCGGTAGGGGGAGTGACACGGGCCTCGACACGGGCGTGTCAACGGCGACATGGCCGTGTCGGAAGCCGTGTCAAAGGCCGTGTCAAAGGACGTGTGCTGGTTTTCGAATCGGTCGAGATGGCGAATGGCTAACACGGCCATGCACACGGCCGTGTTGCAACCCGTGTTCGGCCCAGATTTTCTATTTTGGGTTCCGATCGTGGCCGTTCGTTCTTTTCTTTGGAATATCCAATGGTGGGGAGCCTCCCTGGGCGGTTTAAGGCCGGGAATAGGGTTGCAAACCCTCATTTTCCATTTGGCTTTATCTCTCTTGATTCTAGAGAGAAGGGAGAGCAAGGAGGAGGAAGGAGGCCAAGTTTCGGCCACCGGCGAAGCTTCGGAGGTCCGTTTCACGAGCGGAGTTCAGATCCGCGAAGGTGGGAGCGTTGCGGTGGTGTTCAACCGAGCAAATCTTCTCCATGGCTAGGAAGAGGGGACGGAAGGTAACGACACTTCTCCTCTCGGTTTTTACGATTTAGGATGTATGAATAGCATCCCCTTCCTTTCGTATTTTGAGCACCAAATCTCTCAAATGAGAGGGATTCGTGTATCCTAGGTTCAAGAGGAACCTCCCGGTTGAGTATGTTCATCCCGGCATGCTTTGCATTAGAGATCCGCTCTGTTAGCGGATTAGGCATTGTGGGTGAAGCCGTGGTCGCGACCGTTAGTCCGACCCGGTGATGTTGCATAGCGAGCTTCGGGGATTCGGTAGAAATCTGTTACGGCAATACGCCGTTGTATGTATGCGTTTTCCCCCTTATATTTGAGTGAGTACTCGAGGTCGGAACCGGACAAGGTTAGCTCCGTGTTGTGCGGTAGATGGTTTCCTTGGAGCACGGGAAAGACACGGTGCGAATGGTGATTGGGGTGGGGAAACCTTTTTTTGTGCTGTGCAAAGGCGCGGCTATTTCTCCGTGGTCGGCTGGCTATCTCGTGACGCGCAAGTCATGTGGGGGAAGTGTCCCGGCGAGACTAGCCCCTTGTATGGACTGACGAGAATGTCGAGCAGAGGGCAAGCCCGGGCAATGTGGCCATGAGCGGGTGGGGTCCAGCAAGGCTTCTTAGAATCGGTCAGTGTGAGACGGAACCCTGACGTGCGAAGTCAGAATGTGCGGGCAAGCCCCGGGGTATATGACCCTTGTGTGGGTAGGGCCTTTGCAAGGTTCCGTGTGACGGCGTGTGTACCGTTAGGGACATGGTGGTTCCCTTGTGTTTGCGGCTTTAAGCCAATGGGTAAACGGAAGTACCCAGTGTTTGATGTTGTGCTAGATGCATACAAGCTAGGGTGCCTTGGGTGAAACCCGGGTTGCATTCATGTTGCATAGCAGGCCCTTTCACTTTGTACAAAACATAGAGAACATGTATGTTGTATGAGACATCCAAGCCTGTTTTACCGCTTTATTATATATACTCTTTTGGTACACGAAGTGCTAACTTGCAGGTGGAGTGGTACCTCGGGGTCAATTAGGGACGGCCGGGAGGAGATGTGTTTGTTACACAGTAGAGGTCAGCCTTTGCTGACCCACGTTACTTCAAATCCTTACAGGGCAAGGATCGCATGCAGGAGCTAGCGCGCCGGGCGAAAAGCCCTAAGCCTCATGAAGTGTTGCTGTGCTTGGCTATTTTCTTTTCCTTGTTTTGCTGCTGTTGTTTGACTATGTCCAGCTTGCATGCCGAGGTAGCCTAGGGGTGCTTGGCACTTTTTTTTATTTTCGGACTTATATTGTGTAAGGCCTTAAGGCCATTTGATACTCTTCTGTTAGTGGATAACTTCTGTCGGTTAATGTTCTGTTTCCGCTGTGTTTGTCTGGAGTTTTGAGATTGGGTAGTTTTCATATCATCTTTTAATACTAAAGTTGTGGCGTCCGTATGTTGTGGGGCCCCGGCCGGACCCATATTATATGGTCTTTACAGGGGAGGTGTTACACAAGTTGACAAATAAGCAGATTCAGTTCGACAAACTGTAGGCTCAGGTTGACGAAATGCTTGCTGAGTTCGACTAATTCTCTGCAATGTTTTAGGTTATTTTTGTTTATAGAAGGCAGAAAAAGTTTCAGGCTTAATTTTAGGCTAATTATATTTTGAAGGAAGAATAATTTAAATGCTTAATTAAAGAAAGCCATGACTTTGATATTTAATGCCAAATATTCTAAAGAATATAGTCATTTAGTGACAGCATTAAATATGGATTTATCACAGAGTTTAAGGCTGATCTATTTTCAAGGCAGTTACCATTCTCAGGAAATCTCTCAGACGTTTCAGAATCAACAAATTCAAATGTTTGAATTCTTCTCTAAATCCTATATATACGTATAGAAGATTGTTGCCTTAAGGTTACTCACCAAGGTTACTCACTCAGATATACAGAATTATAGATACTGACTTAGAGAATTTCAGATCAACACATACTCTTACAGAATTAGATCTTCAATCTCTTCTTATGCAAAGTCTTCATTTTCTCACTTTCAAGAAGGCCTACACCTTGAAGAAAGGACTCCCTCTCCTGATCATAAACTCTACTCAAATTAGGGGGAGCTTTTTGCTTCAACATCCACTAGTTTCTCAGAGATTCTTGATAGAGAAGACACCATCATTCTTTTTGTTTATTTTCATAAACTATATACAGGGTTCTTTACTCTCTTCAAATGTTACCCTTTTGGTTTCTAAGTCTCCTGATCAAAAGACTTAGTTGGTTTTTGGGAAACTGATCAAAAGCTCAAAGGGTTGCCAGATCTCCCTCAGAAAAATAGATCTTGTGATGGCAGGACACCTAAGAAAAAACCTGTGGTTGTAGGGCACCTGATCAAAATCCTCTAGTGGATTCCTGCCAGGGTGGTAGATGAGTGGATGTACCCAGGTTTATTAGGGAACCACTATAAATTCCTTATGTCGTCTGTGATTGTCATTCTATTTATGTGTGCTGTGATTGTATCTTTATATATATATCACTAGTTTTTAAATCTACTATAAAACTAAATTAAAGATTTTAATATACACTATTCACCACCCTCTAGTGTAAAGTAGATATATCCCTCACTTTAAATTAGTATCAGAGGTTGGTTCTTTGGTTTCACAGGCTAACACCTGAACCATAAGATCTGATAGATTTTACTTTTACCTAAAAATCTATCATGGCACTAAATAAGAAATATTCAAGCACTAGACCTCCTATGTGTAATCTTAATAAGTTTGCACTATGGAAGGCAAGGATTATGCTTTATATGAACTCTATTGATGAAGACATCTATAATTCCATCTTGACAGGTCCACCTCTACTAGTGGCAACAACAAATACAAGTGTTGTACCACCTCCAGAATTGACAGAAGCAGAGAAGAAAGCAAAGATTGATGATGCCAAGACTATGAACATTTTAGCACAAACAATTTCAGATGACATTTTCAAGAACATTGTTGAATTCTCTTCAGCAAGGGACATCTAGAACTCTCTAAACACAATGGTTGTTGGATCCGATGATTAGAGAAAGGACAGAAGATCCAACTTGATCTCTCAATATGAGAATTTCAAGAAGGGAGAATCTGAATCCGTTGCTGAGATGTACACAAGACTCAGTCTAATTTTCAATGAACTGAAAACCCTAGAGAAGGTCATCACATTGACAGAAGTCAATGATAAGATCATCATGTGTTTCCCTAGCACATGGGATTCAAGGATCTGGCATATCAAGGAAGCCAAAAGTTTAAATGAGATTACCATAGATACCATGTTGGGCAAACTCAAGTCTTATGAGCAGCTTATCAGAACCAGAGAAGCTGAATAGAAGTCTTCACCACCAGTAAGGAAAGAGAAAAGCATTTATTTTCAAACAACAGAAAAGGAAGAAAAATATCCAGAGAATGAAGATCTTATAGGTCTCATGGCTAAGAGATTCTATAAAATGGCAAGGAAAGACTTCAGGAGAAAATCTTCCAGAAATGAAGACAAACCAAGGTATGATAGGACACCAACTAAAGAAATTGTGCGTTATGGTTGTAGGAAGCCAGGACACATTTTTCCACAGTATCCTGATAATCAAAAGAAAGACAAGAAGAAAGTAAAAGACTCTAAGAAGCACATCAATAAACCTTCTTCCAATAAACACAAGAAGAATGAGAGAGGATTTGTTGCTGAAACTTGGAGTTATACAGAATCTGAATCTTCATCTAACATAAGCGAAGATGAAGAAGAAGCAAAGGCTAAGAAAGTCTGCTTGATGGCAATCAATGCATCATGCCGCAATTCTGAGTTTGAATCAGAATCTGAAGAAGATCAGGTAATCTCCGAATTTGATTTTACTTTAGATCAATTTAAAATAGATTTTAAATTGTTATTTAATGACTTAATAAAATCTGAGAAGGAAATAAAACTTCTTAGAGACAAACTAATTGAAATGAACAACTAGTTTTCTAAAAATACTAAACTTAAGAAAGACTTAAAAATCTTAAGGAACAAATAGTTTTATTAGAAAATAAATTATTTGAGGCAAAGAAGTTTGAAGAATCCCTTAATGGGAGAAGCATCAAACTGATGGATATCACAAGCACAGACAATGCCAGGCTCAATGGCAAACTAGGCATGGGGACTTCATCTAGTCAGCCTCATCTTATTCAGAAAAATATTTTATCAACCCCTATATACTTCATATCAGTTAAAGAAAACGAAGTTCTACAAATTACAGATAAAATTACTAAAGTTTCACAAAAGAATAAATCAAAGCAAAATATAAATTCACAGAAAAATCATATTCAACAAAATTCGTCGAACCAAGATCGATGAAATCAGTATTTTTCGTCGAACAGTGATCGACTAACTCTGAACCCAAAATTTTGGTATAATTACTCAACAGCTGGTGCTCGATGAAATCAATATGATTCGTCGAACAGAGATCGACGAACGTGGAATGTAGAAAATGAATGTAATCATTCTAGGAACTGAGCTCGACGAAATCAGTAGTATTCGTCGAATGAAGCTCGACGAAATAATTATAATTCGTCGAACCCTATTTCCTCAAACAGAAATTTTACTTATTTTCAAAACAATAATCAAAAACAAAAACTAATAAACCCCTTTACTCAGTAGATCATCCCTCTTAGGAGAAATCATCCACTTGGTTATAAAGATCAACCAGAGTGTTCTTACATTTCCAATTATCATTATGAAAGAAAATTAGGACCAAAGGTAACCTAGGATAAGAACATGTAATTTGTTTTTATGCAGGTAAAGAACTATCCTACCAGAGAGGAACAGTGATATTTAGATAGTGGTAGCTCAAAACACATGACAGGAAGCAAGGCTAATCTAATGGATTTTAAAGCAAATCTTAAAACAAAGGTTATCTTTGGAGACCCCAACTGTGGCAAGACAGAAGGCTATGGAAATGTCAAGGTTGGAGCAATTACCTTCAAGAAGGTAGCCTATGTGAATGGTCTCAAGTATAACCTCATCTCCATAAGTCAGTTATGTGATAAAGGTTATCAGGTAACTTTTAATAATCCTTTATATTCAATTACTTCTATCTTAAATAAAATAGTCTTAACTGGAATTAGATAAGGTAACATTTACTTAGTTAATTTTAATTCTGCTAATTCAGAAATTTGCATGTTTAATCAAATTAATAAAACAAGTGATTTATGGCGTAAAAGGTGAGGAAATATAAATCTTAGGACTATTGCTAAACTATCTAAGGACAACCTTGTTAGAGGACTACCTTCTAGTTCTTATAAGAAGGAAGGACTCTGCAAGGCTTGTCAATTTGGAAAGCTAACTAAAAATAGTTTTAAATCCATTTCTAAAAGTGATTCACCCATGATTTTGTATTTGCTACATATGGACCTATTTTAGTACAAAGTTTGGGAGGAAAGTCATATACCTTAGTTATTGTAGATGATTTTTCTACATTCACTTGGGTATTCTTTCGGATAAACAAGTCAGGTAACTTTAAAGTTCTTACAGATTTTCTTAAGAGCATTAAGATTGAGTATTCTACTCAGATTGCATTGATCAGAAGTGATCATGGCACTGAGTTTGAATCTCTTCTGATGCAAGAATTCTGTGAGAAGGAAGGTATTAGGTATTGTTTTTCTGCTCCTAAAACTCCTCAACAAAATGGGGTAGCTGAATGGAAAAATAGAACCCTAATTGAATCTGCTGATACATTACTTGCAGATGCTCACTTACCCCTATCCTTTTGGGCAGAGGCTGTAAGCACAACAAACTATGTCCTTTAAAAAAGTATAATACATAAACGTAAGGGTAAGACTCCCTATGAATTACTTAAATCTAAGAAACCTAAAGTAAATTATTGTATAGTCTTTAGTTGTAAGTGTTATATTCATAATAATGACAAAAATACTTAAGAAAATTTGAAGCCAAAGTTGCAGAAGGAATTTTCATGGATATTTTCATGTTAGCAAGGATTTTGGGGTTTATAACAAATCTACTCATAAAATGGAAGAATCTGTACATGTAATATTTGATGAGACTAATATGTTTTACATGGAGAGAAATATCTCTACCATAGAATCTTTTCAGGTACCAAATTTGTGTGAGAAAATTGATGAATTAATCCTATCAAAAAAGGATACATGACATCCTTCTCAAAAGATTGCTGATGAAGACAGTGTTGAAGAAAATCATGAAATTCATGTTGAACATATTGTGGCTAATAAAATTCCACAAGAGGAATTAGCACCAATAGTAGTGGAACAACCAACTCTACTTGTTGATCTTGTCACACTTAGGGATCACCCTACATCTCAAGTAATTTTAGACATATCAGCTGGTGTTCAAACAAGGCATCTATTGAATCAAGATTAGATGCATGCTTGTTTTATCTCTTTGATTGTGTAACACCCCAAATCCCGATTTGGAGTTCAGGCTGGGTGACACGGCCTGGGACACGGGCGTGTCACAGGGCGTGTTTAGCTTTATGTACTCGAGTGAGTCTTGAGTAGGACTCGAGTGGGCCTCGAGTGTGTCTCGAGTGAGGCACACGGCCTGGGACACGGGCGTGTCCCAGGGCGTGTCCTTCATTATATAGGCTACACGGCCTGGGAAACGAGCGTGTCCTAGGGCGTGTCCTGCTCAGGTTGGTAGTCGAGATGTGTCGAGTGAGGAACACGGCCAGGATCTCAGGCAGATTTTGGGTGAAACGGGCATGCCAATGGTGACATGGGCATGCTGGGAACCCGTGTCCCTTTCGGGGTTGTTTGTCCTATGTCGATTTAGGGACACACCCTTCAATACGGGTGTGTACTGGTTGACACAGGCATGTCAGGAGCTGACCTAGGCGTGTTTAAGCCCGTGTCCTGGTTTGGTTTGAGTCGGTTATGTGCCGCTTAAGGGACACGACCTGTGACACGGGCGTGTCACAAGCCATGTCAGCCCTGAAAAAATGCTTTTCAGAGCAAATCATGGTCGTTCATTTCGTTCTATTTGGATCCTGTGGTCCAAGTTCCTTCCTGCTATTATAAGGCCGAGGGGTGAGAGATAAACTCTCATTTTATGTTGGCCATTCTCTTTCTAAGGAGAAGAGAGAAAGGAGAGAAAGGAAGGAAGAAGGGGAAGGTTACCGGCCGCCGGTGGAGCTTCAGCGATCCGAATCGATTGCCATGTTCAGCGTTATGGAGGCAAGGCCACTGCGGTGCTTTCCAACCAGCTAGTTTCTCTATGGCTCTAAAGCGATTGTCAAGGGTAATGATCTCCTTCTTGGACAAGTGAAGTCCTACTTTATGCATGTGCATGGGATCAGCCACCAAGAGGTAGAAAGCGTAAGCGATTCTAGCGGGTTGATAATTGATATCCCTGGTTGAGTCTGCATCTAGATCCGAAAATAAGTAGTACGAAATAGGCATGCTGGGTGAAGCCCATTCGGACGGCTAGTCTTGATTGGTGATGTTTATATTGCGAACTGGAGAAGACTCCGTTTATATAACGAGTAGGTTACCGAGTTTGTGAGGATGCTTGTGAGTTCCTTGAGTTGTATGCTCTGCATTAGCTGTATGCGATATGGTCGTGAGAACCATTCTTTGGGATTGTGAAGGCTTTGTGGTGAACGGGCAAGGTGAAGTCGTACCCGCGTCAGTCTAGGCTTGAGTCTGATGAATTTGAGCAACGAGAAAGGTGGATCTGTACTCGCATTATGGTTGTCTAACCTTGTGTGCTTAAGGCCCTGTTAGGATCGCATAGCGAGAGTCTTAGGCCTGCGCTCCATTAAGACTAAATGCTCAATGGGTTCCGTGAGGTGAACACCTCTGAGTGGTTTGGGCATGGATGTCTCCATCATGCGTATTGCGGTAGACTAGTGCCCATGGACAACAAGCTAATAACCTCTGATCGGTGGTGGGACCTTGAATGATTCGGTACACCGTAATGTGCCATGAGTGCACGGAGCGTCTGGCACGAAGGCCGGCATTTGTGATGTTGTTGTGCCTGAGTGCACTTATTGTGATATATATATTGTGATTGCAATGCATGCAGGGAAGGAACCACTGCCCCGGGTAAGGGGTAGGGTAATTATAATTGGTCAGCTGAATGCTGACCGTTGCTTTGTTTATCACCCTTGGGGTGGACGTCCATATGCAGGTGTTGCGGGAAGAACTGGATTGAGCTGCCGAAGCCCTTGTTGCTGCTACTTGTAGTCCATTGAAGGTCGTTCGAAGAATTGGATTTCATGTGTGGCTGGCCAACGTGCCGATGTTTGAAACAAGCTTTTGTAAAGAGAAATATATAAGGCCTTAAGGTCGTGAGCTTTTGTGAGTTTGTATACATTCCTGGTGTTATATATAAATATTTCATTTATATGTTTAGTGTACATTCGTTTAATGAGTTCTTATAATCTTTAAACTTTCGCTAGAATGCTCTGAGTTAAGATGCGAGTAGAAAGTGTTTTGGTATTCACACGTGATTCCGATGTCTGTCTGTGAAATATGGCGTGGGGCCCCGGCTGGATCCTTTGTTATATTCCCTATGATGGATGGAGGCATTACAAAGTGACATCAGAGGGAGGTTTGGTATGGATAATATAATTGAACTCATGGATGTCCACTAGGAATGCAATACATATGTTTGAGGAGTGTGATCATGTATATTAGACATGGCTTCCATTTTGGAATGGACGTTAATAATGTCTTATTCACGTATAGGTGATAAGGAGTGGAGCTGGGCAGTCTGAACCCCAACATTCAGATGAAAGTGAGGCACCAGTTGAGGTGCCCACACCTCCTCCTTCTGCGGAAACCGTGCATTTAGTTGCCGAGGCACTGTTTTTCATGGTTAATGCATAGCCTACTGGGCAGGCAAGGCCTGCAGTGGCGCAAGTTCGCGTTGGTGCGAGGCAAGAACATGCTAAGGCTCTGATTGACGAGCAAACATCTAATGAGTAATTGAAACAATTTATGGAGTTTACGTTTGATGGCGCGGGTTCCCCAATGCAAGATGAGGATTGGCTCGCAAGAGTGATGAGGATCCTGACAGCGATCATGATTGTTGAAGGACTTCATGATGAGCTGAGGTTAGCGCTCCCGAGTTCGGTGAACCAAGGCTTCCAAGCGTTAGTAGATACAACCTGTGCGCTCAACACAGATTTGAAGAAGGTGCAGGACAAGAAAAACTTGGCGGTGGAAAAGCCGGAGTTCAAAGTTCCGCAGTCGGAATAGTCGAAATTGAGGAAATAAGATAAAAGGAGGTTCAGGCCTGTTGAACAAACTTCTTCGGATGTTGCTTCGGGCGCAACATTTGGGCAAGGATGTGTGGATACGCGCACATGTTATAATTATTGGAAGCAGGGGCATATAGCCCGTGATTGTTGGAGTGGCTCTTCAAGGGGTGAGAAAAATACAGTTGCGTTTTATGAGGAAAAGGGCAAGGCAGTGGCAGAGTCATCTGCATCCCGGGCGCAACCTTGAATGTACACTCTCAAGTTGCAGAAACTGCAAAGTTCAAATCGTGAAGTACAGTAGCCTCGTGTGTATAACCTTGAGTTATAGGAAGCCATAAGAAGGATTATGAAGGACGCGGACGAGCGGAAATAAAGTAAAGAGTGTACTTTATTATTATAGTAATGTAATGTTGTATGTTTGTTTGTAAAAAAATTATTGTTTGTGCGATGCCATGGGGCGAGACAAGCTACTGCCTCTGAGCTCTAAACCCGGATCATTTTTGTTATATCGCAACAGAATTTTTTTGTTGGTGTATATGTTGCGCTAAATTTCAGGACGAAATTTCTATAAGGAGGGGAGGGTTGTAACACCCCAAATCCCGATATGAAGTTCAGGTTCAGTGACACGGCATGGGACATGGGCATGTCCCAGGGCATGTAAAGCTTTGTGTACTCGAGTGATTCTCGAGTAGGACTCGAGTGGGCCTCGAGAATGTATCGAGTGAGTCACATGGCCTGGGACACGGGCGTGTCCCAGGGTGTGTCCTTCACTGTATAGGCGACACGGCCTGGGAAACGAGCGTGTCACAGGACGTGTCATGCTCGGGTTGGTATCCAAGCTGTGTCGGGTGAGGAATACGGCCGGGATCCCAGGCGTGTTCTGAGTGACATGGGCGTTTCAATGGTGACACGGGCGTGTTGGGAACCCGTGTCCCTTTCGGGGTTGTTGGTCCTGTGTCGATTGAGGGACAAGCCTTTCAACATGGGCGTGTACTGGTTGACACGGGCATGTCTAAGCCCTTGTCCTAGTCTGGTTTTAGTCAGTTATGTGCCGCTTAAGGGACACGGCCTAAGACACGGTCATGTCACAAGCCGTGTCTGTAACGCCCCCGATTTTTTTGGGATTATTTAATTCTTGTTTGGCGTAACGTCGACGCATTTTCATGGCTTGTGCCATCTGTGGAGTGTGGTCTTAACTCCTTAGAACTGGATGGCCTATTTTATAGCCTATTGACAAGATCTCCCTAGCAAGCCGAGTCGTTTTGGGTGACCCAGTGTCGCCTCTTGGGGGATGCTTGTGTTTTGGCTTCGGGTGGGTATAACTCGAGTTCTGTTCGTCGAAAGTTTATTTCGGCTTTGCCGTTGTGTTCGTAGCATGGGTATTTAGCTACTGTGCGAATTTCGTCGAATTCCGAGATAGTTCGGTTTTCGAGTCGTTTTGGGTGTGCTATTAGTAAAAACAAATTAGAAATTTGTTTGCTTAAGTGAACCGGCAGCTTAGGAGGCTGTTAAGGCTGATTAGGCGTGATTAAAGTTATTTAAAAGCCTTAATCAGCAGATGGCGGGCCCACTCTTCTTCTTCATCCCGAGACCGAACTCGCCTCTCCTGTGCGTGGAAAAGCAGCGGAGAAACCGCCGACCTGTTACCCTTCAGACGGCGATTACGGGAGCGTTTGTTGACGGAATTCGATTCCGAAAGCGGATTTGGATTGCTCTCTCTTATACCTACGTTTCTACGATAAGAGATTTAACTTTCATGGAGTTTTTAGGAGGCCTGAAATTCTGGTATTGACCCTTTTCCGCCATTAAAGTTCGGGATTTTTGCTGTTAGGGTGTTGCTGATGCTAGTGCCGTGTGAAGATTAGGGAAAGCCGACCAAGCTTCGTCAGAAATCGAGGCAAGGGTGACCTTTCACTTGTTGTTTTGATTTTTCCCCCTCTTAACTACCCCGTTAGCCCTAGGATAGAAGCCAAGCTTTTCTCTTTTTGTTTGCTAAAACTTTGTTCTTCAGTTTCCTTTTATGAGACCCCCTCCTTGTGTTGTTTTTGCTCAACCCACTGGTTGTTTTCACCATTTAGACTCCAAATTTTTAGTTCTGGTTTGGTGCTTTTGCGGGTGGAGCCGAGAGAGAGAGAGGGAGGTTTCTGTGGTAGTGCTCTAGTTAGAACCAGTCTTGGTAGGCTCTCGGGATTTGGTGTTGAGTGTGGTGCACACACTCAAAACCAAAAGCCGCCCGGGATTTGGCATTCAGTGTGTTGCACACACTCAAAGCCATAGTTTGTTCTATTTGTTTGCGGCTAAGTAGTGAGGCGATTGAGTTAAAAATTTGTCTAAGTCGAAATCGACGGGAATCACTAAGTGATTCTCGCCAACTTCGACGAGTATCGTTAGTGATTCCCGCCGATTCGGCGAGAATCAATCGGCATTCTCGCCAATTCAGCGAGAGTCAATCGACATTCCCACCGATTTGGCAAGTATCAGTCGGCATTCCCGCCGATTCGGCAAGAATAGGTCAGCATTCCCGCCGATTTGGCGAGAATCGGTCGGCATTCCCGCCGACCTCTTTTGGATGGCGTTGGTTAAGGGTTTTCCTGTGGTGAAGTGCTAAGGCGTTGAGTGAGTAGACATCACTCAACACCGTAGCTATTTTAGCGTTGGGTGAGGTTAGCTCACTCAACGTCACTGCCTGTTTTGCGGAAGGCGTTGAGGGAGTGGACCTCACTCAACGCCATAGCTGTTTTGGCATTGAGTGAGGTTAGCTCACTCAACGCAGAGTTTTCTTGCGAGAGACATTGAGTGAGTGAACCTCACTCAACGCCATGGCTGTTTTGGCATTGAGTGAGGTTAGCTCACTCAATGCCAGAGCTGTTCTTGCGGAGGGAATTGAGGGAGTGTACCTTACTCAACGCCATGGTGGTTTCCGGCGCTGAGTGAGGCTAACTCACTCAACGCCAAGGTCTGGTTAGGCCTTGAGTGAGTGGGGCTCACTCAACGCCAGGCCGTGTTGATTCATCTCAATGCTTTTCCCTTACCTTGATTTTCTTTCCTGAGTGAATTTCTTGATTTTGAGGTTCCTTGTCGGCTATTTACTTATTTTTCCAAAAAGTTCGAATCGTGGGTTGTGGTTAGTAGTGGTGGTTTGAAGCTCTTAATTGGGCAGGTGTTGTGTAATTTAGCCAAGGCCACCCTTGTTCTTTTATCTTGCTCCAGGCATGGGCTGGGCAAGGGGGTGGGAGGTCCCTAATGCTTTCACATATAGACCCCTGAGCTTGGTTTCTTGGAAATAGTGGTTGGGGGACTGAGTTTGCCTCAACTCCGGATCCGCGATGTTTTTTCTAATAGCATCTCTCACAGCTTAGGGTGTTAGACGTTTCTTCCTTGGTAGATTGAAGAATTTGGGCTCATGGTAGCCTTGTAGACTCTGTAGCTTTTGGGCAGAGTTACTGGTGTGTCCTCGCACTTAGTGCACTCCCTTTTTGCCTTGCCTTGGGCAGTTGTGGCTGTTACTACTTTATTTTCCTCTTTTACTTGTCTTTTGATTGATACTTCCGAGCACTTTTCTAATTTCGCTTGCTGAGGTATTCTTCCTTCTTTTAATGCCTCAGGTTCTAGATAGTAGCCGCTCTAACGGCTAGTGGTGTTGTGCAGTTGTTGGTGGTCTCTGGTTCTGTAGAGATCAGTTCCTTGTTTTGCGTGGTAGTTTTGATGTGTTTTTCTTACATACATACATACTTGCCAGTGGGTTCGTGTCAGTTTGTTGGCGCCCACTGGTAGTTTTTATCTTGATACTAGATATGTTACTTGTTGCTGCTACCTTTATTGGAGATAGTCTACTTGCTCTTGGGATGATTTATGCTAGGTTGCTAGTTACTTTTAAACCTAAAAACATAATTATAAGTATTACTCATAATCATCATGTTTTATAAAACTCGTCACTATCTTTCAAACAATGTAAAAAGATCATTTTCTTATATATAGAATAAATTAAATGTAGGGTCTTGCATAGTATTAGTTGTCCTCTGGGGACACTTATGCACTCTTTTAGGATGTCAAACCTGAATAAAGTATTTTTCCGCAGCGTATAAGTATAGTTTTTAAATTGTGAACTAGGCGATCCACCGAGGGGAGGGATACGGCCTTTAAAAATATAACTGATTGTCTAATCATTTAACTCATAAATTTTCATAAAGTATGGTTGATAGTGGTTTGCCTGAGCATCAACAGTTATCCCCTGCTCGACGTGGCATCATGACGCGTGTATTCTCCTACTATGATAATTTGTTTTCCTCGGAGAAAATGAGGGTTGTGACAGTTGGTATCAGAGGGAGGTTGCTTGACAAGTTAGTCGGGCAACCTTCCCTTTTGATTGCATTAGTAGTTAAGCATCATGTCATTCACACACCGATATGTCATCAGCACGTCTTGGCAAAAGCACGAACACTACACTCATAGCATAACATGAAGTATACGGGGCATTTTATGTAGTATGGGATGCATAATATGTGTTCGTATATGGATCCACCATAGGGGAAACATGTGAGGGTTATGTAGTATGGGATGCATAACCTCACCACATGGCTGCGACTAGCTCATTTTCTTTTCGTTGCATTAAAATGTTATGTAGTATTGGATGCATAACATTTTCATGTGTACGCCGCTCATAACATACATTAGGGCCTTTTTAGAATGCATAACACAAACATGCATAGAATAACATTGCATAAGCACAACGTGCCAAGCTAAAGAATGGCAGGATGACATATATACACACATAATTTTTCGAGTCAAAAATAATATAAAGTCATGCATTCCCGATCTAGGCACAAGAGTTAGTGTGGTGGTGGTTAACCATCCTAGGTTAGGGCATAACATAAATTCTTGTAATAAATAAACTCCCAGAGCAGGTTTAGTAGCTTTAAGTTCATATTTATGCATGTATTGTCTGTTCTTGTAGATAGTTGCAGCTGTCATACAAGGATCTGACTAAGGTTGCTATGAGTTTAGGATGGCGAGACACCCTTCGATTAAATCGACCCCCCTATCTTAGGGTGAGTCATCGGGAGCGCAAAATGATGTATTTATCGATAGCTTGAGGAAGAGTAGTGATTCCTTGAGTAGGCAGATGGTGGAGGTGCAAGCCCAGATCCAGTCTTTGGTGGTAGTTGTGGCAGGATAGACTCAGGGAGTGCAAGGCCCTACAGGAGGGTTAGCTGTTCCTCCTCCTCCTGCACCCTTGAGGCATCCAGTGGTGGTGCCAGCAGAAATGGCATTCATCTCATAGTTTCAGAGACCTAGCCCTCCTACGTATGATGGGAAGGAAGATTTAATGGTCATAGACGATTGGCTGATCTCCATGGAGGAGATATTCTCGTATTCCGGTATTGCAGACGATCAGAGGGTGATGTTAGCCGCCTATCAGCTCAAGGGTTTGGCGAAGAATTGGTGGCTTAGAAAAAAGGAGAGCTTGGTAGCTGGATGCTCTTGGGAAGTATTCACGGAAATGCTGCTGAGGAAGTTCTTGCCTTCGGTCGAGCGTGAACGCCTTATGAACGACTTCCTCCACCTGAAGCAAAGGCAACTCACGGTTGGTGAGTATGAGAAAGAGTTCAGCAAGTTGAGCCGGTTTGCTCCTGGGTTGGTGAGTGTTGAGGCTGATCGAGTCAAGCAGTTTCTTGGTGGCTTGAGGAGCGATGTGCAGCAGTTGACCAGTGCTTATGGATCGGAGACCTATACAGGGGTAGTAGAGGCTGCTCTGAAGGTGGAGGCTATCGAGACCGCAAAGAGCAGAGACCAGCAAATGAGGAAGGACAAGAGGAAGTCCGTCGAGGAGAAGAAACCCCAGGTACCCGATGTTGCTTCGGGAAAGAAGAGCAAGGTGGTGTGTAGCTTCTGTGGCCGATCGGGCCACCCTGTCGAGAGGTGTTTCAAGAAGGCAGCAACTCAGAAGAAGGAGCAAGTTCATGCTATTCAGGGTGCTCCTAGGAGGGATGTTTCCTGTTCTGTTTGCAAGCGACCTAGGCATAATGTTGCCCAGTGCTGGTCCATGGATAAAGTCTGCTATCAGTATGGGCAGAAGGGTCACATCAAGTCTAGATGTCCTCAGGTCCAGCCTGCTCTTCATGTAGTTCCACTTCAGGCGCTACCTCCGCCTCATCATGTGGACAAGGGCAAAGGAAAGCTGAACGTGATCTCTTCTGAGGAGGACCAAGCTTCGACTCAGGTCATCTCGGGTGAGTTGTTTCTTTTTCTAGCCTGAAGGTTTTATTTATTAGAAAGGTTACAGTGTTGTTTTGGTAGACCCTTAGTTGTGTATACTCCTATAGGGAAATTTAAGGTGAAGAACCGCTGGGCACGCATTCTGTTCGACTCCGGCGCTACCCACTCATTTGTGGCTAGAGCCTTTGTGGAGGGACATCGGTTAACTCTAGATCGAGTTCGTGGTACCTTCCGTGTCAAGTTCCCTTCTGGTGAATCTGTGTTATCAGATTTGGGCATTTTAGATTGCCCTATTTTGTTAGGGGATTTTCTTGCGAGGGCAGACTTGAAGATGATTGACCTGGAGGACCTCGATGTCATTCTTGCCATGGAGAGGCTGTTTAAGTATGATGCGGTCATTCAGTGCAAAGGGAAGCGCTTGGACTTTATCAAGGACAATAGTCAGCCGGGAAGCGTGTGTGCTGATCCGTGCTAAGATTCTCTCGTCATTTTTGCGGTATGGGCTCTAAAGTTGTTTCCTTCTGGTTGTTTTGCTTGTTTAGTCTTGGTGGTTGGGACCGCTGTTAATATACCACGCTTAGAGGAGATTCTCGTTGTTTGCGGTTTTGCTGATGTGTTTCCTGATGACCTTCCTGGTCTTCCTCCCGATCGGGATGTCGAATTTGTGATTGATTTGGAACGGGTTATGCGTCCTATTACTAAGGCGCCGTACCGGATGGCCCCTCGTAAGCTAGAGGAGTTGCGAGTCCAGTTAGATGAGTTGTTGGCAAAAGGGTTTATCAGGCAGAGTTCGTCGCCATGGTGTGCTCCTGTTCTATTTGTAAAGAAGAAGGATGGGTCGATGCGGCTTTGCATCGACTACAGGGAGTTGAACAAAGTCACTATTAAGAACAGGTACCCTCTGCCGAGCATCGATGACTTGTTTGACCAGTTGCGCGGTAGCACGGTGTTCTCTAAGATCGATCTTCGTTCTGGCTATCACAAGCTTAGGATCCGCGAGGCAGATATTCCACGGACTGCGTTTAGATCGAGGCATGGACATTTTGAGTTCTTGGTGATGTCGTTTGGTTTTACCAACGCACCATCAGCTTTCATGGATATGATGAACTGGGTGTTCAAGGATTTCCTAGACAAGTTCGTTGTAGTTTTCATCGATGACGTGTTGGTCTATTTTCGCAACGCTGAGGAGCATGAGCAGCATCTGCGCTTGGTTCTATCAGAGTTGAGTATTCACAAGTTATTCTCCAAGTTGAGCAAGTGCGAATTTTGGTTGCCTCAGGTCTCGTTTCTGGGCCACGTGGGAATAAGGATGGGATCTCGGTTGACCCGGAAAAGATCACAGTAGTGATGTATTGGAGTAGGCTGGGCATGCCCAAGGAGATCAGGAGCTTTCTAGGGTTGGCCGGCTACTACAGGAGGTTCGTAGAGGGTTTCTCTACCTTAGCTGCACCTTTGACCAGGTTGACTCAGAAGAATGCGGCCTTTGTTTGGAGCGAGAAGTGCGAAGAAGCCTTCCTGGAGTTAAAGAACAGATT
The DNA here is from genome assembly GCA_039513925.1 of Platanthera zijinensis. Classification (NCBI taxonomy): domain Eukaryota; kingdom Viridiplantae; phylum Streptophyta; class Magnoliopsida; order Asparagales; family Orchidaceae; genus Platanthera; species Platanthera zijinensis. Next base: position 125,576,489 of record CM077081.1, read on the forward strand.
GTGCACTGCTCCCGTTCTGACCCTACCTACTGAGGGTGTGGATTATGATGTGTACGTGGATGCTTCGCATATTGGTTTAGGTTGCGTGTTGATGCAGGTTGGAAAAGTGATTGTGTATGGGTCAAGGCAATTAAAGACTCATGAGAGAAATTACCCTATGCATGACCTTGAGTTTGCAGCGGTGACTTATGCGTTGAAGCTGTGGAGGCATCTACTTTATGGGGCTCAGTGCAAGATCTTCACTGACCACAAGAGCCTGAAGTATGTGTTCACGCAGAAGGAGTTTAATCTGCGCCAGCGTCGGTGGCTAGAGTATGTGGCCGATTATGATGTAGAGATCGAGTATCATCCAGGAAAGGCCAATGTGGTGGCCGACACCCTGAGTTGGAAGACGGGGAAGATCTTTAATCTCTCCGCCAATCGTTTAGTGGAAGAGTTTCTCCTTATGGATATCTCAGTGGGATGCTGTGACATGCAGAGTAGTTTGGCAGTGGCAGAGCCGTCTTGGATTTCCCTTACTAGGTTGCACCAGAAGGATGATCCGGACCTGCTGCACTTATACTCCAGGACTGAGAGAGGGGAGTTTCCATATTTCTTTATCGATGATGCGGGTACTTTGAAGTACTGCGGCAGATTTTGCATCCCTGCTGTTGGAGACATCAGGGGTATGGTATGCAAAGAGGCTCATGGATCCAGTGTTGCCTACCATCCAGGATCTACGAAGATGTAGCATGATTTGAAGCAAATTGCCTGGTGGTATGGGATGAAAAGTGATATAGCCCGATTTGTTGCTGAGTGCCACACTTGCAAGCGTATGAAGGCTGATCACGGAAGGCTTGGTGGCAAGTTAACACCGCTAGAGATCCCGACTTGGAAGTGGGAAAGTATTTCTATTTACTTCATCACGGGCTTACCGAAATCTCCAAGGGGATTTGATTCTGTTTGGGTTATAGTGGATAGACTGACGAAGTGTGATCACTTCGTGCCATATAAGATCGACTACCCGATGAAGAGGATAGCAGAGTTGTACTTGAATGAGGTCATCAGATTGCATGGTGTGCCTGTTAGCATTATTTCTGATCGAGATTCCCGGTTTACTTCTCGCTTTTGGACGAGTCTGCAGGAGGGTTTGGGTACCGATCTGAGGTATTCAACTGCTTACCACCCACAGACCAATGGGCAGACGGAGTGAGTGAATCAGATAGTTGAGGATATGATCAGATCATTCTAGACCACGGTGGAGCGTGGGATGAGAGATTGCGGCTTATGGAGTTTGCATACAACAATAGTTATCAAGAAAGTTTGCAAATGGCTGCGTTTGAAGCTTTGTATGGTAGGCGATGCAGAACTTCCTTGTTATGGGCTGAGGCAGGTGAGAGACCCTTGTTGGGTCCGGATGCACTCGAGGAGATGGAAGTCACGGTGAAGCTTATTCGAGAAAAGCTTCGTATAGCTCAGGATAGATATGAAAAGAATGCCAATCGGCGTAGGTCGAACTTGGAGTTTTCTGTAGGGGACCTTGTGTTTCTTAAGGTTTCCCCGATGGTTGGTGTTAAGAGGTTCGGTAAGAATCGGAAATTGGACCCGAGGTATGTGGGCCCGTTTAAGATTGTGGAGCGGATTAGCGTGTCAGCTTATAGGTTGGATTTGCCAGCAAACTTCCCAGGTGTTCATAATGTATTTCACGTAAGCCAATTGCGGAAGTATGTGCGCAGTAGTGGGCAAGTCTTGGATGTTGTGCCCTAGTTGGAGCCTAATCTCTCTTTTATTGAAGTGTCGGTCTGCATATTGGATACTCAAGATCGGGTGCTGCGAAGGAAGTCCATCCCGATGGTCAAAGTTCTATGGAAGAATCAGGGTTTGGAAAGCGTAACTTGGGAGTTAGAGTCGGCTATGAGGGAGGCTCACCCTCAACTGTTTCCCTGATTAGTTTGGTTTGTTTCCTTCTTGTAATGTTTGGCTTGTTACTTTTCCTTTTATAGTAAAAGTGTTGCGCGTAAAGTTTCGGGACGAAACTTTCTTTTAGGGGGAGTGACTGTAACGCCCCCAATTTTTCTGGAATTATTTAATTCTCATTTTGCGTTACGTTGACGCGTTTTCATGGCTTGTGCCATCTGTGGAGTGTGGTCTTAACTCCTTAGAACTGGGTGGCCTATTTTATAGCCTATTGGCAAGATCTCCCTAGCAAGCCGAGTCGTTTTGGGTGACTCATTGTGACCTCTCGGGGATGCTTGTGTTTTGTCTTCGGGTGGGTATAAGTTTAGTTCTGTTCGTCAAAAGTTAATTTTGACTTCGCCGTTGTGTTCGTAGCATGGGTATTTAGCTACGGTGCGAATTTCGTCAAATTCCGAGGTAGTTCGGTTTTCGAGTCGTTTTGGGTGTGCTATTAGTAAAAACAAATTAGAAATTTGTGTGCTTAAGTGAACCGGCAGCTTAGGAGGCAGTTAAGGATGATTAGGCGTGATTAGAGTTATTTAAATGCCTTAATCAGAAGATGGAGGGCCCACTCTTCTTCTTCTTCCCGAGACCGAACTCGCCTCTCCTGTGCGCGGAAAAGTAGCGGAGAAACCGCCGACCTGCTACCCTTCGGACAGCGATTCCGGGAGCGTTTGTGGACGGAATTTGATTCCGAAAGCGGATTTGGATTGCTCTCTCTTAGACCTACGTTTCTACGGTAATAGATTTGATTTTCGTTGAGTTTTTAGGAGGCCCGAAATTCTGGTTTTGGCCCTTTTCCGCCATTAAAGTTCGGGATTTTTGCTGTTAGGGTGTTGCTGCTGCTGGTGCCATGTGAAGATAAGGGAAAGACGAACAAGATTCATCGGAAATCGAGGCAAGTGGTCCTTGCACTTGCTGTTTTGATTTTTCCCCCTCTTAACTACCCGGTTATCCCTAGGATAGAAGCCAAGCTTTTCTCTTTTTGCTTGCTAAAACTTTATGCTTCAGTTTCCTTTTATTAGCCCCCCTCCTTGTGCTGTTTTTGCTCAACCCGCTGGTTGTTTTCACCATTTAGACTCCAGATTTTTAGTTCTGGTTTGGTGCTTTTGCGGGTGGAGCCGAGAGAGAGAGAGGTAGGTTTCTGTGGTAGTGCTCTGGTTAGAACAAGTCTTGGTAGGCTCTCGAGATTTGGTGTTGAGTGTGGTGCACACACTCAAAACCTAAAGCCGCCTGGGATTTGGCGTTGAGTGTGGTGCACACACTCAAAGCCATAGTTTGGTCTGTTCTTTTGCGGCTAAGTAGCGAGGCGATTGAGTTATAAATTCGTCTAAGTCGAAATCGACGGGAATCACTAAGTGATTCTCGCCGACTTCGACGAGTATCGTTAGTGATTCCTACTGATTCAGCGAGAATCAATCGTGATTCCCGCCGATTCGGCGAGAATCAATCGGCATTCCCGCCGATTCGGCGAGAATCAATCGGCATTCCCGCCGATTCGGCAAGTATCAGTCGGCATTCCTGCCGATTCGGAGAGAATCGGTCGGCATTCCCGCCGATTTGGCGAGAATCGGTCGGCATTCCCGCCGACCTCTTTCGGATGGCGTTGGTTTAGGGTTTTCCTGCCGTTAAGTGCTAAGGCGTTGAGTGAGTAGACCTCACTCAATGCCGTAGTGGTTTTGGCGTTGAGTGAGGTTAGCTCACTCAACGCCACTGCCTGTTTTGCGGAAGGCGTTAAGGGAGTGGACCTCACTCAACGCCATATCTGTTTTGGCGTTGAGTGAGGTTAGCTCACTCAACGCCAGAGTTTTCTTGCGGGAGTCGATGAGTGAGTGAACCTCACTAAATGCCATTGCTATTTTGGTGTTGAGTGAGGTTAGCTCACTCAACGCCAGAGCTGTTCTTGCGGAGGGCGTTGAGTGAGTGAACCTCACTCAACGTCATGGTGGTTTTCGGCGCTGAGTGAGGCTAACTCACTCAACGCCAAGGTCTGGTAAGGCGTTGAGTGAGTGGGGCTCACTCAATGCCAGGCCGTGTTGAGTCATCTCAATGCTTTTCCATTACTTTGATTTTCTTCCCCGAGTGAATTTCTTGATTTTGAGGTTCCTTGTCGGCTATTTACTTATTTTTCCAAAGATGCCGAATCGTGGGTCGTGGTTAGTAGTGGTGGTTTGAAGCTCTTAATTGGGGAGGTGTTGCGTAATTTAGCCAAGGCCACCCTTGTTCTTTTATCTTGCTCCAGGTACGGGCTAGACAAGGGGGTGGGAGGTCCCTAGTGCTTTCACATGTAGACCCCTGAGCTTGGTTTCTTGGAAATAGTGGTTGGGGGACTGAGTTTGCCTCCAATCCGGATCCGCGATGTTTTTGCTACTACCCTCTCTCACAGCTTAAGGTGTTAGACGTTTCTTCCTTGGTAGATTGCAGCATTTGGGCTCTTGGTAGCCTTGTAGACTCTACAGCTTTTGGGCAGAGTTACTGTTGTGTCCTCGCACTTAATGCACTCCCTTTTTTCCTTGCCTTGGGCAGTTGTGGTTTTACTGCTTTGTTTTCCTCTTTTACTTATCTTCTGATTGATAATTCCTAGCAGTTTTCTAGTTTTGCTTGCTGAGGTATTCTTCCTTATTTGAATGCCTCAGGTTCTGGATAGTAGCCGCTCTGACGGCTAGTGGTGTTGTGCAGTTGCTGGTGGTCTCTGGTATTGTAGAGATCAGTTCCTTGTTTTGCGAGGTAGTTTTGATGTGTTTTTCTTACAGACATACATACTTGCCAGTGGGTTCGTGTCAGTTTGTTGGCGCCCACTGGTATTTTTTACCTTGATACTAGATATGTTACTTGTTGCTGCTACCTTTATTGGAGATAGTCTACTTGCTCTTAGGATGATTTATGCTAGGTTGCTAGTTACTTCTAAACCTAAAAACACTATTATAAGTATTACTCATAATCATCATGTTTTATAAAACTCGTCACTATCTTTCAAACAACGTAAAAAGATCATTTTCTTATATATAGAATAAATTAAATGTAGGGTCTTGCATAGTATAAGTTGTCCTCTGGGGACACTTATGCACTCTTTTAGGATGTCAAACCTGAATAAAGTATTTTTCCGCAGCGTATATGTATAGTTTTTCAATTGTGTACTAGGTGATCCACCGAGACGAGGGATACGACCCTTAAAAATATAACTGATTTTCTAATCATTTAACTCATAAATTTTCATAAAGTATGGTTGATAGTGGTTTGCCTGACCATCGGCAGTTATCCCCTACTCGACGTGGCATCATGACGCGTGTTTTCTCCTACTCTGATAATTCGTTTTCCTCGGAGAAAATGCGGGTTGTGACAGTGTCAGCCCTGAAAAGATGCTTTTCTGAGCGAATCGTGGTCATTCATTTACTTCTATTTGGATTTTTTGTCCAAGTACCTTCCTACTGTTATAAGGCCAAGGAGTGAGAGATAAACTCTCATTTTATGTTTGCCATTTTATTTTTAAAGATAAGAGCGAGAGGAGAGAAGAAGGAAGAAGGGGAAGGTTTCCGACTGCCGGTGGAGCTTCAGCGATCCGAATCAAGAGCCGAGTTCAGCGTTGTGGAGGCAAGGCAGCTGTGGTGCTTTCGAACCGGCTAGTTTCTCCAGGGCTCCAATGCGATCGTCAAGGGTAACGATCTCCTTCTTGGACAAGTGAAGTCCTACTTTATGAATGTGCATGAGATCCTCCACCAAGAGGTAGAAAGCGTAAGCGATTCTAGCGGGTTGATAATTGATATCCTTGGTTGAGTCTGCATCTAGATCCGAAAATAAGTAGAACGGAATAGGCATGCTATGTGAAGCCCATCCGGACGGTTAGTCTGGATTGGTGATGTTTATATTGTTAACCGGAGAAGACTCAATGTATGTAACGAGTAGGTTACAGAGTTGTGAGGATTCTTGTGAGTTCCTAGAGTTGTATCCTCTGCATGAGCAGTATGCGATGTGGTCGTGAGAACCATTCTTTGGGATTGTGAAGTCTTTGTGGTGAACAGGCAAGGTGAAGCCGTACCCGCATCATTCCAGGCTTTAGTGTTATGAATTTGAGCAACGGGAAAGGTGGATCTATACCCGCGTTATGGTTGTCTAACCTTGGGTGCTTAAGGCCCTATTAGGATCACATAGCGAGATTCCTAGGCTTGCGCGCCATTAAGACTAAATGCTCAATGGTTGCTATGAGGTGAACACCTCTGAGTGGTATGGGCAAGGATGTCTCCAGCAAGCTTATTGCAGTAGACTAGTGCCCATGGAAATCAAGCTAATAACCTCTGATCAGTGGTGAGACCTGGAATGATTCGGTACACTGTAATGTGCCATGAGTGCACGGAGCGTATTACAAGAAGGCCGGCGTTTGTGATGTTGTTGGCCTGAGTGCACTTGTTGTGATATATATATATTGTGATTACAAAGCATGTAGGGAAGGAACCACTGTCCTAGGTAAGTGGTAGGGTCGTTATAATTGGTCAGCTGAATTCGAACCGTTACTTTGTTTATCACCCATGGGGTGGACGTCCATATGTAGGTGTTGCGAGCTAAACTGGATTGAGCAGGCTGAATCCCTTGTTTCTTCTGCTTATAGGCCCTTGAAGGACGTGCGAAGAATTGGATTTCATGTGTGGCCGGCCTGCTTGCCGATGTATGAAATCACCTTTTGTAAAGAGAAATATGTAAGGCAAGGCCGTGAGCGTTTGTGAGTTTGTTTACATTCCTGGTGTTATATATAAATGTGTCATTTATATGTTTATTGGACATTCATTGAATGAGTTCTTATATGCTTTAAATTTCCGCTAGAATGCTTTGAGTTAAGATACGAGTTGAAAGTGTTTTGGTATTCACATGTGATTCTGATGTTTGTCTATGAAATATGGCGTGGGGTCCCGGCCGGACTCTCTGTTATATTCCATGTGATGAATTGAGGCATTATAGATTGAACCTCAATCAATCAAAGATGCAGAATAATCTCCCCACTGGATCATTACAATACATGAGGATCTAATTCAATTTGAGAGATATAGAGTTTGGGACTTAATTCCAAGACCCAAAGACTATCCAGTCATTGTAACCAAGTGGGTCTTTAGGAATAATCTAGATGCTCAAGGTATTATTGTATGGAATAAGGCAAGATTGGTTGCTCAAGGTTATGCACAGTAAGAAGGCATAGACTATGACCAGACATTTGCTCTTGTTGCAAGATTAGAGGCTATTAGGATCTTTCTTGTATATGCAACATTTAAGAAATTCACAGTATATCAGATGGATGTGAAGAGTGCCTTTCTAAATTGAGAGCTCAAAGAAGAAGTTTATGTTGAGCAACCACCTGGCTTTATCTCTCTAACTCACTCTACTTATGTTTTTAGACTTAATAAAGCTTTTTATGGTCTTAAACAAGCTCCAAGAGCCTGGTTTGAGACTCTTGCTAGTTTTCTTTTACAAAATAAATTTTGTAGGGGCATTGTAGATAAAACATTATTTGTTAGACATCATAAAAATAAAATTTTGCTAGTTCAAATATATGTTGATGATATAATATTTTGCGCTACTAATTCCAAACTAGGCAAAAGGTTTTCTGACCTAATGCATTCAAAGTTTAAAATGAGTAGCATGGGTGAGCTATCCTACTTTCTTGGTTTACAAGTGAAGCAAACTCCTGATGGTATTTTTATATCCCAATCTTAATATGCTAAAGAGCCAATTAAAAGATTTGGGATATAAAATGCCTCTGCTATAAAAACACCCATGCCCTCAAATGTTGTTGTTGATAATGATGAACAGGTCAATCCTGTTGATCAGAAATTATATAGGACCATCAGTGGGTCTCTATTATACCTAACAACTAGTAGACCATACATAATGTTTTATACATGTTTTTGTGCTAGGTTTCATGTAATTACCAAAGAATCTCATATAATTTTAGATAAAAGGATTTTACGATATATAAAGGGTTGCCCTAATCTAGGACTTTGGTATCCAATAAAGTTAGAATTTGAATTAACTGGATTCTCAGATGCTGACTATCCTGGATGCAGAGTTGATAGGAAAAGCACATCATGAACTTAACAGTTTCTTGGTGATAGGCTTGTGTCATGGTTTTTCAAGAAGAAAACCTTTATGTCTACCTCAACTGCTATAGCTGAATACATGGCCGCTGGTAGTTGTTGTTCATAGATCTAGTGGATTCAAAATCAATTACTGGATTATGGATACAACTTAAATAATTCAACTATATTTTGTGATAATACTAGTGCAATTTCTATTACACAAAATCTAGTTTTGCATAGTATGACTAAACATATAGAAATAAGACATCATTTTTTAGAGATAATGTAGACAAAAATAAAATTAATCTTGTCTTCATTTCTATTAATTTACAAAGGGCAGATATTTTCACTAAACCCTTAGATGAAAAGAAACATCTGCTCTTCCTAAATAAGCTAGGCATGATAAATGGAGGATTATTAATTTGAATTTTGTTTCTAAGATCGACGAATTGCACACCTTTTGTCGAATGGAGCTCGACGAACTGTGTTCTTTTCGTGAATCATTCATCTAACGGAGATCGACAAACTTTCCATTAGAAAATTTCATCGAATGGAGATCGATGGATTAGTTTCAGGTATTTTTCGTCAAACAGAGCTTGACGAAACGTATTTCTTTTGAAAAACGTTCGTCGACCGGAGATCAACGAAATGCATTTCTTTTGAGAATTTTTCATCGAATAAGAGCTCGATGCTTTGTTTTTATTCAGACAGAGTTCGTCGTTTCGACTTCTGAAAACTTATATTTAGGTTCTCATCGAACTCTATCCGGCTCTATCTCTATTTTCCCTTGTAGTTGATCTCTGTTGAAGTTTGAGACTGGGCAGTCTGGCGGTTTAAGCCTGGCGGGGTTTAGACTATGCGGTCTAGCGGTTACTCTCCAGCGGTTTGATATCCAAGCTGTTGCTATTTGTAGTCCGGCGGTCTGGCGATTTATCTCCGGTGGCTTGGAAACTGGGCGGTCTAGCGGTCTCCTACCATCTCCCTCTCTTTATTCTGGTATTGCCGAACGGTTAGCCCATTGTCTAACCCCGTGGCCTATTCGGTCTGTTGTTCTAGCTGCTCAGATTCTGTATAGCTTTAGTCCCACATTGTTAGTTTGTATTCACTCTTCTCTCCTCCATTCTATAAAAGGTAGTTCATACCTTTGTAAATGATATCTTTTTTAATAATAAAAATTTCAATTATTCAAGTTTCCGGCTTGTTTTTTAGTCGTTTGTTTGCTACTTTCACATGGTATCAGAGGAATCTTTCTCCTCCTGATTCTGTGCGGCGTCTCTAACCGCATGTCTTGTCCGTGCGGCTTACTTCTTCTTCTCGCGACCTGTCCTCGCGGCTTGTTTCTTCCGTCGGCTTGTGCCCTGTTCGCGCGGCTTCCTTCTCTCTTTGTCATTGCCCTTTGTGTGCGCGACCTCTTTGATTCCCCATCTTCTTGTCGCGACCTGTGCTTTGTCACCGCGACCTGTCGCCACGACCTGTTTTCCTTGTTTGTCTCCAAGCGGATCGTTCCTCTGTTTGTGCGGGCAACCTTCTAGCCGCTCGACTACTTTCCCTATGCTTGGTTCTGCGGCTTGGTCGTGGCTTTTCTGGCCGCTGGTGTCTAACATCGTGACCACTGCAGAGCTCATGTTTCCTAACTGCACGGCTTGTTTCCTAACCGCGCGGCTTCCCGTTGCTTTCTCCTATGGCTCCTTCTGAGACTTCAACTGCCACCACTCCTATCACCAATCTGGCTTCGCCTCCTCCTCCTACTCCTTCCGGAAACCTTGGCACGGTTTCTAAACTTGTTGGTTTCAATTATCTGGATTAGAGCGTTTCTTTCACCTTTCTCCTTCGCTCTCAGCGCAAACGTCATCACCTCACTGATGACCCTCCTCCTCCAAACTCTGCTCAATTTGAGGACTGGGATGCCAGTGATGCCTTTGTCCGCACTTGGCTGGCAAACAGCCTCTCTGATGAATGCCTTCCCGTCATATGCTATGGTGAGACGGTCAAGGCCGCATGGCTTCACCTTGCTACTCTCTACTCGAAGGGGGCCCAGACGTCTAACAATTATATTCTATATGCGGACCTCTTCGCTCGTCCTTCCATGTCTCCTACTGCGGCTAATCAGCAAGTTCAGGCTCTTTGCGTCGGGATCCTCCAGATTCGCCCCTTCTCCGCGGACTTGGCTGAGCAGCACAAACACTTCCAAGAACTCCTTGTTGTTTGTTATCTTCTCTGACTCCCCGAGTCTTTTATATGATCCGCCAGCAGATCTTGGGAGAAGCAGATTCTCCCACTTTGGATGCCACTGCGGCTCGCATCGCCGCTGTTACTTCGCTGATCCAGCGTCCTCTGTTGTCCTCCCCTCCTCCACATGACTCCTATGCTCACCAAGCTCAGCGGGGTGGCCCTAGTGGCCGCAACTAGTCTGGCGGGCGTGGTTCGTCTAGGTTCCTTGCTCTCACTGTGGTCATACTGGCCATTCTGTTGATCGTTGCTGGCAGAAAAATCCTCATCTTTTCCCTTCTGGTGACACATCTTCCTCAACCTCCGCCTCCTCTTGGCCATCTGCCTCTATGGCCACGACCTCAGGTAGTGCTCACATCGTTACCCAAGGAAAATTACTGATTGACTCTTGTGATACAAATCACATGACCGACAATCCTCAATGCTTCTCTCTCCTAGAAACGCATGATCGGTTACCCTCCGTTCTCGTTGCGGATGGTTCACCTTCCCCAATTCATGGGACGGGCACGGTTCAAGTCACCCCATCGCTTTTCTTAGTGGACACTCTCTATGTCCCGAAGTTCCCTTGTAACTTATTATCCATTACTACTTTATGCAAGCAACTTCAGTGCTCTGTCTTATTCACTCCTACTTTTTGTTGTTTTAAATACCCGAGGACCCAACGGACGATTGCCACTGGGACTGAGAGCGACGGACTCTACTTCCTCGACAACGTTTCCTCTCTGTCTGTCTTCTCTTCCTCTTCTACCAATCTGCTTCAATGGCATCTTCGCCTTGGACATCCTCCTCCTCGGATTCTTCGTCAGCTTCTGCCCCCACTTACCTCACACCAGTACTCCACTCGACTGTTGTTGGGTACATTGGAAAATGTGTACCTGATTTGAAGAAGTCCAACTTAGCTCAATGATATACATCAAGGTGTATTTGATGTTGTTTTGAGTTGACATGTGCAGGTGAAGAAGTGTTAAAGAATGCAGAAAAAATATTCTAAGTCCATGTGTCGACACCTGAAGAAACAGTATTGACACTTCATAATATTTGTGTCGATACTTGAAGGAAGTTGTGTCGACACAAAGAAAGATAGTCGACCACATTTGTGTCGACACTGGGAAGCAGTGTCGACTCACAGGAAGATAGTCGACCACATTTGTGTCGACACTGGGAAGCAGTGTCGACTAACTAAAAGATAGTCGACCTCGACACAGAAGGAGATAGTCGACCACATTTATGTCGACACTGGGAGGCTGTGTCGACACAATGAGACAGAGTCGACACACATTTTGGCAGAAGTTGACAATACTTATGTCGACACCAGAAGACTAAGTCGACACATTTTGGCAGAGTCAACAATTAATGTGTCGACACCTGAAGGCAGTGTCGACACATACTGAGTTCTGAATCTACAACAACTGTGTCGACACACAGGACTTGTGTCGACACACTGCAAAGTCAAGAACAAGTTATTTTCTGAAGAAAGATGAAGTATTGAGTCGACATAAATTCTCTGTGTCGACTCATTCTCAAAATAAAGTTCTGAAGAAGCTGTGTCGACTTAAAGGCAAACTTGTCGACATCATCAAAGGCTGTGTCGACACCAAAGTTACTTGTGTCGACACATATAGACAGTTGGTCTCGACACTTCCTGACAGTCTGTCTCAACACTTTGCTAACCAAGACTAAGGCACCGGATCTGTTTGAAGACTTGACAGCTGTGGGTTGCAGCCAGTTAACTGATGTTGTCAGACTTGTCAGAAGACAGTTATAAACCGGATCAGCCGGTTACCATTAAGAAGGTCTATAAATAGACAGATTCAGAGAGAAGAAAACAGATTGAACTTTGGCAATCAAATTGAGAAATCAAATCAAGAAGGAGTAATACACTAAAGAAGATCTTCATCAGAAGATCTAAGAAGACGATCTCAGGATCGATCTAAGAAGAGTTCTAACAAGAATTCAGAAGTATCATCAAAGGTGTTGGATAGAGAGGGATTCACCCATTTTTTGAAGAAGAAGAAGGAAGCCATCAGTGGTTTCTCAAGAAGCTGTTTGGAAATTAACTCAGCTAAGTTCAGATTCAAGAATCTTTGAAGAAAGCTCAGATTCAGTTGATTTCATCAGCTGATCAAGAATTATCTTGTCCTCTTCTCTCTCAACAAAGGCAAGATATTAAAACTTCTTTTCTAAATTTCTGTAGGATCTATTTTACACAGATCTGAGTTGTAAGCCTATGATATAAAGGCTGAGTGTAAGAGAGTTGATCTCTGAGTGGTAGGGCTGTTTGCCTGAGTGTAGGAGAAGGTTCTTCTCTGAGTTATAGGCCTTGTGGCTAGGCTGAGGTAGGGCTGTTGTGCCTGAGTTGTAGGAACCTATCCAGGTTCTGAGCTGTAGGATCTGAGGATCTGAGAATAGTGGAAGTTTGGCCGAATCTAGCATACTGCTAGATAGGTGAAGGGGGAAAGTGGATGTACCCAAACCTTGGGGAACCACTATAAAACATTGTACAATCTGTGATGATTAAATTTCTGTGATTGCTGTGCTGGTTGTTTTAATTTTGTGATTGAATTCTGCCTAAAAGTATAAACAAGCAATTAGAACCTATTCACCCCCCCCCCCTCTAGGTGTTTAGGTTGTCTTGAAAGTAAAACTATCAAGTGGTATCAGAGGCAGGTTCCTCAAAAAGGACTTAACAGTCTGAGGTAGATCTGAAAGGCAGAATCAAGATTCAAGAAGATGGGTTCTGGAGAAAATCACAAGGAGTTAGGGTCAATGAAGTTACCCATCTGCAGGAAGGAAATCTTTGGAATTTGGAAAGAAAGAGTCAGATTATTCATGGAAGCATCTGACCCAAGAATATACATCACAGTTCAGGAAGGACCCTTCATTCCAATGAAGGTATCAGTTCTTGATGCTAATATTCAAACTCCAAAGAGTTTTTCTGAAATGACCAAGGATGAAGTCATTTTGGCAACCATGGACAAGAGAGCTCAGAATATTATTGTGAGTGTCATAGATGATTCTACATTTCAGAATCTGATTCACTGCAAGACCTCCAAAGAAATGTGGGACACCTTGATTGTCTACATAGAGGGATCTGAAGAAGTAAGACAGGATAGGAAGTCTATGCTCAACCAGGAATATGAAAGTTTTAGACAAGGAAAAACTGATAGCATAACTGAATGTTATAAGAAATTCTATAGAATTGTGAATGAGTTAATGTCCTATGGAAGAGTATTCAGTACCTATGAACTGAATGACAAATTCTTAAGATCCTTGACAAAGGATTGGGACACAAAGATCTGTGCCATAAGAGAAGTGGCTAAATTGGCAGAGATCTCTCCTCCCACCTTGTTTGGAAAGCTGCTGTCCTATGAAGTGCAACTTATGGTGAGGAAGGAGGAGGAAAAGAATTCAAGAGGAGAGCATAGAGAAAAGACTGTGGCATTCAATGCAGAATCCATCAGAAAGAATAGGAGGATATCACCATCCCCTCCTAAGGAAATTGTAGAAGTCAGTTCAGAAAATTCAGATTATCAGGGTTCAGAAAGCTGTGATTCAGATGCAGACATTGCTGCATTCACAAGGCAATTCCAGAGGTTCTTGAAGAAGAAGCAGTGGAAGTCTAAGCCCTCCACTTCACAGCAAGTTGATGACTATTATCAGAAGAAAAGGTCATCAAGGAAAGAAAAGAGCAGATCAAAGCCCAGCAAGGCTACTACTTTAAAGATTGTCTGCTATTGTTGCAATAGACCTGGACATGTAGTGGTTGACTGTCCTGATAAGAGAAAGGAGTCTTCAGACAAGAATAAGACTCATAAAAAGGGCAAGAAGGAGAAATCTTTTGTTGCAAAGAAGGATAAGAGCCTAACAGATCAGTCAACTTCAGAGTCAGAATCTGAAGCAGAAGCATATATTGGACTATATGCTGCATCTGAAGAAGAGGAGTTTCTATAGTTGCTAGACTCCATCTATGATCAAGAGGATCATCAGTGCATGGGACTAATGGCAGGATCAGAAGAGGACATATGCCAGAATCAGTCTGGTCCTAATAAGGTACAATATCCTTCTATGAAATCTGTTTGTAGTACAAGTACAGAATCAGCTACATCTGCATCAAGTGATGTAGATGCATCTAAATCTGAAGGAGATGTCTATCAATTGATAGATAAGTATGGGGACTTGTTGCAGACCCTTAAGAAAAGCAAGAACCTGGTTAAACTTCAGGCTCATGAAATTGCTAAACTAAGGGTAGCTGCAACTGAGTTAGAGAAAGTAATTGATCAGAAGTTAAATGAAATTGCCAAGCTAAAGAATATAACTATTATTCAGATGGGCACAATTAATTATACCAATGATCAAGTGAAGAGTCTGGAGGCCAGACTAAGAATTGAAAAAGATTTAGTGGCTAGTTACTCTAAGCCAAAGTCTGTCTTACCCTTGATAGATGAATTTGTGAATCAAAAGGGTAAGGCAGGATTAGGATTCAAATGTAACTCCAGGGCTGGCCAATTCAAGAGGAAAGGCAAAGCTCCTGTCAAGCCACTGAACTTTTCAGTCCCTATTAAGTTTAGAAAGGTGGAAGTGCCTTCTAACCTATATGTTCATGAAAATATTCATGGTCATATTAAGTCTAATGTTCTGAAAAACAAGGGTGTAGATGCCAACAGGCCTACCCATGTTCATAAACCCAATGGTTATAAAAAATCAGTGGGTGAAGATGCTGCAGCACCAGCAATGGACATAAATTCTTTTGTCAAGGATGTATCTAGAACTAGATACAATAGGTTTGAATGTTGGTACTGTGGCAAGAGAGGCCATTTTGCACTAGACTGCTGGTATAACACAAGTGTTAGAAAGAACAATAGTCTACCTGTTAGAAGAGATAATGGTAGCTTTGTTTATGCTAACTTGAACCAAGGACCCAAGACTTGCTTGGGTTCTAAGGGAAAGTAAATCTGTGTTGCAGGTATATCCAAGTAGCCATGCCCCTATATGGTACTTGTATAGTGGTTGTTCCAGGCACATGACTGGAACAAAGGGGCTGTTGAAGGAGTATTCATCTGTCAAAGATGGACCTAAAGTGATCTTTGGTGGATCTGAAAAAGGAGTCATCAAAGGGTTTGGTAACATTTCTTCTAACCTAATTACTATCACCCAAGTGGCTTATGTAAAAGTTTTGAAACATAATCTAATAAGCATAAGCCAGTTGAGTGATTTAGGATATGACATTTCATTTGTTAAGGATGGATGTCATATCAAAAGGTCAAGTGATCAAGAGATCATTTTGACTGGGTATAGGAAGAGAAATATATTTTGTCTTAATTTTGTATGTGAGAATAAGGCTTCTCCCATCTGTCTTGTAGCTGATGACAATGCTTCTCATTGTGTTAAGTGGCACAAGAGATTGGCTCATCTTAACTACAAGACAATTGGCCAACTCTTTATCAAAGAGTTAGTGAGGAATGGTCCTCAAGTTAAGTGTATGAAGGAAGGGATATGCTCAGCTTGTCAAAAGGGCAAGCAGACAAAATCCTCCTTTCAAAGCCATGAAAACAAGGATTCTGTGAGGTGCTTATACCTCTTGCATATGGATATTTTTGGTCCTATGCCAGTTCATAGTCTAGGTAGGAAGGTCTACACTTTTGTGGTTGTAGATGACTATTCTAGATTTACATGGGTGTTCTTTCTGAGACAGAAATCTGAAACCCCAAGTGTCTTACTTAATTTTGTAAAGCAAATTCAGAATGAACTGAATAGTATAGTGGTTAAAATCAGAAGTGACCATGGTACTGAGTTTCAATCTGAAAGCATGACAAAGTTATGTGAAGACTTTGGGATTTTCCAAGAGTTCTCCTCACCAAGAACACCTCAGCAAAATGGAATTGCTGAAAGAAAGAATAGAACATTAATTGAAGTTGGTAGAACTCTATTGAGTGACACCTCTCTACCAGAATATTTCTGCGCTGAGGCAGTAAACACTGCTTCTCATGTGATCAATAGGGCTTCTATCACCAAGAGCCACAAAAAGACTCCCTATGAGATTATGAAAGGTAGAAAACCAAATCTATCCTACTTCAGAATCTTTGGTTGCAAATGCTATATACTTAACAATGGTAAGTCATATTTGACTAAGTTTGCTGCCAAATCCCAAGATGGGATATTTGTTGGGTACAGCACAAATAGTAAGGCCTATAGAATCTTCAACTTGACTACTCAAGTTGTTGAAGAATCTGTGCATGTTGCGTTTGATGAAACAAGATTAATCAACTGTGAGTTGTCTTGTAGATCAAATGACTCAACAGGTATAAGCAAAAGAATGGACAAGCTCTCCATTGCTGAAGCTTCAAGGGAAGATGGAGTATTGGAAAATGAAGGCTATTGTCCAGGGGGAGTACAAGATTCAATAGAAGATGAAGAAAACCAAGAGGTTCAGCATAATGAAGGAGCTGGAGATGTTCAACCAGAAGGGAATCTTCCTCCAGCTACAAGACATTTAAGAGACCATCCAGCAGATCAGATAATAGGTGATCCAAGACAGGGAGTGCAGACTAGAAGCAGAAGTCAAAGCACAGTTCTGCATTCAAGTTTCCTGTCACAAATGGAGCCTAAGAAGTTTGAAGAAGCCATCCAAGACCAGCACTGGACTGATGCTATGCAAGAGGAGCTGAATCAATTCAGAAGGTGCAATGTCTGGGAGCTTGTTCCTAAACTAAGAGGCCACAATATAATTGGGACAAAATGGATCTATAGGAACAAGTTGGATGAGAGTGGAGTAATAGTGAAAAATAAAGCAAGATTGGTTGCTAAAGGATACAGGCAGGAAGAAGGGATTGACTTTGATCAAACCTTTGCCCCAGTAGCAAGGCTAGAGGCAATAAGAATGTTTCTTGCCTATGCAGCCTATCAAGACTTCAAGGTATAGCAGAAGGATGTGAAGTCAGTATTTCTGAATGGTGATCTTAAAGAAGAAGTATATGTAGAGCAGCCATCAGGTTTTGTAGATCCTCTTAAACCTGATTATGTTTATAAGCTTAGAAAAGCTTTGTATGGGTTAAAGCAAGCCCCAAGGGCTTGGTATGAAACCATGTCTACTTTCCTTATTGAGAATAAATTCTCAAGAGGAAAAATAGACAAAACTCTATTCCTTAGGGAATCCAAAGGCAAGATCATCTTAGTTCAGATCTATGTTGATGACATAATCTTTGGATCTACTGAAAACAACCTTTGTAAAAAGTTTGCCAAACTTATGCAAGGGAAGTTTAAGATGAGCAGTATGGGGGAACTGAAGTTCTTCTTGGGACTCTAAGTAAGACAGACTGATGATGGCTTGTCCATATCCCAGTCAAAGTTTACCAAAGAATTAATTAAGAAGTATGGTATGGAGTCATCCTCCATCATGAGAACTCCTATGGGAACAAGTATGCCTATATGCAAAGATGATGCAGGTAAACCTATTGATGAGACTTTGTATAGAGGAATAGTTGGTTCTCTACTATATCTCACAGCTAGTAGACCAGATATTATGTATGCTACATGTGTCTGTGCTAGGTACCAAGCCTGTCCTAAAGAGTCTCATTATACTGCAGTCAAAAGGATTCTGAGATATCTTAAGGGCACACCTAATCTAGGCCTTTGGTACCCTAGGAATAGAGATTTTCTACTAACAGTTTATTCAGATGCAGACTTTGCAGGCTGTAGAGAGGATAGGAAGAGTACAACAGGTACTTGTCAATTCTTGGGAGGAAGATTGATATCTTGGAGTAGTAAGAAGCAGACCAGTGTGGCTATATCTACAGCTGAGTCAGAATATGTTGCTGCTGGCAGTTGCTGTGCACAACTATTGTGGATACAGCATCAGCTTAAAGATTATGGTATTCAAGTAAGTAGAACACCTCTTTTGTGTGATTCTAAGAGTGCAATTTCTTTTGCTAATAATCCTGTTTCTCATAGTAGAACTAAGCATATAGAAATTAAATACCATTTTCTTAGAGATCATGTAGAAAGAGAAGATATCACATTGGAATTTGTTAAAACAGATTATCAAAAAGCAGATGTATTCACTAAGCCTCTGGATGAAACAAAATTCAATAAATTTAAAATTGAATTAGGCATGCTGACCATTGATTATGTTATCAACAAACTTACAAGTAACATATTAGATTATCAAATGGTCTCAAGTGGTGTTGACAGAAACAGAAATTGGCTAAGTAAAATAGTGTCGACACATTCAGTGATAATGTGTCGACTCAGTGAAGTAATGTCGACAAGTCAGAAATATTGTGTCGACACAGAGAATATGTGTCGACACTTAAGAATTAAATTGTCGACTTATCTAGGAATGTAGTGTCGACTTCACCAGAATAGTGATGTCGACACTTACAGATTTTGTGTTGACACTTATCCTAAGAGTCGACACAGAATTTCTGATACTCTACTATGTCTCTCAGGTGTCGACATATCCACAATTGGTGTCGACACATAGTAGACAGATTTGTTGTCGAGACAATAGAAGTCTGTGTCGACACGTTGCATCTGTGTCGACACATATAGATTGTTTTTGCCCGCCTTTTGATCTTCTGTCAATAGAAGGTATAAATAGGTCAAGAACTTATTCAGACGACACGCTTACAAGGTTTTCGAGACTGAAACACTGTGTCAACTTTCTCTCTCTCTCTCTCTTCTCTCAAGCTTTCTCACCTGAACAATGGCGCCGAAGATTGAAGACAACATCAATGAAGGTTATGAGTTGGTAAGGAATGCCTTTGCTGAAGCCCCGACAGATGTTCAACGAGTTATCACTCTTATTTCCGAATCTGGATTAGAGTTTTTAGTATCTGAACCTTCCAAGATATGGAAGAAGGAGGTGCATGAATTCTTTAACTCTACATCAATAGATTCAGATATTCTCAAGATAAAGTCCACTGTGCATGGGTCGACAGTGAAGATTACCCCAAGAAGTCTAAGGAAGATTCTACATTTACCAATAATTGAGAATGAAGAAGAAGTCCCTGCTTCTAAGTTAAGGGAGGCTATCCAATGGTGCGGATTGGATCCCACTTTGAAGATTGGAGCTGCTTTCAACAGGAAAGGGATGAATCAGCAAGGGAAATTTCTGTCTGAAGTAGTTGGCAAGGTGATTCTGTGCAAACCAGGGGGACATGATAGGATTTCAGCCTATATGTTCAGCCTCATGACCAGAATTGTGTTTACAATTCCAACTGATTGGTCAGCTGTAATCTTTGAAAAGATCAAGGAAGGAATCAAGAAGCCAAATCTGGCTAGAATTATGAGTTTATATCTGAATGGAGTGATCCCTGAGGTAATGCAACACTTGCCAAGAATAAAGATCAATCACATGAGAAAGATGGACATGAGATTGTTTTCTAGGTAGGATAGGGTGCTGTCTAAGGATGTGCCTGATGAGAGCAGGCAGGACACCCCAGTGAAATCCTCTTCTCATGCTCAAGATACTGAGCAGCTTCAAGAAGAACAAGAGAGGAAGCAGGATGAAGATCACCCTGCGTCTACTCCAGCCCAGCAAGACACTATACCTGCACAGATGCAGGGGGAGCAAGCTCATTCTCCTGCCCAGAATGAATCTACTCCTGACCAGGTACAATTGCAGGGGGAGCTGGTGTATTTTCTTACAAAAGACATTTCTAATATTTTTATTTCTGCACAGGTGCAGGGGGAGCAAGTGTACTCACCTGCCCAGGTCATTACCAATACTGAACAAGTATAGGGAGAGAAGATGTTTGACCCAGTGCAAGAGGCTGTACAAATTGATATCTCCAAAGATCTGAATATAGAAGATCTAATTGATACATCTTATGTTCAAGCTCAGAAGGAATATACTCTAGATGAGTTATTTCCTAATGTTGATATTGCTACTGATAGAGTAGAAGAGGGGCAAGATATTGAGAAGGCCCTTGACATGGAGATAGAAATTGAGAAGGAGCAAGTGGTTGAGGAGGAGTCTGTGCATGTTGAGGCTGAACAACATGGCACTGAGATAGATATTCATCCACCTCCTCAAGAAAGAGTTCAAATTGATAGTTCATCTTAATCTGAGACTGAAGAAGCCAGAATGGCTAAGAAGAGAAAACTTGTTGTCTTCAAGAGAAGGAGCAAAGGTTATAAGCAGGCTCTACAGACTACAACTCAATAATCCCATTCTGAATTTAATTATAACAAGTTTATGGTTGATTTGCAAGTTAAGCTAGATGAACATAGATTGGCAGTTGAAAAATATGTTGATGAGAGCAATAAGTCCCTTCAATTTGACTTGGCTCAGGATATAAAGTCAATTCGATTTGAAGTCAATATGCATAAGAAGGAGATGACAGATTGCTTCCATAAGGGAGGTAATGCTGTGGTATATTTGGCTAAACAGCAGCAGTCCATCATCCCTAAAGTGGATGATATTGTTTTAAAGCAAAGTTATATTTTGGAGAATCAGCTGAGGATGAATGACAATTTAACTGAATCTCATCAAGAAATTATTGATGAATTGAAAAAGACTACTCCAGGGCTGACTGAAGCTAGAGCAAAGGAGATGGAAGAATTTGATAAGAAACTTCAAGATGCTATTGAATCAGTTAAAACTGCTATCACTACCTCTCAAAAGGACATATCTGACAAGCTTCAAAAGTTAAAACCATTTTTTAAAGAGGGTGTGAATTATCTGGATGGCCAGATCAGATTTCAGAAGGAAGATCTAAGAGATCATATTACCAGAGAAGCCATAAAGGGGGAGAGGTTGTTAGTTCATGCTGGCTCAGAGCACACCAAATGGGTGACAAATAGTATTTGAGCCACATTGGGATATCCACCATTGTGTGATGATGCTATGGTGGCTGAGTCAGGAATACAAACAGGTCTACTTGAAGGCAATCAACCTGAGGTTGCCCAAGTCATTTACCCTCCTCCAGATTTTGATATGATTGATCAGCAAGTTCAAGATATGTATAGCCCTCCAAAGGAGGTTAACAGGGTTGTTATTGAGAAAGTGGATAAGCCTGAGGCCAATTAGAAAGAACAGCAAGATGCTCTACTATCCAAGAAGAGATTTAGAGAGCAGGCTGAACTTAAGCCAGATTTTCAGCAGTGGAGCCCTACTTCAAGAAATATTATACTAACTGCATGGAAGGCTGTAAAGGACAAAGAACATGAAGGAGGAAAGTGGTATAATGAAATAGAATGGCAAAAATTTGAAGCTAGGCAGGAATCCATAGTACAGTTCAGGAGAAAAACCAAGATGGGAAGGCTGCCACCAGATGCTCAGGAGCCAAGCAAGTACTTTCCAAAGCCCTTTCATTACTTTGAAAGGCAAAGGCTCAAGGAAGAAGCACAGAAGAAAGCTGAGCTAAAAGGCAAGAAGCCAGCTGAAGTTGCTGAAGCTCCTGTGAAGGCTCAAATCCAATCTGGCAAAGGAATTGTCATAGAAGAGCCTGATCAGTCTTAGTTTTTTAAGTTCTTTCAAATGTGTTTTGTAATGTTGTGTTTAATCTTTCCAAGAAAACAACTGTAATCAAACATTACCAAGTTATAAACAAAATTTTGTTCGGAATCACATATTCATGTTCACTCTGTGTTGAATTGTTAATGTTTTGTTTATAAAGTATTCCTGTAATGTCATACATCATCATATTTTTTTTTATAAATGGTGTATATCATTGGCTCTAAGGGTTATGACTTCTCCAAATAGGGGGAGATTGTTGGGTACATTGGAAAATGTGTACCTGATTTGAAGAAGTCCAACTTAGCTCAATGATATACATCAAGGTGTATTTGATGTTGTTTTGAGTTGACATGTGCAGGTGAAGAAGTGTTAAAGAATGCAGAAAAAATATTCTATGTCCATGTGTCGACACCTGAAGAAACAGTGTTGACACTTCAGAATATTTGCGTCGACACTTGAAGGAAGCTGTGTCGACACAGAGAAAGATAGTCGACCATATTTGTGTCGACACTGGGAAGCAGTGTCGACTCACAGGAAGATAGTCGACCACATTTGTGTCGACACTGGGAAGCAGTGTTGACTAACTAAAAGATAGTCGACCTCGACACAGAAGGAGATAGTCGACCACATTTGTGTCGACACTGGGAGGCTGTGTCGACACAATGAGACAGAGTCGACACACATTTTGGCAGAAGTTGACAATACTTATGTCGACACCAGAAGGCTAAGTCGACACATTTTGGCAGAGTCAACAATTGATGTGTCGACACCTGAAGGCAGTGTCGACACATACTGAGTTCTGAATCTACAACAACTGTGTCGACACACAGGACTTGTGTCGACACACTGCAAAGTCAAGACCAAGTTATTTTCTGAAGAAAGACGAAGTATTGAGTCGACATAAATTCTCTGTGTCGACTCATTCTCAAAATAAAGTTCTGAAGAAGCTGTGTCGACTTAAAGGCAAACTTGTCGACATCATCAAAGGCTGTGTCGACACCAAAGTTACTTGTGTCGACACATATAGACAGTTGGTCTCGACACTTCCTGACAGTCTGTCTCAACACTTTGCTGACCAAGACTAAGGCACGGGATCTGTTTGAAGACTTGACAGCTGTGGGTTGCAGCCAGTTAACTGATGTTGTTAGACTTGTCAGAAGACAGTTATAAACCGAATCAGCCGGTTACCATTAAGAAGGTCTATAAATAGACAGATTCAGAGAGAAGAAAACAGATTGAACTTTGGCAATCAAATTGAGAAATCAAATCAAGAAGGAGTAATATACTAAAGAAGATCTTCATCAGAAGATCTAAGAAGACGATCTCAGGATCGATCTAAGAAGAGTTCTAACAAGAATTCAGAAGTATCATCAAAGGTGTTGGATAGAGAGGGATCCACCCATTTTTTGAAGAAGAAGAAGGAAGCCATCAGTGGTTTCTCAAGAAGCTGTTTGGAAATCAACTCAGCTAAGTTCAGATTCAAGAAGCTTTGAAGAAAGCTCAGATTCAGATGATTTCATCAGCTGATCAAGAATTGTCTTGTCCTCTTCTCTCTCAATAAAGGCAAGACATTAAAACTTCTTTTCTAAATTTCTGTAGGATCTGTTTTACACAGATCTGAGTTGTAAGCCTGTGATATAAAGGCTGAGTGTAGGAGAGTTGATCTCTGAGTGGTAGGGCTGTTTGCTTGAGTGTAGGAGAAGGTTCTTCTCTGAGTTGTAGGCCTTGTGGCTAGGCTGAGGTAGGGCTGTTGTGCCTAAGTTGTAGGAACCTATCCAGGTTCTGTGCTGTAGGATCTGAGGATCTGAGAATAGTGGAAGTTTGGCCGAATCTAGCATACTGCTAGATAGGTGAAGGGGGAAAGTGGATGTACCCAAACCTTGGGGAACCACTATAAAACATTGTGCAATCTGTGATGATTAAATTTCTGTGATTGCTGTGCTGGTTGTTTTAATTTTGTGATTGAATTCTGCCTAAAAGTATAAACAAGCAATTAGAACCTATTCACCCCCCCCCCCTCTAGGTGTTTAGGTTGTCTTGAAAGTAAAACTATCAACTGTGATGCCTATCAGCTTGGGAAACATCACCGCTCCTCCTTCCCACCGAAGCAAGGTCGTGGTTCCTCTCACCCGTTTGATCTCATTCATTCTGATGTCTTGGGTCCTGCTCCTACTCTCACCGTTGGTCGGGGTAGTTCGTACTTTGTAACTTTTATTGATGATTTCTCTAGATGTACCTGGGTGTATCTATTAAAAGATTGCTCTGAACTACTTTCTGTATGACAATCTTTTTATTATATGATTAAAACTCAGTTTGATATTTCTATTAAAGTACTTCGCTCTGATAATGCTAAAGAGTATCTCAGTCACGAGTTTTCCTCTTTTTGTAAGCAACATGGTCTTATTCATCAGACCAGCTGTGTTTATACCTCCCAGCAAAATGGGGTGGCGGAGCGTAAAAACTATCATCTTCTCGATGTCGCTCGCACCCTCATGATGCAGATGCAGGTGCCTCGCTCCTACTGGGGCTATGCTGTTCTCCTCACCTTCTATCTCATCAATCGCATTCCCTCCACGGTTCTCCATGGCAAGACCCCCTTTTCCATTCTCTACCCGGGCAAGGAACCCTTTCCTCTCCCTCTCCGTATCTTTGGGTGTACGGATTTTGTGCATGCTCCATCCACTACTCGCGATAAGCTTTCCCCCCGTTCCACAAAATATGTCTTTTTGGGTTACTCGACCACTCAAAAAGGCAATTGTTGCTTTGACCCTGTTTTGCGCAAACAATTTGTCTCCGCGGATGTCACTTTCTTTGAGAATGCGTCCTACTTCTCTTCTCAATCCCCCCTTCTTCCTTATGTCTCTGACTCTCCACCATAACTCTGTGTTCCTTCCACGCATATCGACGTCTCCCCTCTTATATCATATCCTCTTCCGTCTCCTCCTCTCTCTGTTATACCCCCTTTTCCATAGTCGTCTCTCTAGTCCCGGGCCAGCTTTCTCCGCCATGGATGCTCCGGTCCCTGAGACACGAGTCGACCTGGATCTTCCCATTACTCATAGCAAAGGTGTGCGGGTGTGTACCCAACACCTGCTTGCTACTGTTGTTTCTTATGATCAGCTTACTCCTTATCGCAGGTGTTTGCTTTGGCTATCTTGGCTATTACCACTCCCCGCACCTACCAGGAGGCTCTTGTTGTTCCTCATTGGAAATCTGCCATGGATGACGAAATCACCACTCTTACTAAAAGGGGTACCTGGACTCTTGTTCCTCAATCGGTAGGTACTGATGTGGTTGGCTGTCGCTAGGTATTTGTTGTGAAGTTTCACCCAGACGGCACTGTAGAACGCTACAAGGCCCGATTGGTGGCCAAAGGCTTTCCTCAGACTTATGGAGTTGATTACTTTGATACTTTCTCCCCAGTTGCTCGCCTCAGCACCATCCAGGTTCTTCTCTTTGTGGCCGTCAACAGGGATTGGGCTATTTCCCAGCTTGATGTCAAGAATGCCTTTCTATATAGGGATCTTCAGGAGGATGTCTACATGGAGCAACCTCCTGGGTATGTTGCTCATGGGGAGACACGAGTATGCTAGTTGAAGAAGGCCATCTACGGCCTAAAAAAGAGCCCTCGGCATGGTTCGACATGTTTAGTGGTATTGTGGCTGCCATTAGCTTTACAAGAAGTCGACCGATCACTCATTGTTTATTCGCAAAAGTGCATCGAGCCTTATGGTTTTGGCGGTGTATGTGGATGATATTCTTCTTACCGACAATGACCAGGCTGGGGTGGACTTGACAAAGAAACACCTCCATCAACACCTAGTCACGAAGGATATGGGCTCCCCAAAACATTTTTTGGGGATATAAATCGCTTGGAAGCCCGACTCGTTGGTTCTTTCCTAACGGAAGTATGCTCTTGATCTTCTACAAGTGGCAGGATTGACCGGTGCCAAATCGTCCTGGTATCCCATGGCCACTGGAGAAGACAAAACATGGAAATATGACTCACCTCTTATATCTGATGCCACGAGGTATAGACGTCTGGTGGGCAAACTCATTTATCTCAAGGTGACCAGACCCGACATCGCCTATATTATAGGCAAGGTTAGTCAGTTCATGCAAGCTTCTAGGGAATGTCATCTTCAATCTGCCTTGAAGATATTTGAGTATGTCAAAGCAGCACCGGGAAAAGGGCTACTCTTTAAGAAGCATGGTCATCTGAGAGTTGAAGCCTACTCAGACTCAAGTTATGCTGATGATAAAGGTGACCGTAAATCTACATCAGGTTTTTGCACATTTGTTGGAGGTAATCTTGTGAGCTGGAAGAGCAAGAAGCAATCTGTTGTCTCAAGGTCCAGTGCAGAATCCGAATACCAGAGTATGCCATCGACCACGTGTGAGTTAAAATGGTCGTGGGCTCTCATGCTTGACCTAGGAGAGGTCTATGACTATCCTCTGCCTATGTTTTGTAACAACAAGACCGCTATATACATATCCAAAAATCCGGTCTTCCATGAGAGAACGAAACATATAGAAGTTGACTGCCATTTCATCCGAGAAGTGGTCTTGAAGAGATAGATTTTCACTCCGTTCGTCACCTCCGACAAAGAGTTGGCGGATATCTTCACCAAACCGGTTTCTACTTCCTTCTTCCACATTTGTGACAACCTGGGCATGATTGATACTTATGCTCCAGCTTGAGGGGGATTGTTGAAGTATGAGAATGGGCGGTCTGGCGGTTTTAGCCTGGCGGGTTGTAGACTGCGCGGTCTAGCGATTACTCTCCAGCGGTACTATATTTAGGCTGTTGCCATTTGTAGTCCGGCGGTATGGCGGTTTATCTCCGGTGGCTTGGAAACTGGGTGGTCTAGCGGTCTCCTACCGCATCTCCCTCTCTTACTTCTCGTATTGCCGAGCGGTTAGCCCATTGTCTAACCGCGCGACTTGTTCGGTCTGTTATTCTAGCCGCTCAGATTCTGTGTAGTTTTAGTCCCACATTGTTAGTTTTTACTCTCTCTTCTCTCCTTCATTCTATAAAAGGGAGGCCATACCTTTGTAAATGATATCTTTTTGAATAATAAAAATTTCAATTATTCAAGTTTTCGGCTTGTTTTTTAGTCATTTGTTCGCTACTTTCACAATCTTTTTGTCTTGTAGGAAGATGATGATTTCACAGGCGACCCTCTCGGTGATGAAGTTTGATGCTGGTTTCGATATAGACATGGATTCTTTCCGCCATTCTGACAAAATATTCCAGGACTTTCTGAAATTGTTTGAGGATCAGACTCTAAAGAACTTCATGACCATAAGGATCAAACTCCCAATTGCTGAAATCAAAGAATGGGTTCACACTGCAAGGCTTCCTGATCAGACAATAGTTACTGGATAATTCTCTGGAAATCAGGTTTCTTTATCACCAGAAATTCTTTCTGAAGTATTTTTCTTTTTTAATGGAGAAGAATAAATTGAAATATCTAGTACTGAATTTGATGAGATGCTAGATAATATGGGACATAATCAGGGAAACCCTAATCACCTACTGAAAAATAATTTTTCTATTGAATATAAGTTTTTTGCTGATAAAGTTTTGTTGGGAAAACATTATGCACATGATTATGTCACCAGGCAATAATTTATGTTGATGTGTGCCTTGGTTAATAAGAAATTTGTGAATTGGGGAACAATATTATTTGATTAAATTAAGAAGAAAATTAATAAGAAAGATGTCTGATATGGTAGGGTACTAGGAATTTTCCTATAGGCGAAGTGCCCTGAGCTCCTTGTCTCACAGAGCACCCATATCAATGCATCCAAAAGGCTTACTTCTTCCTTATTTGGAAGATGGGAGAGGGTTATCCCTAAGCCTTCCAGGGCTACCTCTTCCAGGACAGCTTCTGAATGCATAAGGGCTGCTTCAGCCAGTCACCCAACTCCAGCAGAAGTTCCTGCTCCTCATATTTCTTCTCCTCCTCCATCTCCACACCTTTCTTCTAGACATCTATCTCCACTATCTCACCTACCATCTCCATCTCATTCTCCTATTCAGTCATCAACTCCACATGATGACTCCCTCATTCATCATTCACCTATTCAGTCACCTATACCACCCATTATATCTGAAGATATACAATCCACTTCAATTCATCCAGAATCACTAATTCATCAGTCACCCTCATCTCCTCTAATTTATAATCTACCTAATTTCAATCTACTTCCTCTGTCTCAACCTCACTCATCTCCAATCATGTATCTCCATCTCTACCTACCTCCCTTATACGGGAAGAAACTATTCTTGATGACACTCCTGTCATTCCTCCATCAATAATTCCACAAACATTCTAGCTTTGCTCCAACTGTGCAAACAACTTTATCCCTTCTACCTCCACTCCTTCTACTTCCAATCAACCTTCAACATCTACTCAGAATCCTAATGAGTTTATGTATGTTGATTTTTCTTTTATTTCTGCTAACATTCTTGAATTTATTACCCCCTCACTCAGAAAGCTAATAGAAGAAGCTATAGCTCCTCTTGCTGCTTCCATTTATGCTCTCTCTTCCAAGCTATCTTCTTATTCCACTGTCCCTTCTTCTTGGGGCGTAGATTCAGGTTTCCATAAATCTAGGCAGAGGGAGATGCCTTATGAAGAAGCTCCACCAGTTCTAGCAGCAGAAGCTTATGTCAGTCCAACAGCAGCAGAAGTTGTTATTCAAGATTAAGAAATGCTTGTTGATTCAGTTGAAGAAGCAGTTGCAGAAAGTCTAGAAGTTGCTACTATCGGGGATGTCTCTATTAATCCCCCGTCAACTTGAGTTCTTTATTAAAAGATTTTGATACTTTGCATACTAGTTATTTTCCAATTTTTTATTCTTCTTCTAATGCTATAGTATGTTATAGATCCACAGGTTATTCTTCAGTTTTAGAACAGCTAAGGAACAGTCTTATAGATCTTTCTCCTAGTAATAATCAAGTTCTTGAGACTGATGTAGCTGATAATATAATAGACATTATAGAGCCAGCCTGTTCCCCTACAACTTATGCATGGGATGAATCCCCAATGCCTAATTTAGATGATATTCTGTTTGAAGATATTGAACAAGATGATGATAATGTACATATACAAGCTAATATAGATACTGTGAATACACTGCAAGTAGTTTCAATTCCTGATCAGTCAGACTTAATTAAACAGATTGATAATTTATATGATCTGCCTGAAGATGAATCTGATGATGAAGAATCTGATCAGTCAGATGACTCTAGATCAAAGAAAAGAAAGTATAAGAAAAAGAAAGTTCAAGCAAAGGTTGCTCCTCAACCTTCTTCTACTTCTTACATTCCATACTACATCTTGCATGGATGAACTCTCACTCCAGACCTTCCACATTGGATGAGATATTCCAAAAATGATCAGAAAAGGAGGAAGAAAATGAAGAGATAAAATTCACCTCCAAGGTCTAGCAGAGGACCTCCTCCTCCTTCAGCAGCAGGAGCAACAGGAAATATTTCTCATAAGTCTACTTATCATGATCACTCTAGACCTTCAAAGTCAGGATCTCAAAGCAATAAGAAGCAATTATCAAAGCAGAGCAGTCAGCAGTCAAGCTAAAGGAACTCACAGCAATCAGATTCAAAGAGGCCACCTTCACCTCATTATGATCCAGAGTTGGACCCAAACATTAGAGTTGAAAGGTTCAATGAGCTTATTGCTTTATCTCAAATTAAGAAAGCAAAAGCTGAAGGAAAGGACACCTCCCAGTTCTCCACTATGTCCTCTTATAGAATGAATGAACTAGATAAATACCAGGTAAAGAACTTATTCAATGTTCATCAGTACATGAGCTTACATCCAGAGGCAGTGGTGCCTAGGACTTCTTCTTTGAAGATTATAGGCTCTCAAGATTTGAAGATGAGTTAAAAGGAAGCTGCTGATCCTAACACAGGAAGTTAATCTTCACCAAACCTTCTTCATAATCTTACTCTAATGCCCCTAAGAAAGGAAAGTGATTTCTGATTTTATGTTCTTATAACTGTGTTTATGTTTCTGTACTCTCAAAAAACTTTATTTTATATCTGCCAAAAGTTTTTTTGGTAGATATTCTATGCTTTGTGATTTTTCATTGTAAATAGTATCCTCACCCAAATAGGGGGAGATTGTTGGAACCTTAATACTAATTTGGGCTAGGATTACTATTAGGATGTTTAGTTTGACCCTTTTTGTATAGTCCAGGGTCATGGGTTTATTTCCTGGGTTATTCCTTCAAAAGAATTCCAACAGATGTATTTAGTCAAATGCAGAATTCAGGTCGACGATGGCTGAGCCCAGTTGGACGATCGCCGAGCTCATCTCGACGAACTCAGAGTTTTAACTCTGAGTTCAGCTAGATGAACATTGAGCTCCGGTGGACGAACTCTGATCTCTACTTAGAAACTAAGCTCGATGAAAGTCAAGCTCAGCTCGACGAACTCGGAGCTCATGTCAACAAATATGCGGATTCAATTCGACGAACTCCATGCTCAGGTTGACAAAATGCTTGCTGAGTTCGACTAATTCTCTGTAGTGTTTTATGTAGTTTTGTTTACAGAGGCAGAACAAGTTTTAGGCTTAATTTCAGGCTGATTATATTCTTAAGGCAGAATAATTTAAAGGCTTAATTACAGACAACCATGACTCTGATATTTATTACAAAATATTCTAATGAATATAGCCGTTTAGAGGAAGCATTAAATATGGATTTATCACAGAGTTTAAGACTGATCTATTTTTAAGGCAGATACCATTCTCAGGAAATCTCTTAGAAGTTTCAGAATCGACTAATTCAAATGTTTGAATTCTTCACTACATCATATATATATATAACAAAGATTGTTTCCTCAAGGTTACTCACCAAGGTTACTCACTCAGATATACAGACTTAGAGATACTGACTTAGAGACTTGCAGATCAACACATACTCTTACAAAATTAGATCTTCAATCTCTGCTTGTGCAAAGTCTTCATTTTCTCACTTTCAAGTAGGCCTACACCCTGAAGAAATGACTCCCTCTCCTGATCATAAACTCTACTCAAATCAGGGGGAGCTTTCTGCTTCAACATCCACTAGTCTTCTCATAGATTCTTGACAGAGAAGACACCATCATTCTTTTTATTTATTTTCATAAACTGTGTACAAGGTTCTTAACTCCCCTCAATAGTTTCCATTTTGGTTTCTAAGTCACCTGATCAAAAGACTTGTGTTGGTTTTTGTTCACCTAATCAAAAGCTCAAAGGGTTTCTAGATCTACCATTGAAAAATAGATCTTGTGTGGCAGGGCTCCTGAGCAAAAACATATGGTGGCAGGACACATGATCAAAAACCTGTAGTGGATTCTTACTAGGGTGGTAGAAGAGTGGATGTACTCAGGTTTATTGGGGAACCACTATAAATTCCTTGAGTCGTCAGTGATTGTTATTTTATATATTTGTGTTCTATGATTGTTTCTTTATATATATATCACTCGTTTTTAATTCTGCTATAAAACAAAATCAAGTTTTTAAAATACCCTATTCACCCCCCCCCCCCTCTAGTGTAAAGTAGATATTCAGCCCAGAGCTCTAAATTATGCATCAGGTAGTTCTGTTCATGCTTCTTCAGTTGTCTTGAAGCATATACTAAAATTATCTCGTGCTGCTTCAGTACAACACCCATGCCCTGGTACGACGCATCCATATAAATCTGGATTCCTTCCTTTCCCAAGCGATGGTCAAGTATGGGAGCTGAGGTGAGTCTACCCTTCAGCTCCTAAATGTGGACTCGCACTATTCAATCCAAGTGAATGCCATGTCCTTCTTGATCAAAGATGTGAGGGGAGTGCTATCCTTGATAAGCCCTGCACAAACTTGCGGTAATAGCCTGCAAGTCCAAGGAAGCTATGAATATATGAAGCTGACTTCGGTTGCGACCAATCTCTCATTACTTGTACCTTGGCTGAGTCAACTGCCAACCTAGCTCCATTGATGATGTACCCGAGGAATGCCACCTCTTGCATCCAGAATTGGCACTTTGAAAACTTTGCATATAGCTGGTGCTCCCACAGCTTCCCCAATACTAATCCCAAGTGACGGGTATGGTCCTCCTCAGTCAAAGAGTAGACCACAATGTCGTCTATAAAACTATAACAAACTCATCTAGAAACAACTCAAATACCCGGTTCATCATATTTGTGAATGCGGAGGGGGCATTCGGTATAGCCCGAACAACATCACTTTGAACTCAAACAAGCTGTAACATGAGCTGAATGCCATCTTGGGTATTTCCTCCTCCGGAATCTGCAGCTAATAGTACACTAAACATAGGTCAAGCTTAGAGAACCAGTGCGCTCCCTATAGCTAATCAAACAGCTCCTCAATCCTTGGTAATAGATAAGTGTTCCTCACTGTCCATCGATTAAGCTCCCGATAATCAATGCAAAGT
Source organism: Platanthera zijinensis (assembly GCA_039513925.1). Lineage (NCBI taxonomy): Eukaryota > Viridiplantae > Streptophyta > Magnoliopsida > Asparagales > Orchidaceae > Platanthera > Platanthera zijinensis. The sequence goes on from CM077081.1 coordinate 125,608,625, forward strand.
CGGAGGGATCCGTCCTTCTTCTTCACAAACAAGACGGGAGCTACCCATAATAAAGAACTCGGTCTTACAAATCCTCCATCCACCAGCTCCCATATCTGAGTCCGGAACTCTTCATGCTCCTTCAGTGCCATCTGGTAGGGTGCCCGAGAGAAAGACCACGCACCTGGTAGTAAATTTATTTGGAAGTCTACCTCTCTATGTGGGGGTAGTCTGGGCAACTTCTCCGAGAATACGTCGGGGAAATCCTAATCAACCAGAATATTACCAATGGAGGACTCCGCCTCCGCCATCTCGAAACAAATCATGCATACCTCGTCTCCCGGCTCATGGGCTATAATAGCTTGTATAGATGATAATAATAATCAGGAGATAGGCATAATACCTTCGAAGACCACCTCCTAGTCTCTGTGTATCAATGTGATCCTCTTAGGTGGGCTGTTTATCTTGTCATGGTGCTTGTGTAGTCACGTCTTGCCAAGAATCAGATCATAGTCTGGTAGCGGTAAGATCATTGCTGGCTTGTTTAACAACTTCCTACCAATGTCTACGGACATACTATAATTTGTAGTAGACTGCACCTCCGATCCGTCTTGAAGTCGGACTATACTGAGGAGTCCGGGGAAATGTTGGCATCCATCCAAATCCTTTGTAAAATCTTCCGAGTTGAAAGAGTGTGATGCTCCCGTGTCAAATAGGGTGAGGGAGGGCTTACCGCACACATGTACTATGCCTGAGGTTGTTTATTTTGATTTTTATCAACTATATATATAAAGGGTTGCTAAGTTACTATACTAACAATTCAAAGTACAAAATTGTAAAGTACATGTGATGAACTCCTCAGGGTTTCTAGGTTGGGCAAGATCAAGCCAATACATCTTCTCTGGACGTCGTCCACCACCATGAGGCCCTCATCCATGAACTCGTCCTGGACCTCTACCCTACTGTGTTGGAGGGACTGATAGTGGTGGAGGAGGTGGATGGAAATACTGAGTGTAGTGTTCCCAGATGTGCCTAGGCTGGTAGCACCCAAAGCATACCACCGTAGGGGGTACTTTGTCATCAAATCTCTATGGCTTTTAGATGTGTGGTGGTGGGGTTGGCACTGCAGGAGGTTGCTGCTCGGCCTGACACTAGGACGGGGATGACCTCTACCTCCTTTATTCCTTATAAACCTGCGCCGTTGTGGCCCTCTACTGCTCTCCCCATGATACATCCCCTCATCCGGTCTCTTCCCCCTTCCCTGCACCATCAGATGATCGGCCTCCCACTTCTTTGCTGTCTCAATATTCTTCGCCAAACTGTCCTCTGAGATGAACAAGAGAGCATCCCAAATCGGATCCTTAAGTTGTCTATAGAATTTCTTTACAGAGTACTTCTTACTCAAGGGACTAGCGAATCTTGCCAAGTGTGAAAACTCTTGCTAGTACTCCAGCACCGACCGGTTTCCCAGCTTGAGGTGCGGAAAATTATCATCCAGTGTATTTTTGTCCTTCGGGGATAAAAAATGCTCCAATAAGGCCACTTTAAACTGGTTCCAACATATCTGAGAATACTCATAATCAAAAAAGGTGGATTCTATGAGGTACTTCAACCACCTCTTGGCATGGCATGTCAGTGTAGTAACTGCCAAGGCTACAGCCTTGTTGTCCGGGCAAAGGATCCCCACTAGCATCTCCTTGATAGTGTCCAGCTACTCCTTCGTCCTGTCTGCCATCTCTGTCCCATAGTAAGTCAGAGGGGAGAGTCCTCAGAAGTTAGTCAACCAGTTTGAGCATGGGTTTGGATATAGTGCCAGAACCTGCTGAGCTCTAATGGCATCCAGGATGTCCATGAGAGTCTGGCCCAACCCTAACTGCTGAAAAGGAATAGCAGCTGGAAAAGGGGGAACTGTAGCCTGCAGTTAGAAACACTTTAATAGTTAAATAAGGTTGACCTCATCTCATTTATATGGACAAAAGATGTGATTTTCTCACATGGGAACACCATAGCTTCCGTTGTTTAGTTTGTTTGCAAACTGAAGTTTGAGCAGGGGGGACCCAGTGGTTTGTGGACTTATTTTGCTTATGATCGTTGTATAGTGATACTAACTATAAAATCTCCCCCCCCCCTCCCTGAAATTGGGCATGGTTGAGGAGAGATTTTTTCCCAGAACAATTGCCTTACAATGACACTAATTACGAGTTAATTTCCACCATAAGACGACGAACCTACCGGCAAGCACGATCATTCACATAGCCAATAAGAGAAGAAGTAAAACAAGCCCACACATCACAACATAGATATGTAAATATATAAGTAAAGGTCCACATGAGATAATAAAGAGTACAAGAATTAGGGCTTATGCATAACAAATAGCCATCATAATTATCACTATCTCTCAACTAACAACGCAAAAGCTAAACCATACGATCATCAAGCTGACATCAGGTAGTAGTTGTAGTGCACGACTCCGGCTCCTCAGATACTGATGTCTCAATCTCTAGCTCTGCCAGTTCGAACTGTCATGGCGTCTCCACGTGTCCCTAAAATGATGTGGTCCAATGACCGTCAGTCAAACTAGACACAGCCGCTTCATTCCCGCCTCACCCCTGAGACTCCTAGGGACCGAGCGGGAGAAAGAAACCAGAGGACTAATAATTGCAGAATATACAAGCATGTGATAATGGTATATGTATAGATAATTCTTTAGCTAATCTATATAAGTATGACCATAACAAAAGTAAAGAGAGCATTAACTAGCACAGTATAAATGTACAGCTAAGAGGAGCTATGTAAAATTAGAAAAGTAAAGCAACTACACTACCATCACAAAAGCATACACTAACTTAAAGACTTTGTTTTCAAGGTAAGCTAACACCTAGAGGGGGGGTGAATAGGTTTTGGCCCTTTTTAAGATTATCTAGACCTAACCTATATTAACTGTGCTTAGTGTTTTGATTATTCTAGCTTTTAAGACATACACATAGAAATCACAGATATTTTTGGTGGTTCCCCAGATTATGGGTACGTCCACTGTACCTCTCCGCCTTTTTAATAGCTTGTTAGATAAGGCACTTCACTAATTTCTCGGCTCCAAACAGCTTATAACTTGATCCCGTAGGACTACTCAGTCTCCTCGAGGCTCACAACTCAAGCACTAAGCCCTAACACTTAGTGATTAAATAATCACCTACCTTAGGAACAAATGCCCTACAACTCAGGCTGAAAGGACATTCCTACAAACTCAGAGAGATAAATCTCCTTCAGCTCAGGCCACTGGCCCTACCTCAGATCAATAAAAGAGATCCTACACTCGGCCTTTATAATACAGGCCTACAAATCAGATTCTACATAGAATCCTACCACTCGACCTTTAAAGAAAGGCTTATAACTCAGATCCTAAAAAGGATCCTACAAAGAGAATGTTAGGTTAATTGTGTTGAATTGACACCAAAGTAATTATTCTATGTCCACTTCTTCCAGGGATGAGCATTTTTTAGCCCTAGCTTCTGGTGATGAAGACTATGGAGATGACAGTTCTATTCTTCTTCAATCAGAAACCTTTTCTTGCAAAACTTGATTGATCTGCCCCTTCTTCTTCCTTCTCAGAAATTGTTTCTGAACCTCCTTTCGAAGATGTAGATTGAAACAACAAACTCTTGTCGCTTTCAGGTTCACAGATTAGAATAAAACCTTCAAGCTCATCAATAATGGAAAGGAAGATGATGATGTTCCGCCGCAATGCGTAAACAAAACACCCTAAAAACTTCTTTCCTTTCAGCCAAACTTATCCTTCTATAGTCTGTTGATTAACGACTCTTTGTACTGTTGGCCCAACCTAAAAAGGACGAGTTACCACCTTCCATTTGCAGAAAATGACAACAGCTATCCTCCAGCGCCATTAAAGGCATACTGCAGCTTTCCACCAAAGAATTTGAACTATATTGACTTTATTGACCATTGCTGAGGTCATCAATTATGGACTTAGAAAATTTCTCAAAATAAACTCAGGCGTTGAGTGGGGTTGAGTGAACTGGTTTCACTCAACGATTATGGATTTAGTATATTCTTTAGCTCTTTTTTCATCCATTGCGTTGAGAGAGTTGAGTGGTTGGCCTTCACTCAACGCCATTTGCTTTAGCTCCTTCAGAACTCTGCCAGCTGCTGAGTCGTTGAGTGAACTGGCTTCACTCAATGCTTCTGTACTTAGAAACTTTTCTTCTGAATGGAGGAATTGAGTGTGTTGATTACACTCAATGCTTCCTACCTCAGCATCATCTTTTGACTAGGCGTTGAGTGAACTGGCTTCACTCAATGCTTCTGGACTTAGTCAAATACTGTCACTCCTTCTGGCTTTGACTGCTTGAGCTTGCCTCAATGCTTTTGTCATATAGCATTGAGTGAACTGGTTTCACTCAGCGCTTCTGAACTTATACAGATTTTTTTGTCTATCTTCTTTGGCTTTGATAGATTCATCATGGCGTTGAGTGAACTTGCTTCGCTCAATGCTTTTGGACTTAGAAAGTTTTCCTTTGATAAAATCTCTCTGGCCTTGATTGAGGCAGCTTTACTCAATGAATTTGCTGCATGGTATTGAGTGAGTTGACATCACTCATTGCCTGTGGACTTAGTAGATCTTTCTGCTTGCTAAATCTTAACTTTGATTATCCACACCTTACTCAGCGATTTAGCTCATCTGGCGTTGAGTGAGCTGTCCTCACTCAACGCTTATGGACTTAACCAGAATCCTTCCCTTTGACAGTATTCTCCTTGACCTCTAACGTTGAGTGAATTGTCTTTACTCAATGCATGTGGACTTAGGCAATTTCCTACCTTTCTGACATCATTCTTTGTGTCCACCTGTCCAATCAATGTGAGAAGAACTAACCTGCATGCATGAACTTACACATACATCAAATACAACTATGTGTATGTAATTGACTTATTTGACTTCTTACAAATCTGGGACATTGGGATCAATGGACCCAACAATCTTTCCCTATTTGAAGAAGTCAAAACCCTTGATCAAATTTCTAAGTTAGTGACATACACAACATATGCAGCAATAAAATATACTATAATGATAGAACAGATCTAGGAAGATTACCACATTCCCTACATGTATGGTGAGCATCACCTACTCCCCTCGAATTGTTGCAAGGTATATGATACCACTTGAAGGCCTTGATTACCTTCACCTCATTACCCTGTATGGGGACATCTATTTCTCCCCCTGTATTTGTTGCATGACATTTATCATCTTATTTTCCATTTGTTGCACTTGATTACTTGATCAACCTCTGATCTACTTGATCAATCTCTTCTCTCCCCCCTTTTGACTTCTGAATAGTGACGGAGGAGTTTATCTACCTTGATTGTCTTCTCCCCCTTGCTGATTGCAGATGATACCACTAGTGCAGTTTCCAGCTTCCTCTCTTTATGAGGCTGAAGTTGCTCCTACAGCTGTTGGACTTGCTCCCCCTCATAGGAGCATCTTCTATCATCATGTTCCTGATAGACACTTTTGTCTCCATTGCCACTTTAGGTCTGTATCACCTGCAAGAATAACAAATGCTGCACAAAAAATATCCTAGGGAGTAACTGAAGCTATGCTAAGTTCAACATACCCAACTCAAACTTGAAAGTGTTGAACATTTCTTCATCTAGTAGATTTGTAAAGATATCAGACACTTGCTTGTTTGTGGGGATAAACTCTAGACTGATGTCTTCCTTTCCACATGCTTCCTAATAAAATAATACCTAATTTCTAGGTACTTAGTCCTGCTGTATGGAATAGGATTCCTAGCAATAAAAATAGCACTAGTAGAATCACAATTAAGAGGAGTTCTACTTATCTAGAGGTTATAATCCTGGAGCTGATGCTGGATCCACATCAACTGGGCACAGCAACTACTTGTTGAAATGTACTCGTACTTTATAGTTGATATTACAACACTTGTTTGCTTCTTGCTGCTCCAAGATACTAGTCTCCCACCTAAGAACTGACAGGATCTTGAAGTGCTTTTCATGTCCCCTTTGCATCCTGCAAAATCTATATCTGAATAGCCTGTTAGTTCAAAATCCCTATTTCTAGGGTATCATAGGCCAAGATCTGATGTGCCCTTGGATACCTCAAGATTATTTTTGCAGTAGAGTAATGAGATTCTTTAGGGTAGGCCAGATGCCTACCATAGACACATGTAGCATACATGATGTCAGGTCTACTAGTAGTCAGATATAGAAGGGAGCTAATTATCCCTCTATACAAAGTCTCATTAACAGGTTTCCATGCTTCATCTTTGCCTAAAGGCATACATGACCCCATGGGAGTTTTCATGGTGGAGGTATTCTCCATACCATATTTTTTGATCTACTCCCTGGTGAACATAGACTGGGATATGGACAATCCATCATCATTCTGTCTAACTTGCATTCCCAAGAAGAAATTGAGCTCACCCATACTACTCATCTAAAAATTCCCTTACATAAGTTTAGCAAACTTCCTACAAAGGTCATCATCAGTAGATCCAAAGATAATGTCATCAACATATATTTAAACTAGGATGATCTTTCCCTTAGATTCCCTTAGGAATAGGGTCTTGTGTATCTTCTCCATTGAGAATTTATTCTCAATAAGGAAACTAGACAAAGTCTCATATAATGCTCTAGGGGCTTGCTTCAACCCATATAGAGCTTTCTTAAGTATATAAACAAAATCAGGAGAGTTATAGTCAACAAAACCTAAAGGATGTTCAACATAGACCTCTTCTTTTATGTCCCCATTTAGTAAGGCTAACTTCACATCCATCTGGTAGACTTTGAATCATTGGTAGGCAGCAAATGTAAGGAAGAGTCTTATAGCTTCCAATCTGGATACTAGGGCAAATGTCTTATTAAAATCGATCCCTTCTTCTTGTATGTATACTTTAGCCACCAGTATAGCCATGTTCTTAACTATAATCCCATTTTCATCAAGTTTGTTCCTTTAGATCCACTTGACTCCAATGACATTATGTCCTTGTGGTCTGTGAACAAGCTTCTAGACCTTACACCTCTTGAACTAGTTCAGTTCCTCTTGTATTAATCGAATCCAGAATTGGTCTATTTTTGCCTCTTCAAATTTCTTGGGCTCTACTTATGACAGAAAACTTGAATAGAGTGCTGTATTGAAACTATTGCTTCAGGTTTGGACTCCTTGGCTTACCTCACAAATGATCTAGTGTGGTGGATGGTCCCTTAGATACCTGACAGCTGGAGGCAACCTTGCTTCACCTTCTTGAGCATCAGTGGTTCCATCTAGCTGAACTTCATCCATAACTTCTGTGTCTTGCGCACCCTCTAGACACCATATATTCTAATCCTTATCCTGGACTTTCGGATCATCTTCCTTGATGATGAGCTTTTCCATCACCTTCTCTATGCCTATAGAACTAGAAGAAGAGCTAGAGAGCTCACTGTTAATCATGTTTGATTCATTAAAGACAACATGAACTGACTCTTCTACAACTTGACTTGTCAAGTTGTAGATTTTATATGCCCTACTTTGGTTGTTGTACCCAATAAAGATTCCTTCATAGGATTTGATAGCAAACTTAGTCACATAGGACTTTCCATTGTTCAGCACATATCACTTGCTACTAAAAATACTGAAGTAAGACAAGTTTAGTTTTATGTCCTTCAAGATCTCATTTGGAGTCTTCTTGTGGCTTTTGGTGATAGAAGCCCTGTTAAGGACATGACATGCAGTCTTTACTTCCTCAACCCAGAAATATTCTGGAAGAGTTGTGTCATTCATTAAGGTACTTCCAGCTTCAATGAGAGTCCTGTTTTTCCTCTCAACAATTCCATTTTGTTGGGGTATTCTAGGTGAGGAGGATTCTTGGAGAATCCCTTACTCTTCACAGAACCTTGCCATGCTTGCAGACTGAATTTCAATCCCATGGTCACTTCTTATTTTGACCACAGTACTGCCTAGTTCATTCTGTTACTGCTTGACAAAGTTCTTGAAGACTTCAAGGGTTTCATCCTTTCTCTAAAGAAAGAACACCCAAGCAAACCAAGAATAGTCATCAACCACCATAAGGGTGTAGACTTTCCTACCAAGATTATAAACTGGTATAGGACCAAACAAGTCCATTTGCATGAGGTACAAGCACCTCCCTAAGTCTTTGGTCCCAATGCTCTTGAAAGATGTCTTGGTCTGTTTGCCCTTTTGGCATGTAGATCAGATATCCTCCTTAGTGCATTTCAACTTGGGACCATTTCTAACTAGCTCTTCACTAAAGAGCTTCTCAATGGTCTTGCAGTTTAAATGAGCTAATCTCTTGTGCCATTGTACGTAATATGAGATTTTCTCATTTTCCATTAGGCATATAGGAGAATCCTTATCTAAGCATAAGAATTTTAAACAATATACATTTCCACTCCTGATGCAGGCCCATACGTTGACACAAACAAAACTATGGACTAAGCACGATTGTCACTCTACGATTCAAATTTTACATTCGCACAAATTTTCACACAATGCACACGCCAAGAAATTATATCACTTTAATGCTAACGTACTGGTAGCCAAACCAGTTAGGATCAAATTAAAGGCTATATGCAAATATTCTTGTCGATTAAAAGGACCCACCTGGTCCGATCGAGTGAATGTTGTACAACACGAACTTAAAGGAAATTATGATGAACAACAAAGAAATCGAAGAAAACCACGATCAATCCAACGTTTCAAAAGTCACGCCAAAATAAATCCACCACAATGAAAAAATCTAGAGGGAAATCTCATATAAGTAGAAAGTTTTGTTACCCAATCAGAATGAATGATTAAGATTCACTAAATCTGGATCGCTCTTCACCGGTTCTGCCAGAGTCACGCCGGATGAAGAGGAACTTCGTCCGCCTTCGTCACTTTCACGGCTTGGCCGAGATCCACGAAAACCTTATTGCAAACTCCTTGGCCGGTCTACCTATGGAGAGGGGTGGTCGGTTTTCCTTTTGAAGAGGGCTGGTCGAGTTTTAGTGGTTGGAAGGGTGGTCGAATTTCGATGTGGAGCAAAACGTGAGGAGGGTGAAGAAAGAAACAGTGAGGGATAAAGAGGAAGAGTGGTGGCCGAATTTTTTGAGAGGGAGGAAGGGAGGAGGGTTGGTTGCTAGGAGAGAGGAGAGTGCCTTGGCCGAAATTTTGAAGAGGAGGAAGGAGGAGGGAATTCTCAAGAGGAGGAAAATTAGGGTTCAATTGAATTTCATTCAACTTAAAAAATTTAACCATGGCATGGCCTTATGTAGGCTCAAAAAATTGTTTTGGCTACATGCAGCCCAAATAAATATAAAACACTCCTAAGTTTAATCTTGACATGAAATAATAAATAACACGCTCAAATGCTAGCAAAACAAAATAAAATAATACGCAGCTAAATATTAATTGGCCATCTTATGCCGAGGGCAGAGATTGTAGCGTCACTTCACAAGGTCACCACGACGCCGTAAGTATTTTTTCGGAGATGGAGAAAGATCTTCTGCGAGCATGCCTTCATCATCATCAAAATGTTGGGGGCCATCATCTCCATCAATCCTCTCCCGCTCGAAAGTACTCATCAATGATGAGTTGTCCAGAAGGTACCGCCGTAGAAGAGCATCATCCAAAAGAGCCACCTCCTATTCTGGAAGCCAAGAGTCATCGGAGGCCGGACGATCATGCCAACGAATCAAGTAGTGGCGAACATCACCACCAGGAGAGGAAAGCACTTCATCCTTGATGATCTTGTATGGCAAAAAGTTTGTCCTGGGAAACCAAGGAAAAGCATTAGGCAATAAAGGAGGAAAAGTTTCTTCATCAACAACAAACGTACCTCCATTGCAGACCGATGGAGGGTCCAAACACAAGCTCACCCCCTAACCCATTAGAAAATACAGTGGAGCTAAATGGATAGTTAGATAAATCAAGTGGTGGAGAAACATATGGCGTTAAATCAGAAACATTAAAAATAGGGGAAATACCTCAATTAGTGGGTAACTCCAAAAGATATGTGTTTTCTCCTAATTTCTTTAAGATCCAAAAAGGTCCAGCACGCAGATTCACTAACTATTTTATAGTGCCCGAAGGCATCAGTTCAGGGACGAGACGCACCATGACTAAATCGCCAACCTTAAAGTGAGACTCTCTTCTATGTACGTTAGCATGAGCTTGGTAAGATGCATATTATGTGGTTAGTGCTTCGTTTATGTGGTTATAAAAATTATGAATATGAGAGGGAAAATCCTGTGCAAATTGACTTGACTTATATGATGGTGGTAAAGGAATCAAGTCAAGTGTCACTGGTGCTTTATATCCGTGCACGATCTCATTTGGCAATAAACCTATGGACCTATTTTTTGAGCTGTTGTATGCTAGCTGAGCTTGGGGAAGGATGAGGTCCCACATTCCCTTGTGGTCACTCACAAGACAACGGAGTAAGCTCCGCAAATTTCTGTTTACAAGTTCCGTTTGCTCATCTGTCTGTAGATGGTATGCCGAAGTAAACAATTGTTTGTTTCCCATAATTCTCCACAGGGTCTTCCAAAAATAGCTAGTAAATTTCATGTCTCTATCAGTCACTATCATTTTTGGAATGCCCCTACGCCCAACAACTTATTTAAAATATAATTTCGCTACATTTGACGCATCATCGGCCTTACTACACGCAATAAAATAGGCCATTTTAGAAAATAAATCTACTACCACTAGAATGGAATCATGACGTCAGAATATGACTGGTAGGCCTAGAATAACGTCCATACTAACATCTTCCTAGGGAATGGAAGGAATCGGAAGTGGGGTGTAGAGTCCCGCATTCGTTTTACTACCTTTTGCTAATTGACACGCGCGATAACTTCCCACAATTTTATTCACCATAAACTTAAGGTCTGGCCAGTGGAACTTGTCTTCAACAAACGTAGTGGTCTTATCATGCCCGAAGTGTCCACCTAGACCACCACTATATAACTCCCAGACGATAAAATGCCAAAGGGAAGAACGGCGAATACAAAGTTTCGAATGTTTAAATAAATAACCGTCCCGAATATAATATGTTGAAATCGTAGTGGGAGAGTTATTTTGAGTGGAATAATAGATGTCCATGAAGTCCGAGCAATTAACGCACTCGTCCTTTATTCTATCAAAACCAATCACTTTTACTTCTAGCATAGACAACAATAAGGAGACACGACGAAGAGCATCCGCCACACGATTTAAAGTTTCTTTTAGATCTTTAATTATGAAGGTATACTCCTGAAGATAGGAGACCCACTTAGCATGCCTTAAGATAACTTTATTTTGGGAATTAATAAACCTCAACGCCTCGTGGTCGGATAAAATAACAAATTCCTTAGAAATCAAATAATGTCGCCAATGTTGTAGACACCGGATAACCGCATAAAACTCTCTATCATAGTAAGAATAATTTAATTTCGGCCCCGAGAGTTTCTCACTAATGTATCCAACAGGATGACCCTCTTGACTTAAGACACCACCAATACCGATTCCAGACGCATCACATGACAATTCAAAAACTTTATTTAAATCTGGTAATCGTAAAAGAGGAGCTTCCGACATTCGCGATTTAATTATTTCAAATGCTTTGGCAGCCGATTTAGTCCACATAAAATCTCCCTTTTTCATGCACTCAGAACTTACTATATAACCTAGGAATTCCACATATGGAACATCAAATGTGCATTTTTTTAGATTAACAAATAATTTCTCCATTCACAATGTGGTAAGAACTATCCTCAAGTAAGACTCATGATCGTTTGGTGATAAGCTAATTACTAGGATGTCATCAAAGTAAATAACTACAAATTTCCCTAGATAAGGCTTGAACACTAAAGTCATAAATCTTAAAAAGGTACTTGGGACGTTATTGAGCCGTTTGCCGAGCACTAACAACTCATAAAGTCCGTCTTTTGATTTAAAGGCCGTTTTCCACTCGTCTCTCTCCCTAATCCTGATTTGATGGTAGCCACTCTTAAGATCTAACTTAGAAAAAATCGTGGCCCTGGCTAAGATATCCAATAAGTCATCCAAACGAGGGATAAGAAACCTGTATTTAACAGTTATTTTATTAATGGTCCTATAATCAACACACATCTGCCAAGATCCGTCATTCTTAGGAACCAATAATGTGGGTACGGCACAAGAACTCTTACTGTGACGGATGAACCTCTTACTTGGCAAATCCGAAATTAATTTTTGCAATTCTAGGTGTGCAGAGGGGTATAACCGATAATGGGGAAGGTTAGGCAATGAGAAACCCGGAACAAAATCAATCTCATGTTGAATTTCCTGCATAGGGGGCAACCCAGGCGGTAAGTCATCCGGGTAGACATCCCTAAATTCCTCAAAATGGTTCTTCAAAGCTGCGGGTAGATTCTCAAATGAGGAGTTATCTTCCTTGACTTGCAAACATACTAGCGCATACATGACTCTGATAAAAAATTACTCGTGCTCCAACTCCTTCTTACCTATCAAAGTAAATGTTTTTTCTCTACAGGAACACTAGTGTCTTTAGAGGAGACCAAAGGATCTTTAGGTAGAGTTGTTTTAAGGATAACGGTCTTACCAGTAAATTTAAATTCATATGAGTTGGCTCGCCCATAATGAGTTACATCATGGTCATACAGCCATGGACATCCTAGTAATACGTGACAAGTATCCATGAGAATGACGTCACACAATATCTTTTCAGAATAAGCCTTGATGGTAAGGGGTACCAAACAACACTTTGACACCAGGAGGGATGTCTTATTTACCCATGCCACCTTATAAGGGTGAGGGTGTGGCTCAGTAACTAAGGACATTCGGGTCACCGCATTTTCAGAAATGACATTCATACAACTACCACTGTCTATGATCAACTTACACCACTTCTCTCCACTCTAAAAATTCAACAAAAAGATATTCGTCCTATTCCAGTCATCAAAAGTACGATGAGTAGCCAGAATACACCGCATGGCCATCATTTGAGATTCATCCTCCATATCACTCGACACTCCTTCCGACTCGCTATCCTCTCCTGCCTCATATATAAGGATGTCGGGCTCACACGTGGAATCTAAAAGGGCTAATGGCTTGGGCTTAGTAGGACATCACTAGTGTAATGATCTTGAATCCCGCAAGCAAAACAAGTAGCATTCGTTTTGTTGACCCTTCCTACAGGAACTCTCTCACCTGTTGGATTTCTAATATTCTTGGTACTCACGACTACGGAGTTCGAGTCAGTGGACGGAAAATTACCCTTATCCTTATAGTTAGAGGTGGGAGGCGGTCCTAAGATGAACTTTCCCTTCTGGAATGATCGAGTCTTAGTCTTAAGAACGTTGTGCTTCTCGATATCTAGTGTAGTATTGAAAGTTGTGTTTATGTTGGTGTGACCATAACGCAGTAGTTTACCCTCTATGTCAGGGTTAAACCCATTGCGAAACCTAGAGAGGGTGATCTCAGGCATCTCCCTCACACCACACCTAACCATCATATCCTTAAGAAGACTCATATAATCAGAGACCGACCTATTTCCTTTCTTAAGGGTGGCCAAATCATCAAACTTTTGCCTTCGATGGTACGAAGGGATGTACTTGTCTATAAGCATGGCCTTCATGCCTACCAAACTGATGAGTAATTAACCATTGTCAGCTCTCAGACACCGCTCCTCATTCAACCAGAAGATCTTGGCTATACCTAGCAACTTCATTCTCGCCACTTGCACCATATCCGCGTCCGTCAAATTTTGCAACTCAAAGTAGGCATTCTATTTCCATTACCCAGTCTAGGAAGACTTGGGGTTCACCCAATCCATCATATGATGGGGGTTTGACCTGGATGGCTCTAGTAAAGTCAAATTCATACGGTGGACATGGGGCTCATTCGTTGTTATGGTTGTTATTTTCATTATTATTCCCTTCAACACGTGGGTTGCGACTTGAATATGGGGAGCTGCTTGATGTAATCTTAAGTCATGTAGCATCTACCTAATCTCTGCCAACTAATCGGTGAACTCCTAACGGAGTTCCTTAATCGCTGCGGGAACGTTACCCGCTTCCCGCTCATCCGCCATTTGGGAATAAGATGGGGATTACTAAGTGCCCAATCTAGCGTGCATGTAGAATTCACAGTGAATCTGGCTCAAGGAAAACACCATGGATGAAATTGTTCCCGCATAATAACTGGGTTCAAAATATTTTTTTTTGCTTTTTTTACAGAAAATAATAAAGAGATTATTAAAAAAAATTTGATTTTTGCTGGAAAATAAGAAATTTGGAAGACCAAAATTTTTTTTTTTGTAAATTTGACAAAAAAACGTGCAAGATAAATGTGTGTCGACGTGCTAATAAAAGGGGGAGGGTGTCAATTAGGAAATTGACGTGAACCTTCCTCTGATACCAAATTGATGTAGGCACACACGTTGACACCGTCAAAACTACAGACTAAGCACGATTGTCTCTCTACAATTTGAATTTTACACTCGCACAAATTTTCACGGAGCTCACACGCCAAGCAATTATATCACTTTAATGATAACATACGGGTATCCAAACCGGTTAGGATCGAATAAAAGGCTATATGCCAATATTCTTTCCGGCTAAAAGGACCCACCCGGTGCGATTGAGCGAAGGTTGTAACAAAAGAGATCTACCAAAACATGCGATTCAGAAAACGGTAGATCTCTCCCAACAAAAAAATTGAGGTTTGCCAAACCCCTCGAACGTAAAGGAAATTAAGATGAAAGACAAAGAAATCGAAGAAACCCACGATCAATCCAACGTTTCAAAAGTCACGCCAAAATAAATCCACCACAATGAAATAATCTAGAGAGAAATCACACATAAGTATAGAGTTTCGTTACCCAATCGGAATGGATGATTCTGATTCAACATGTTGGGGGTCTTCGTCTCCATAAACTCCTATTACCTGTTAATATGACCTCTTGGTCACTTAACCTCTTAATGTGGTACTCTTCCTTGTGGAAAACTATATCATATTCAAGATCACAAAGTGGCTAATTCTTATTAGGTTGTGTTGCAACCCTTCCACATAGGCTACTTTTATGATTGTGACTATGCCATTAGAGATCTTACCATAACCTCTTGTCACTCACCTATCTGATCCACCAAAGATGACTTTCGGTCCATTCTTTACTGGAGAGTAATCCTTCAGCTTGCTCCTTGTTCCAGTCATGTTCCTAGAACATCCACTGTCCAAGTACCATATAAGGGTATGACCTCTTGGACTAACCTGCAAGACATAAGTTAGTTAACCTTAGGACCCCAATTCTTATTGGGTCCTAGGCGCAAGTTAGTCTGATAATAAACCTGCCTATCTGTAGTTCTTCTGACAGGTAAGCTCTCTCTGGCTCTTGGCACACTAAGATTGTGCCAACAATCAATAGCATAGTGACCCTCCTTGCCACAGCACCAACACTCGTAAATATTGTACCTTCTTTTTAGAGCCAGTCTAGTAGCTGGGCTAACAGCAACTCTTAATCTATAAGGTATAGCAGCAGTCTTATTCTTGTATCTTCCTTCCACTGTCTGACTTAAGAAATATCTGACAGTAGAAGTACTTGGAATATCTTGTGGCCTACCAGCAGTAGTCTTCTATTTAGAAAATGTACTCTTGATGGCCTCCGATATGCCCAAGTATGGCTTCCTGACAAACTTGCCCCTGGTCTGATTTTTGGTTGGGAGATCCTGAGAACACGTAGCTAATGGAGGTGAAGGAGTCTATCAAGGGCAACACTGAACTTGGATTTGAATAACTAGCCACAATCCTCTTCTCCCTCTCCAACAGCTCTTCCAGGTCCCTTATTTGGTTTTCCAGGTACTCTATGGTTCCAATATGAATGAAGGAAATAGTTTATAGTTCATTGATTTCGTTCATCTTCAGATCCAGAAGGGAAGCTAAGTCTACATGCTGGGAAGCAGCAAGCTGAAGAGAAGAAATCTCCTTAACCCGCTTCTTAGTTAGCAACTTGCTTTTCTTGAAAGCACTCAGAAGGACACCATATTTGTCAATTAAAGAATTGACATCTTCCTCAGATTCAAAGTCTCCTTCATCTCTTGATGATTGAGCTTCATAATCTTGGCAGGCCTCATAGCCTGACTCAAAAGAACACGTAGACAGAGAATTCACCTTTTGTTGACCAGGCTGATCCTGGCTGGATTCTTCATCAGTCACAACCATCAGCCCATAACAACAGCTGTCTTCTTCTTCTTTATCATCCACCTCTGAATCATTATTTCATTGTGATAGAGGGGCCCTGATTTCTATCCTGGCAACATGATTATCATCCTCTTCCTCCAGCATAGTATATATTTTCCAAATATAGGGCTCATCTTCTTCCTCTTCTTCTGATTCTGATGAGGAAGAGTCAGACCAGCTCTTCTTTTTCTAAGCAATGAAGGATTTCTCCTTCTTGCCTTTGTGTTGGTGAGCCTTCTTCTCCCCAGCTTCTTTTCTTGTAATGGTGCAGTCGGCTATTACATGCTCTAGCTTGTTACAACAATAATAGATAACAATAGTAGAAATTTGTTACTAGGTTTAGAACAATACATGTCCTCCATAGAGTATTCTTCCTGTGATGTGAGGAGGAGGAAGGTCTGCTCTTCCAATGCTTCTTCCTCATCAACTTCTGGAATTGCCTAGAGAAGGCAGTAAAGTCCTCATCAGACATGTGGCAGTTTGATGTGATTGTTTCTGACCATTCTGAGTCAGACTCAGCAACCCTCCTTGAGTGTTCAGCTTTAAAGGACACAAACTTTTCTTTGGCCTGAGATTTGTTGTTTTTCTCCTCCTCCTTCCTAATAGTCAGGCGCATTTCATAAGACAGCAGCTTGCCGAATAGTTTTGCTGGTGGAGTGTCAGCAAGCTTTGCCACCTCTCTGATGACACAGATCTTGGTATCCCAATCTATGGTTTGAGACCCGAGAAACTTATCATTCGGCTCATAAGTGTTGAAAACCCTGCCATAGGTCTTCAGCTCATTGACTATCCTGAAGAATCTCTCATAGCACTCTGTTATGCTGTTAGTCTTGCTCTGCCTGAAAGACTCATACTCTTGGTTGATCATAGACATTTTGTCATCTCTAACTTCCTCTGTGCCCTCCATGTAGACCACTAAAGTGTCACACATCTCCTTGGAGTTCATGTAATGCACAAGATTATGTAAGGTGGAGATATCTAGGACACTAACTATAATATTTTGTGCCCTTTTTTCCATGGTGGCAAGGATGACTTCATCCTTTGTCATTTCAGAATAGTTCTTGGGTGTCTGGACATTTTCATCCAGAGTTGAGACTTTCATAGGGATGAAAAGTCCCACTATAATAAAGATCCTAGGGTCAGTTGCTTCCATGAATAACCTAACCCTTTCCTTCTAGATGTCAAACCCTTCCTTCATACAGATTGGATGTTTCATGGCACCTAGCTCCTTATAGTTCACTTCTGAACCCATACAGACAATCTTATTGCAAAACTTGGAGATCTACTCAGACTGTTAAGCCTTCTTTGTGCGACCTCCCTCTAATAGCACTTAAAAGACTTTGTTTTTAATGTTAGCTAACACCTAGAGGGTGGTGAATAGGTTTTGGCCCTTTTTAAGATTATCTAGACCTAACCCCAATTAAATATGCTTAGTGTTTTCATTATTCTAGATTTCAAGACATACAAACAGATGATACATATATTTATAGTGGTTACCCAGATTTTGGGTACGTCCACTATCCCTCTCCGCATTTCTAACAACTTGTAAGACAAGGCACTTCACCAATTTCTCGGCTCCAAAGAGCTTACAACTCGATCTCGCGGTACCACTCAGTCTCCTTCAAGACTTACAACTCGGGCACTAAGCCCTACCACTCATTGATTAAATAATCACCTACCTCAGGCACAAATGCCCTACAACTCAGGCTAGAAGGACAGCGCTACAAACTCAGAGAGATAACTCTCATACAGCTCAGGTCACTGGCCCTACCTTAGATCTCTAATAGCGATCCTACACTCGGCCTTTATAATACAGGCCTATAACTCAGATTCTACACAGAATCCTACCACTCGACCTTTAAAGAAAGGCTTACAACTCAGATCCTAGACAAGATCCTACAAAGAGAATATGAGGTTAATTGTGTTGAATTGACACCAGAGTAATTACTCTGTGTTAACTTCTTCCTGGGCTGAGCAGATTTCAGGCCTAGCATCTGCTGATGAAGACTATGAAGATGATAGTTCTATTTCTCTTCAATCAACAACCTTTTCTTGCAGAACTTGATTTATCTGCCCCTTCTTCTTCCTTCTCAAAAATTGTTTCTGAACCTACTATCGTAGATGTAGATTGCAGCAGCTAACTCTTGCTGCTTTCATGTTCACTTATCAGAATAAAACCTTCAAGCTCGTCAATAATGGTGAGGAAGACAATGATGCTCTGTCGTAATGCATAATCAAAAAAACCCTAAAAACTTCTTAACTTTCAGCCAAACTTATCCTTTTATAGTTAGCTGATCAACAGATCTTTGTACTGTGGGCCCAACCTAAAAAGGACGAGTTACCACCTTCTTTTTGAATAAAATGACAACAGCTGTCCATCAATGCCATTAAAGGCATGTTGCAGCTTTTCCGTAAAGAATTTGAACTGCATTTACTTTGTTGAACTTTGCTAACGTCAACCATTCTGGACTTAGAAAATTTCTCAGAATTAACTCAAGCATTGAGTGAACTAGTTTCACTCAACAATTCTGTACTTAGCTTATTCTTCAGCTCTTTCTTCATCCACGACATTGAGAGCGTTGAGTGGTTGGCATTCACTCACTGCCATTTGCCTTAGCTCCTTCTGAACCCTACCAGCTACTAATACATTGAGTAAACTAACTTCACTCAACAATGCTTTACATAGAAACTTTTCATCTGAATGGAGGCATTGAGTGTGTTGACCTCACTCAACACTTCCTGCCTCAGCCTCATCTTTTTAGTAGGCGTTGAGTGAACTTTCTTCACTCAATTCTTTTGGACTTAGTGAAATCTTGTCACTCCTTCTAGGTTTGATTGTTTGAGCTTTTCTTAACGCTTCTGTCAAATGACATTGAGTGAACTGGTTCCACTTAACGCTTCTGGACATAGATAGATTTTTCTATCTATCTTCTTTGGATTTAACAGAATCATCATAGCGTTGAGTGAACTGGCTTCACTCAATGCTTTTGGACTTAGAAACTTTTCCTTTGACAAAATCACTCCGGCTTTGACTGAGGCTGCTTTACTCAACGAATTTACTGCATGGCATTGAGTGAGTTGACATCACTCAATGCATGTAGAATTAGTCGATCTTTCTGCTTGCTAAAGCTTGGCTTTGACAATCCACACCTGACTCAACGCTTAATCTCATTTAGAGTTGAGTGAGCTATCCTCACTCAATAAGTCCTAGAATCCTGCCCTTTGTCAGCATTCTCCTTGACCTCTAGCGTTGAGTGAATTGGCTTTACTCAACGCCTGTGGACTTAGGCAATTTCCTTCCTTTCCAGCATCCTTATTTGTGTCCACCTGTGTATTCAATGTTAGAAGGACTAACCTGCATGCATAAACTTACACACATATCAAATATAACTATATATTTGTCCTTGACTTATTTGACTTCTTACAAATTTGGAACATTGGGATCAATAGACCCAACACTAACTTATATGAACGCTCATGCAAACCTATAAGTTAAGGTTTTCGAAATAGTAACTCATCATATAAAAGCGCCCATGCTAATTTATTTTATAAGGATCTACAAGTGCGTATGATATGCAATGCAATGATTATTATGTAACTCACACACATGACTCTATGCACAGACCTTTCGTGCATCCCCACTTTTTGGGAGGTGGCCAATCTCTAAGGTACCAACCGTCGTGGCTCAAGGTGGTAGTGGAGCCGGTGTATCCACTCTTAGGCGGGCATGCACATTATTAGGCCTAGACCCCTCATACGCCTCAATGCTATGAACACAATAGAGGAGCCCCTGTATCCTCTTGCTGGCAATTGCCAGTCTTTTGTGGTCGGGTGTGCTCTTAGGGGACATAGTCCTCCAGACCTCAGTATAAACATCCTATCTGAAATTCTTTAATTTCAATGATAGCTAAAACCTAGAGGGGGGTGAATAGGTTCTAGGACTTCTTAACTTTCTTTGTATTTTAGGTGTGTTGAGTTAGCTTTGTTATCTTGCTTTCAAGAACACAAACATTGCACACAAGATTTATAGTGGTTCGCCAGATTATGGGTACATCCACTGTCCGTCCCACCTTTCTAATAGTGTGTCAGACAAGTCACTTCTCCAAACTCTGCTCCTAAGAGCTTACAATACAGATCCCTCAGGATCTCTCAGTCTCCTCCAAGACCTAACTCAGGCATAAAGCCCTACCTCAGAGCAAGCTTATTCCTACAGCTCAGTGATCCAAAAATCACATACCTCAGACTAAATTAATAGTCCTACATCCCAGGCTAGGAGGATATTCCTACAACTCACAGGGGATGACTCTCGTAAAGCTCAGGCACAAAAGGCCTTACCTCAGATCCAAAGAAGGATCCTACAACTCATGCACAAAGTCCCTACTACTCAGAGAGAATGACTCTCCTACCTCAGGCAAATTTCCCTACCTTAGGCACACAGGCCCTACCTCAGATACATACAGGGATCCTACCTCAGATTAACAACTTGAATCCTACCACTCAGGCTTTAAAATTAGGCCTGCACTCAGAAACAAAGGATCCTACAAAAAGAGTAAGATTGGTGTTTATTTGTCTCTAGAGAAATGTTCTCTGAACTTTATGCTTCCTGAGCTGAGATAAACTCAGTCATAGATTTATCACAGCAACAAGAAACTAATCTTCAGGAAACTTCTGCTTGTGCTGGGAAGAAACTCGGAAACACAGGTTTTTGAACTTTCTGATGAAGATAAATGATTTATCAGTTTTGTGTATTCTTCACTCAGCTAACCATATCTGCAGATATCAGACTTGATCTGCTTCTTCTTCTTTCTCAGAGATTTATCTGAACTTGTTGTTGTAGGTATTAATCACAACAGCTATCTTCCTACATCTAGAGTTATCCTTGGCCATTTATTTTTCCTCAGAGATTTATCTGAACTTGTTGTAGTAGGTGAAAATCGCAATAGCTAACTGCTTGAACTTTTAGATCAGTGGTTTGAACTTCTCCTTCAAGCTCTACAATAATGGTGAATGGAAGAAGATCAAGTTCGACCACTTTTCGAAAAGTTAAAACTCTCAAAGTGGATTTGTTTCCTTTGTTCTGATCTCTTTTATCTTCTGCCATCCAACGACTCTATGGCTCGTGGGACCAGCTGTAGTTGTTGGCTGCAACTTTTCTTTTATAAGAAAAGTTGTACACTAGGCCTGCGGCACCATTTGCTGCGTACTGTAGACTTCCCACAACATTTTGAATTTTGCTGACTCTTGTTGACGTCAACATTTGTGGACTCAGTCGATTTCAGACAATTCATCCCAGGCATTGAGTGTGTTGAGTGAACAGCCTTCACTCAGCGCAAAAATACTTAGCCAAATAATCTGCACTGCCAGGCATTGAGTGAACCCTCGTCACTCAATGAATTTGGACTTAGATAATATCTTTGTACCATTAGGTGTTGAGTGCGTTGAGTGAACCTTCATCACTCAACGTATTTGGACATAGCTAATACTTCTGCACTGCTAGGCGTTGAGTGAACCTTCATCACTCAACGCATTTGGACTTAGGCAATATCTCTGTCCTGCTATGTATTAAGTGTGTCGAGTGAGCCTTCATCACTCATTGCATTTGTCCTTAGCTGCTTCTCTGAATCCTGCCATCTTGTTAAGACGTTGAATGAATTGCCTTCACTCAACGCTTCTGTACTTAGCCGATTTCAATCTTTATGAATGCATTGTGTGAGCCTTCATCACTCAACAAATCGTCCTTTGTCTGTCTTCTTGATGAGGCATTGAGTAAACTGCCTTCACTCAATGCTTCTGTACTTAGTTGAATTTCTTGATGAGCTTGCATTGAGTGAGTTATCCTTACTCAATTCATCTAGACTTAGATAAATTTTCTGTCTACATCTTCTTAAGCTTTGACATCACACTAGTCTGTCAATGCTTTCTTCTTTGTGCGTTGAGTGAGTTGTCGTCACTCAATGCTTCTAGACTTAGCAAGAATTCTTGACAGATCATTAGATACTTTGACTGCTTGAGCTTTACTCAATGATTCTTTCTTCAAGCATTAAGTGAGTTGTCCTCACTCAATGCTTCTAGACTTAGCTAGATTTCTTCCTTGCCAATGTTGAAGCTTAAACAAACTGAGCTTTACTCGACGCTTCTTATTAAATGGTGTTGAGTGAACTTCCTTCACTCAAAGCCCATGGACTTAGCCAAAATCCTGTATTGTCAACAGTCAGGGTTTGACTGCCCATGCTTTGCTCAATGCTTCTTGGCATCTGGTATTGAGTGAACTGGCTTCACTCAACTCCTGTGGATTTAGACAAATTTCTGTCTCCCCACCTTTCTTCCTTGTGACCACTTGTCACTATAACTTAGACAACCTGTCTAAACTTGTTCTAAAGAACATCCTGTGCACATTGAACTTGAACATATATCAAATACAATTATGCCCTTAGTATTGATGGTGATGCCTCTTCAAATCCAGGTAAAATTGAGCACAATATTCCCAACACTTTCGATCTACCCAAAGTTCTACATTCTGCACTAGACTAATCGTACTTCCATTGGCGTGCCGACTAGACCAGTACCGAGTGACCCACCATATAAACACAAACTAGGTATAATAATACCCTCCCGAGCCCCCAGCTCGTAGGACTAACAAATCTATATCACCCTAACCCACACATGGGTGAGATTGCTATAACACACTACAATCCTATTAGACTACACTTGTCTAACTTTTAGATTACTTAGTGATTTATGGTTAACCTTCGACTTCTCAAGGTCTACCGTGTGAAGGGCTCGCTGTGGTACTAGGAACCATGATGGGTTGAACCTCATCATTCAGTTTCTCAAAGCACTTAGTAATGTTATTCCACCCTTAACCAAACCTACTCCTAGTGTTACAAAGTGTGACCTCTCCAAAACATCTACGGCTGGAACACTATTTTTACCGAACTGCTAAATGCAGACCACATGAACACACATGACTGTATGAACAAGAATTCTCCAAATAATTAACCCAAGACCCTATGATTATTTCTTGAGGCCTATCTTGACATTTTAGACCTAAAACCAGAGATTTATAATTTCATAAAATAATCTGCATTTATATAATTTTCCAAAACTATTGCTACATGTGATTTTGAACATAAAGTGTCACTTTCTATTATCAAACAAGCAAAATAAAATTATCCTATCATCATTTGGAGTAATAATGGATCTGAAAAAAAATTCTTAATTTTTTAATGACATATAGTGGCAAATATAAATTTTCAAAATATAGGGTCTTTACGTCACAATTCAAAGGAAGTACTTGAAAAACTAGGTAAATAAATCCCATAAAATTTCTTGAGATATTAAATGACAAATATAGCATAAGTACAGTGGATGATATTTTTCTAGACATATTTAACCACCAATTTTAGCAAAGTTCGCATATTACCAAAATGCCACTTTTTAATAGAACTCCATAAATATGATTCCAAAAATTCTGAGATAATTCACAGAGCCTCTTAGCACTATAAAAATAATCTTTAAATATTCTCATAATTTTCCAGGCAAAACTAATCATGTTTTAAACAGAATTACCAAAGGGGCATAATCGTACTTTTAGATTAACAGCCTAGATAAAAATTTCCAAAAATTCCCAAATTCATACTTGATGTGTATTTCATCATCATAAGCCTATTAACATGGTCCAAGGATATCCCACAGGTTTGATGGGCCTCAATCCCCTTTTTCCCTATTTTAGCTAATCGCACCCCAAATCTCATATAGCACAACCACATGCAAAGTAGATTCACTAACCTATTGAGGTCCAATGGACTTGAGATTTGTACCAGCTCTTTAAACTGAACTATTTAGCTATTGAAATAATTTAAGGTCATTATATTTAATTTTCACAAAATAATTTCACTTTTATGGAAAATCATATTTTACCTAAAACTATTGGATCATTTTGTCCGAAAATTCCCATTTTTAGATAGGGGGTGTATAGATGGTAGGTACATACCACTGCAAAATTTTATGTCAATCCCCTTAGTCAATTAAAAGTTATTAAGGAAATATTAACAATCTTACCCTAAATACCAGCCCCATAAGAATTGCCCTGCAGAGAGCTACAATGACTTAAATGACCTAATTTAAATTTCTAAGTAAAGTAGACTCATAGTGCTACCTCTTTTATGTTGGGCACTTTTCAAGGTTCATTTCTTAAGGGCATCAGGTTTCTGGTTCAAAAAGGTCTATTTCAAATGGTTAAATAACACTATTATTTTAATTAATATTATAAAATAAATATCAATTGATCAGATCCAATGGCTCCTGCATCGTCTTCAACATCTAGCCGGAGGCCATGATCCACCGAACCTCGATCCACTTTTAGAGACACTTGTCGGCAATCTAGCCCCCTTCCCGGCCGGCAACCAAAGCCACCACCTTCGTTGAGGTTGTGGCTATCGCCTAGAGGTAGCCCGGCTGCCGGAGGGGCTATTTCCGGCGATACCAAATGGAAGCCCAAACTTGATTTTTTTGTGGAATTTCAAAATTTGAATCGTCTCATTTGAGTTCGATCTCTAATCATATAGCATAAGGGGAGAGGGGAGAAACATGCCTGATTTCGGGCTTCGATGCAGCTAATCCGGCAGGTGGCCTTAGTTTTTGCATTTTTCGACAAACCTCCACTGAAACTCGATTCTCCCCTATTTATAGATATCCTAGAGTCAATATCAAATTCTTGAGGCATTTTGAAGGTGATGAAAGGATTGAATTGAACTTTGGGGGCCTCTATATAGGACATCCAAGGTGGGAGGGGGGTTCGGCCTTGGCAATTAAGGGCCTCCTTAATGGTGGCTGACCTGTAACTATTAGAAAACACCTCCCATTCATCTGGGGGGATGAAAGGAGGGGTTAGAGAAGAAGAAGGGAGTGCCATTTGGCCTCCCTCCATTATTCCCCCTCCAAATGAAACTTCCCCTCTTACTTAACTCATTAACCCTAATTAAAATATAAATTAGATTAATTTAAATCTGATAAACCTAGTGGGACATAGGATGGGCCTTGGGCAAGGCCTTAGCCCACTTAAATTGTCTTTTACTCTCATTTAGCCTTTAGGGTTCACTTTGACCATTGTTGACATTGGGGTTGACTTTGGTCAACTTGATGGGTTTGACTGGTACAAGGGGGTGTGTCTTGAGTACCTTGACACCACTCAATGTTGATTTGGTCATGGCGATGTCCCAATTGGGCCAATTTTGCCAAATAGTCTGATTTTGACCTAAATAGGGTCAAGTTTGACTTTGGTCAAATTAGTCAAATTGATGACCTCATGATGAGACTTTTGGGTCATTTGAGTCTCCTCTTGATGTCCAAAGACTAGGGGCAAGGTTAGTTATTTGGAATATTGCCCTCAATGTTCCCTAGATTTAAAGAGACATCGCAATAAATACTAAGAGCATAATTGTATTTGATGTTGTTCAAGTTCATTATGTGCAGGATGTTCTTTGGAACAAGTTTATACATGTTATCTAAGTGATTGTGATAGGTGGTCACAAGGTAGAGAGATAGAAATTTGCCTATGTCCACAGGAGTTGAGTGAAGCTAGTTCACTCAATGCAAATTATCAAGGAAGGATGCAGGAAAGAAAAAAATTCAGCTAAGTCTACAGGTGTTAAGTGAAGCCAGTTCACTCAATGTTAGATGACAAAAAGCACGGAGTAATGCATGGACACTCAAAGCCCAATAGTTTGCAAAGCAGATTTTTGGCTAAGTCCACGAGCACTGAGTGAAGGCATTTCACTCAACGCCATATAATAAGAGACATCGAGTAAAGCTAAGTCTGTCAAAGCTTCAGCATTGGTAAGGGAGAAATTCAACTAAGTCCAAAATCATTGAGTAAGGACAGCTCACTAAATGCCTAGATACAGAAGCATTGAGTCATGCTCAAGTAGTAAAAGCATTTGAATAATTTATAAAGAATTCCTGTTAAGTCCAGAAGCGTTGATTGAGGACAGCTCACTCAACGCCCAAAGAAGAAGTCATCGACAGAGTAATGATCAGTTAAAGCTTAAGAAGAGATAGACAAAAAATATGTCTAAGTCCAGATACATTGAGTAAGGACAGCTCACTCAATACAAGCTCATCAAGAAAATCGGCTAAGTACAGAAGCGTTGAGTGATGAAGGTGATGAGTCCTAATTATATACTGATTTACATATTCATCTGGGATAGTTTTCTTTCACAAGCACTTCACTTTTAGTTTGTTATCGTATATATTTCTTCTAATCTTTATTTCCATAGAAGTGTACTTATAGGCCCGTGATTGTGTATTTTTGTTACTTTTATTTATTGTACATCTTATTGTGATTGACTGAAATGTCTGCACATATCAGTGGTTAGTTTTTCCTACAGGTACAGGGGTTGTGTTGATGCTCTAGGTTGGTTTGGGACCCATTTTTACAAAAGGGTCATTGCCTCGTGCATTTTTACACGTGCACGCTCATTGGATTCCTTAGCGCACGACCACAAGTCGTGCGCAACTGATCGTGTGAATTGATTGATTCCCCTTTTTACCAGGTTCTGTCATGCAAATGCGCACTATCACAGGACACAGTGCTCATGACCACTGGTCGTGCGCCACTGATCGAGTGCATTATATTTTCTGCAATCTATAAAAATACAGGTTTTGCCCTAATTCCAAATTCTGGACTTTTTCTCCGCCGTTTTCGTCTCCGAGGAGGGTTCAGCTGATCTCCTTCTTCATCCACTGTAGGGAGGGGCTCCAGGCAAGCATTCAATGCCAAATTCAAGTTGGAGCTTCCATTCGGCCTCCTCCTTCATCCTTGAGCTTCAAGAAGGGTTTGACCTAGCTTTCACCATCAAGCTTGAAGGAGTTTGTGTCATCCTCCACCGGATCGTGACACGAAAAAGATGGATCCATTGGGAGTTAGTGACAGCTTCCTCTACACCGTACGCAATTGAGGACCTAGCAAGGATGCGGATTGACAACCCGGCAATTCCTTCCGTGAATCCTCAGCAAGACTTCGGATCCGGTCGATTTCACACTCTCTTCTTCTATTGTTGTTGATAGTGTAGTTTGATCTCTTTGTATTTGATGAAGTGTGCTTAATTTGATATAAGATTGTGTATATTCATGTCTATGTGATTTTATATTCACATTATTTTCTTGAGGTGCGCCATTATCCACCTCCACCACACAATGCCGCAATAGCTATTGCTAGTTGCATGCGTAGAGAAGAGGTACTCGCGAACCTTATTCCATCATTCTAACCACCTCATCCACAAGCCTACTCTTCCATCCACCTAGTGATTCGGTGCATAGCAGCCCGTGTAGTTTTCTATCCGCTTGGCAAAGCATTGCATAGTGACATTGCATATGAGTAGTTTATTAGTGTTTTACTTTCCTTATCCACAAATATTCAAAACCCCCTTCATAAACACCAACCTAAGTACTTCAATCTCAAGTCCTTCTCAAAATTTACTCCACCTTACTATGTTCCTTGAGAGATTGATACTTGGGAAAATTTGCCCATTTAATATTACTTGTGCGACCGGTACACTTGCCGTAAACAGCATTATGTTTTTGGCGCCGTTGCCGGGGAACACAGTCTTGAGAGTTTTTGGAGAGGGAGATAGGAGATAGAAGCCCTTTTCCATTTGTTCATTTCATGTTTCTTCATTGCTTTAGTTTTTAGAATTTATTGCTTATTTTTCTTTATTCCTTTTCTAGTTTTAATTTTTTAGCAGCAGACATTCCTTTTCTTTTATCTGCTAGTATGTAGTTAATTTTTTCTTAGAATATTTCGGATGGTGAATTCTTTCTTATTGCACCATGTTTTCATATATGAATATCCGTTGCAAATGGTGTGGGGATTATAGGCATGGTAGTGATGAGTGCCCCACTGAAGATAGTGAGCATAATTCTCGTGGTTCAGTGTATCGAGCACCGTCCCTTTATGGTACTTCATACACCATACCCAAGTCTTATGGTCATTTCTCTTCTATGCCTTCACCTTCTTGTTATTCCTCTCCGGTCCCACCAGGACTGAGGAGTAATGGAAAATAGTGTTTGTGTTGTCGTAGCACCGAGCACGTGTTGAAAGATTGCACAGAATTTAAGCGCCAGTTGGAGGAGGATGATGAACTGGGTATCTGATTCGTTCCATCCACATCTCACTTGGCTGACCCTTCTTATTCTGATGATATATTCACATTACCACCTTGTCTATGGGGGACTGCTGCGGATATACCCATCAGACTTTCTGCTTATCGGTGTGACAACATTGTGGTGTCGTCTATCCCTATGCATTCTTCCCCTCTTATGGATTCACCCCCGGAGGAACCCGCACATATTTTCTCTGATGTGGTTGTTCCTCCGCTTTCTTTCACAAGAATTATCTATCCACATTTTTAGTGAGTCGGTTGATGATGTTATACCAGATATTGATTCAGAGCTCGAGGTTTCTCTAATGTGGGACGAGGACGTTATTCTCTTCGATTGAAAGTGTGACACCTCAGAATATGATGACACATCGAGGTGGGATGATGAGGAGATCCTTTCTGATGAGGAAGTTTTCACTTCCTTCCTGGATGAGGAGGTCCAAACCACCACCGAGGACTTCGAGCTCTCGGATTCCCCTTTCTATGACTCATATGACACCGACGATGATCTATGCTTGGATCCTGCTGGGAGTAAGACTGGGACCACTCCCCCTATTTTTGATTATTTTAGTTTTTCATCTCCTTTATTTCATGATCCCCTTTCATTATCTGAGCCTGCGCGGGTTGAGTCTTCGCATGTGCTTCAGGAGGAATTGGATCTTTTAGCTCGAGTCATGGATGATAGCATCCTCTTTCACAAGGAGGTTGATCCTTACTCTGCTGAGGAAGCTCCATTAATTGCTTTCTCCTCCTACCGTCTCCCTGTTGATGATACCTTGCTGGGCAAGGATTTATTTTGAGGTGAGATGAGTGAGGACAAGTGCTTCCTATTTCCTCTGCCTGTGAGGAGTAGGTATGATTATTTGGGTAGAGGGGTAAATGTTCTATCGCCACATCGGTACCCGTTACTAAAATTGATAATGGAACAGTTACCTGTGCACTTTTCTTTTCATATGCTCATTAGCTAGAAATGTATAAAATTTAATAAGTCGTGCTGGGAAGACAATAACCCCAATAGTTATCTTATATTTCATGCATTTTTATTTTTCATGTCTATCTTAGTTTTTGTATTTCTTTGTATTTTGTCTATTTTTCTTTTGTTTTTGAGGAGCTCACCCCTGCAGGTATTCATGGCAAATTCGTATTGGCGGGGTTGTGATTCTTCATTTGGCGGACCTGCTTCTGTTTTTTCACGCGTCTTTTGGTATGCTCACTAGCTGAGCATTGGGTAACCTCTCCCCTTGTCTCTATCTGATTTTAATTTAAATATCATATGCTCTGTAGCTTAGTTTATGTATGGAGGAGAGCCAGTATTTTTTACATTTTGCACGTGCACATTTCATTTGCATACTAAAAGCTTTTATTGTTTTATTTTGATTAAATCATTGCATCGCACACCACTGCACCCACCTGAGCGCATGCTTAGTTGTTAGCGTGCTGCGAGTTAAACTCGTTTCTTTTATATGATT
This sequence comes from Platanthera zijinensis, assembly GCA_039513925.1. NCBI lineage: Eukaryota > Viridiplantae > Streptophyta > Magnoliopsida > Asparagales > Orchidaceae > Platanthera > Platanthera zijinensis. Next base: position 125,638,465 of record CM077081.1, read on the forward strand.
TGGGAAAATTAATGTGCTGGCATAGGATTATGAGATGGAGTATAATGTTGACTCCTGTAGTGCTCTTATTCGAGTGCTCTTGTAACGTCCCAATTCGCGCTAGGCCCCTCGCACGAGTTTTGAGTCAAGAGACTTGACTCGGGCTCGGGGCGCACTGGCAAAAGTTGTCAAGTGCGTTGGATGGAGTGTAGGGTTGGGTGATATCCAACGGATCGAAAGGGAATGGCCTAAAGGAAAATCGTCGAGAATACCTGGTGATTCTCGCCGATCGTCGAGTATCGATGAGAATACTCAACGCTCTCAACGCCAGATTTCCGATGGGAATGGCCTAAGGGAAATCGTCGAGAATACCTGGAGATTCTCGCCGATCGTCGAGTATCGATGAGAATACCTCAACGCCAGATTTCCGATGGGAATGGCCTAAGGGAAAATCGTCGAGAATACCTGGTGATTCTCGCCGATCGTCGAGTATCGATGAGAATACTCAACGCTCTCAACGCAAGATTTCCGATGGGAATGGCCTAAGGGAAAATCGTCGAGAATACCTGGTGATTCTCGCCGATCATCGAGTATCGATGAGAATACTCAACGCTCTCAACGCCAGATTTCCGATGGGAATGGCCTAAGGGAAAATCGTCGAGAATACCTGGTGATTCTCGCCGATCGTCGAGTATCGATGAGAATACTCAACGATCTCAACGCCAGATTTCCGATAAGTTAGGCTAAGGGAAAATCGCCGGGTATCATTGTTGATACCCGACGAATTCGTCGAGAATGCCTAACGATTCTCGCCGATCGTCGAGAATGACAGATGATTCCCGCCGAATTTGACTTGTGTGTTTTCTTCGCCCAGGCAAATTCGCTGGCTTGCACAAGCGGACCGAACCGGGCTTCGGGATTCGTGATGGATGATTCCTTGGATCGGGTCACTTCAATATGACCAATTATGAGCGGTCCAATGGGGCGTTGACACGTGGCAGAAGATGTAACCTAATACATCGGCTTATAAAGGGACGTTAAAGCCGAACCCTAGCCTTGCGCCGATCAACCCTTGCCGTCATCGTGGATCTCACGAACCGTCGGAGCCGAGGGAAGTCGGAGCTATTGGAGGCGGCCTTCTCTCAAGCTCTCTTCCTCTATCTCTCTCTCTCTTTCCTTTGCCGTGAAGAACAAGCACCAAGCAAGGGATGCCGCAAAGAAGAACGACTAGATCCATGGCCAGGAATGTTGGTACCGCCGGAAACGAGGTGAGCTTCCTCCCCTCTCCCTTGGTGCTAGATCTGTAGTTATATTCTAGGAGAGATATCGACTCCATAGAGTCTTGATGGTGAAGAGGAGATTTCTTAGGGAAAGCCATGCCTAGGTTGTTTTCTAGGCTTTTAGTCTTCTTCAACCTCTCCATCATTCAAAGTGAAGATGAGAGAGTGATTCGTGGAGAAGTACGGCTTTGTGAGGGTGAATAAGGGTGGACGAAGTTTCTGGATAAGTTTTTGGGAGATCGGTGCAAGGAGGAAGATGAATGGATGCCGTTCATCTCACCTTAAGATGCGTGCAGAAATCTGATTTCTGCACGCAGCGATCTTTGCCGCCAGTTTCGGAAACGTTCTGTTCATATCTGGGTTTTCGACTCAACATAAAAGTCGTAGCCCTCAAAAATACCTTTCCAACGAGTGGTTGCACGTTTCCAGGCAATACATGTATCCACGGGAAAGTCCGTTTGAGTCTGCTGCGATTGGGGGAAAATTATGTCCAGGAAATCTGTATCCTGTACGCAGCAGACTTCGAGTCAAATTTCTGATGTGATGCGACCAGACCTGGGCTTCTAACTCAACATGAAAGTCGTAGCCCTCGCGAATACCTTTCCAACGAGGGGTTAAGAGTTTATAGATGATTCCTGTAGCTCCAGGAATTCCAGTTTTGGTGGCAAGCTATATAATAATAATGTTCATGTTAACTCATGGTTAAGTGTACTCTTGTGAAAGTTATGATGTGCAATTTATATCGTTTGGCTCCTTTGATTATGATGCTATAGTTAACCTTATGAATGTTGTGCTCAACATTGGTATCCATCTAGGTTAATGGTGATGTGAATCGAGATAGGATGGCTAGTGATAAATGGAGGTTGAGCTTGGTTGTAGAATATAGCTATCATGTGATGAATTGAGGTGATTAACTGAATAGATAGTTCTGAATGAGAGGAACTCTATTGGGAGAGTATTTTGTACCTGGGATCCGAGCCTAATGGGTTTTGTTGATAACCAATGGTTAGAGATGTATTCTCCCTACGGGTAGCATCGAGTGAGTTTTGATGGTGCATGTGGTGTGCGACGACTCGATGTGTCGCGATACTGAGATAATGAATGTGGCAGATCTACAGGCTCGCCAGTCGTCACACCGATGGTAGACAATAGTTAGACCTTGGGAGGTAGGGCTAGACACTTGATGTCCATAACCCGAGGTCTCCTCCGCACCATGAGAACGGTTGGGCTTGCGCCTCGTGCGATTCCGAGGTTCCTTACGATTCGAAATCAAAGGCCAGGTTGGGCTGTGTTCTTGGTGCACACCTACCCAAGACCCCTTCTGAGCCGTAGTACGCGTGTGAGCTCCGGTGTTATGTTTTTAGCGTTGAGGCATACAGAGTCCTAGGACAGGTAGTGTGGATACCACCTAGTAGTGGAGACGCCCGCTCCACTATCACCGTCTGGCCACGACGGTAGACGCCTGAGAGGTTAGCTACCTGCTCGAAAAGTGGGAACTTCAAGTCTGTGTCGACATAGCAACTTGCATGTGTGTGAACATGGGTCGGTCATTGCATAGCATTCATACCATACCATTCATATCATGCACAAGATCCTTATCGTATAAGTTTGTATGGGCACTCTTATACGATGAGTTACTTTTCTGTTAAGCCGAACCTTAACTTATAAGTTTGTATGAGCACTCTTATAAGTTAAGTTACTGTTCCTGTTGTAGATTACCTGCTGATTAATTATTTGATTTAATAGAACTGCTAGCTTACTTCGTAGAGATATTATTCTTACCAGCTCCTTGTCACCTGCTTGATTACTCCTATTATATATATACATATTGTACTTGTTTCCTTTCTCCGCCCGGTGCCGAGGAGTCGCCGGGGGAGCGGATGTGAAGCCACTTAGTCTTTATGACTAACGGTTGCTACGTCTTCCATTTTAAGAGGAAACCCCGCAGATAGGCCAGTAACAGGACATCCAGGCCCGGATGACAGGACCTGAGGTGACGGTACCGTCGATACCGTCCGTGATACTTGTGAGTGTTTTGTTGTAGCCTTCTTGGCAAAAAGTTTTTAGACTCTGATATTTTAGAAGCTCGTTATGCTTCTTATTTTCCGCTTCGTTTTGGACTTAAAACAATGTATGAATTGACTTTCTTTCTTTTTATCTTATGATTGGGTTGGCATAGTACATTCATATTGGTTGTAGCCGGCAGAATAGGCGTCTTGTAGTACAGACTAACCCGTGTGTTAGTGCTACAGCAAGGAGGCTACTCTGGGCATAAGACTCCCCTCATGCCGTGTTTTGTGTTCCGGGAGGGGGGTCTTACAAATGGTATCAGATTGTCGCGATCCTCACCTAAAGAAGTCATTTAACAATGGGCCACTCCCGTTCGATTAGTCAGCTTGGGGACAAACTGACTTAGCGGAAGCAGTGGTGTGCCCATATGTAATTCACACTAAGTTTGTCCAACTTTGACCTTTGTTTTAGCCAACCTGACCCTAGTTCGTACCTTATGCGTAGGTCCCAGCGCAGGGGGAGCCGGTTGGGGGTACTCCTACCCCCAACAATCCTTCACAATTCCAACAGTCAGAGCTGGGGCAAACGCTGTCAGCAATAATAGATGCTTTTAGAGCCCAACAAGCTCCGGTGCAGCAACAAGCTCCGGGCTCCAACTGGTTGAGCACCTTCCGTGCCCTGTCCCCTCCTGCTTACCTAGGGAAAGAGTCGGCGGTGCGCACCGAAGAGTGGATTGATACTGTTGAAGAGCTGATGGCCGGTATAAGATGCCCGAGCAATATAGCAGCGACCTTGGTGGTGACGTTGCTGGAGCTGCACGCCAAATGATGGTGGAAGTCCCTCATGGGCTCCACCTTTCAAGGGCGAGTGTACACGGACATTAGTTGGAGTGACTTATCAGAAGCTTTCTTGGAACATTTCATCCCCTCTTCTGCACGGGATGGACTTGAGGAGAGATTTCTAAAACTAAAGTAGGGATCGAAATCGGTGACGGAATACCAGCAAGAGTTCAAACACCTCGCTAGGTTTGCCGGTTCTTATGACTTAGATGATAGAGGCTATGCAAAGCGCTTTTACAAAGGGTTAAGAGACCCCCTAAGACAGGCCCTTTTGTTTATAGCTGACGCTAGCCTGGCGGAAATTATTGACATGGCAAAGAGACTAGAGGCAGATCACATGGAAAGTAATAAGAGACCTGCAGAAGGGGTGATGGAAGTCAGCCCCAGTAATAGAAGGAGACATGATCATGGTAGAGGAAGAGAAAATCAGAGAGACGACCGGTGGTTCAACCGGAACTATAGAATGGAGCACCCGATTCTGCAGCCACCAGTTTTGCCTCCTCCACCACAACAGCAACAATTTCAACAACCCGGGTGCCGACGAGACATGGTGTGTTTCGAGTGCAACCAACCGGGGCACGTCCGGCATTTCTGCCCGCGGTTGTTCGTGAATGCTCCTCTTGATCTCCCTCCAGCAGCTCCTCGTGGACGGGGGCATATGCGCGGTCGGGGACGGGGACCACTAGGGAGAAATCAGGGACATGTGCGGGAGCAGGTGTTCGCATTGGATATGACCCAAGCGCAGAACCCGCAAGAGGTTATCACAGGTACGTACTGAGTTTATTTATAGTGCTCGGACATGTTTCTTTTATGATACATGGAACATGCACATCCCTAGCTAGTGGTTATATCTTGATATTTTAGGCACCTTCATGGTTAGTGGGAGCCCCGCTTATGCGTTATTTGATACGGGCGCATCTCATACATTCATTTCGGCGGACTTTGTGAAAGACATAGAGAGGGTGCACCATTTCACTGGCACTATGCAAAGGGTGCGTCTCCCGGATGGATCCGAGATGACGTCGTCTGCCAGCTGTGACTTCGACACGCTCATAGGAGGGAAGTTCTTTGAAACTGCAGCGACAGTATTGAAGATTCCGGAGTTCGACCTCATTTTGGGCATGCATTGGTTGGACTGACACCACGCCAGAATTAATTGTGCGGAGAAGCAAGTTACCTTAAGACATGGAGACTCGGAAGTCGTCTTCCAAGGTATTGGATTCGCACCTCGTAAACTGTTATCTTCAATTCAGGTTATAAAATCTCATATGGAGGGGGACGAAGTTTATGTAATTTATTTCGAGTTGAAGAAGATGACATTAGATGACAAAGATGTGCGGGTGGTGCGGGATTTCCCCGAGGTATTCCCCGAGAAATTGCCAGGACTACCCCCGCATAGGGAGATGGATTTCCAAATCAAGCTTGTTTTGGGTGCCAAGCCCGTTTCACGGGCACCTTACCGAATGGCTCCGAAGGAACTCGCGGAGTTTAGAGTCCAACTTCAGGAGTTGGTTGAAGCAGGCTTCATTCGCCCAAGTTCGTCACCTTGGGGAGCTCCTGTTTTGTTCGTTAAGAAGAAGGACGGCACCCTACGGATGTGCATAGATTATCAGGAATTGAATCGGTTAACGGTGCGGAACACCTACCCTCTACCCTGCATCGATGAACTATTTGATCAGTTGGTGGGATCACATTGGTTCTCCAAGTTGGACCTGCGGTCGGGGTATTATCAGCTGAGAATACAAGAGGACGATATTCAGAAAACGGCGTTTAGCTCGAGATATGGCCTATATGAGTTCACTGTGATGCCATTCGGGCTCACGAATGCCCCTTCAGCCTTTATGAGTTTGATGAACAAGGTGTTCGGCCCCTATTTGGACATCTTTGTCATCGTGTTCATCGATGACATTCTGGTCTACTCCAAGATAGAAGCGGAGCACGCCGAACATCTAACCTTAGTACTGGAGAAGTTAAAGGAACACGCTTTATTTGCCAAGTTCAGCAAATGCGAGTTTTTGCTCAAAGAGGTTGCCTTCTTGGGCCATGTGATTAGTGGGGCTGGGCTAGCGGTGGATCCGGCCAAGGTGCGGTCCGTGAAGGAATGGTCGCCCTTGAAGTCGGCGGCCGACGTACAGAGCTTTCTTGGACTTACCGGGTACTATCGCAAGTTTTTGAAAGGCTTCTCGAAGGTCGCCCTTCCCCTTACCACACTGACGAAGAAAGGTGTGCCGTACGAATGGACACCCCAGTGCGAAGCCACGTTCCAAGAGCTGAAGGACCGGCTCACGACCGCACCCATCCTAGCCCTCCTGTCGGGGAAGGAAGGCTTTCAAGTTTACACGGATGCGTTGTACCAAGGGATGGGAGCCGTGTTGATACAGAATGGGCATGTGATTGCTTATGCTTCAAGACAGTTGAAGAAGCATGAAGCCAACTATCTGGTGCATGATTTGGAGTTGGGAGCGGTGGTGTTTGCCCTGAAGATTTGGAGACACTATCTGTATGGCGTCCACTGCGAGATCTTCTCGGATCACAAGAACTTAAAGTACGTCCATACTCAAAAGGAGTTGAATTTGAGACAACGGCGGTGGTTGGAGTTTTTGTGTGACTACGAATTCACCTTGAACTACCACCCCGGAAAAGTTAATTCTGTGGCTGATGCCTTGAGTCGAAAAGTATCGGGATCGAGCACGGAGTCCCGTTTGATGAGCATGGAGTTAGTCCGGATACTTAGGGAGATGGAGATCACGTTGGTATTTAAGGATCAACCGGAAGAGTATACGGAATACTTGGTCGCGATGAGTATAGTATGCAACATACGGGACCGGATTCGGATGGAGTAGAAGGAGGATGTGGTTCTAATTCCGGTTTTCAAGTCAATTGAGGATGGGACGACGGAAGAGTACTTCTTAAAAGACGGCCTCGTCCATTTTCGTGGACGGCTTTATATCCCCGAAGGTGGCAATATTCGAGAGGATATCCTAAAGGAGGCTCATTGCTCCCAATATTCAGTACATCCTGGGATCGCAAAAATGTACACCGATTTGCGGAAGACGATATGTTGGCCGGGCATGAAGAGGGATGTCAAGTATTTTGTTACGCATTGTGTGGCTTGCCAAATGGTGAAGGCAGAGTGCAGAAGTCCCGGTGGAATGTTACAGTCATTGCCCATCCCAGAATGGAAGTTTGAGGATATCTCCATGGACTTCATCCACGGATTACCTCGCTCACGCTCGAGGAATGATTCGGTGTGGGTGATTGTCGATCGCTTGACCAAAGTAGCCCGGTTTATCCCAATGAAGAAGGAGGCGCATGTGGATGTTTTGGTGCGCCTATTCGTAAAACAGTTTGTGCGGTATCATGGAGTGCCGAAGACGATCGTCTTTGACCAAGATGGCCGGTTTACGTCAAGAGAATGGAGGGCTGTACAGGCTTACTTGGGCTCGTGTCTCACTTTCAGCACAACTTTTCATCCTCAGACGGACGGGCAATCTGAACGGACCATTCGAACATTGGAGGACCTGTTGAGATTGTGTGTGATAAATAGGGGGGAGCCGTGGGAAAGACTCTTGCCCTTAGTGGAATTCTCCTATAACAACAGCCATCAAGCTAGCATTGGTATGGCACCCCATGAAGCTCTATACGGAAGGAGGTGTAGGACCCCCTTGTCTTGGGTTCAAGATGAAGACCTGAAGGCATTGGGCATAGAGTATATTGATGATACTAATGCGGTAGTCAGATTGATACGGGATCGCATGCTTGAGGCTCAAAGTCGGCAAGCAAGGTATTATAACGCGAAACACCGGATGGTGGAATTTCAAGTGGGAGACAGGGTGTTTCTGAAAATCCGGACGATGCATGGAGTATCACGAGTACGAGGCGTGAAGAAGCTAAGCCCAAGGTGCGTTGGACCTTATGTCATAGTGGAAAGGATTGGCTCGTTGGCCTATCGGTTAGAGTTGCCACCAGAACTGGGGAACCTCCACGACATGTTCCATGTATCATCTCTCCGAAAAGCATTGATGCGGCCTGACCAATACACCCCCATAACTGATGGTGTTGTGGCGAATGATAGGTCTGTGTGATTGGAGCCGGTGCGGATCGTTGACAACGAGGTGAGAGCTCTGTGCCGTAAAAGTGTGCCTCTGGTAAAAGTTCTATGGTCTAATCAAGGGAAGGAAGAATTTACTTGGGAGCCGGTGGACTTAATGCGGAAGCGCTACCCGGAGCTGTTCTCCCAAGGTAACATTTTATATAGCGCATATTATTTTGTACTTGCATCCCCATAGCCCTAGCCTTATTTCGTGGACGAAATCTTTTATTTTGTTTATAGGATTTGTAACGTCCCAATTCGCGCTAGGCCCCTCGCACGAGTTTTGAGTCAAGAGACTTGACTCGGGCTCGGGGCGCACTGGCAAAAGGTGTCAAGTGCATTGGATGGAGTGTAGGGTTGGGTGATATCCAACGGATCGAAAGGGAATGGCCTAAAGGAAAATCGTCGAGAATACCTGGTGATTCTCGTCGATCGTCGAGTATCGATGATAATACTCAACGCTATCAATGCCAGAATTCCGATGGGAATGGCCTAAGGGAAAATCATCGAGAATACCTGGAGATTCTCTCCGATTGTCGAGTATCGATGAGAATACCTCAACGTCAGATTTCCGATGGGAATGGCCTAAGGGAAAATCATCGCGAATACCTGGTGATTCTCGCCGATCGTCGAGTATCGATGAGAATACTCAACGCTCTCAACGCAAGATTTCAGATGGGAATGGCCTAAGGGAAAATCGTCGAGAATACCTGGTGATTCTCGCCGATCGTCGAGTATCGATGAGAATACTCAACGCTCTCAACGCCAGATTTCCGATGGGAATGGCCTAAGGGAAAATAGTCGAGAATACCTAGTGATTCTCGCCGATCGTCGAGTATCGATGAGAATACTCAAAGCTCTCAACGCCAGATTTCCGATAAGTTAGGCTAAGGGAAAATCGCCGGGTTTCATTGTTGATACCCGACGAATTCGTCGAGAATGCCTAACGATTCTCGCCGATCGTCGAGAATGACAGATGATTCCCGCCGAATTTGACTTGTGCGTTTTCTTCGCCCAGGCAGATTCGCTGGCTTGCACAGGCGGACCGAACCGGGCATCGGGATTCGTGCTGCATGATTCCTTGGACCGGGTCACTTCAATATGACCCATTATGAGCGGTCCAATGGGGCGTTGACACGTGGCAGAAGATGTAACCTAATACATCGGCTTATAAAGGGATGTTAAAGCCGAATCCTAGCCTTGCGCCGATCAACCCTTGCCGTAATCGTTGATCTCACGAACCGTCAGAGCCGAGGGAAGTCGGAGCTCTTGGAGGCGGCCTTCTCTCGAGCTCTCTCCCTCTCTCTCTCTCTCTTTCCTTTGCCGTGAAGAACAAGCACCAAGCAAGGGATACCGCAAAGAAGAACGACTAGATCCATGGCCGGGAATGTTGGTACCGCCGGAAATGAGGTGAGCTACCTCCCCTCTCCCTTGGTGCTAGATCTGTAGTTATATTCTAGGAGAGATATCGACTCCATAGAGTCTTGATGGTGAAGAGGAGATTTCTTAGGGAAAGCCATGCCTAGGTTGTTTTCTAGGCTTTTAGTCTTCTTCAACCTCTCCATCATTCAAAGTGAAGATGAGAGAGTGATTCGTGGAGAAGTACGGCTTTGTGAGGGTGAATAAGGGTGGACGAAGTTTCTGGAGAAGTTTTTGGGAGATCGGTGCAAGGAGGAAGATGAACGGATGTCGTTCATCTCACCTTCGGGCCTTAATCGTGGGGAATGCTTTGGTGGCGGATTTGGACCACACAAAGTCACCTTTCTTCATGCACTCCGTGATGGGAGCCATGATGCTACTAAAATCGCGTATGAACCGGCGGTAGAAAGTAGCTAAACCATGGAAACTTCTAACTTCCCTAATGTTGGTGGGTTCCGGCCAATCCACTATGGCCTGGACCTTCTTAGGGTCTACGTGTATGCCCTCCGAGCTAACAATGTATCCTAGGAATTCTACTGATGGCACATAGAACATGCACTTTTTAATATTGACAAACAGTTACTCCATTCGGAGCGTCTCCAAAATAGTCTTCAAGTGCCTCTCATGATCGGAAGTCGTGGTGCTAAAAATGAGTATATCATCAAAGTAGACAACGATGAACTTCCCTATATACGATTGAAATACGTGATTCATCATCCGAGAAAATGTACTAGGGGCATTGGAGAGCCCGAACGGCATTACTAGCCACTCATAAAGTCCTTCCTTTGAATTAAACGCTGTCTTCCACTCATCCCCTTCCCTAATCCGTATTTGGTGGTAGCCACTCCTAAGATCCAATTTCGAAAAGATTGTGGCCCCGGCTAACATGTCCAATAAATCGTCCAAATGCGGGATGGGGAAACGGTATTTAATAGTGATTTTATTGATGGCTCTACTGTCCACACACATTCTCCATGACCCGTCTTTCTTGGGTGCTAGCAAGGCGGGTACGGCGCAAGGGCTTTTACTATGACGAATAAATCCTTTTTGTAATAATTCAGCAATTTGGGTTTGCAGCTCCGCGTGGGCGGACAGATTCAATCGATAATGTGGTAGGTTGGGTAGGGAGGAACCCGGAATGAGATCGATGGCATGTTGGATATCCCGCAACGGGGGTAATGTTGCGGGCAACTCTTCCGGATACACATCCTTATATTCTTCTAAAAGATCACGCAATGCCGGCGGTAGACTCTTGAACGACGGCTCATCGCCCTTGACTTGTAGGCAAACTAGCGCATAAAGGATACCCTCAACGAAGGAGTGACGCTCGAGTTCCTTCCTACCAATTAAAGTTAACGTTTTCTTCTCCGCGGGCACAATTGTGTCCGAAGAGGCGATCGAGGGATCCTAAGGAGGACTGGGTGCCAAGGTGACGGTCTTGCCGTTAAACTTAAACTCATAGTTGTTTGCACGACCGAAGTGAGTCACATCGTAATCGAATAGCCACGGACGCCCCAATAATACGTGACAAACGTCCATAGGGATTACGTCGCACCACACCTTATCTACGTATCCCTTGATAACTAGAGGAACTAGACATCGCTTGGACACCCCAATTGAGGTTTTGTTGACCCAAGCAATCTTATATGGTTGGGGGTGTGGTTCTGTGCTTAATTTCATTCGAGCGACTGCATTTTCCGAAATGACATTCATACAACTCCCGCTATCAATGATCAGTTTACACCACTTATCACCGCTTTTAAAATTCAGAGAAAATATGCTCGTCCTATTATAATCATCCAATACTCGCGGGGTGGCTAAGATGCAACGCATCACCATCATGTAAGACTCATTTTCCATATCACTAGGCTCGCCTTCAGACTCGTCCGCGGCCTCATAAACAATTTCAGCGGGTTCAGAGGGGGAGCCCATAAGAGCTAAGGGCTTCATTTTAGTGGGGCACTCACTAGCGTAGTGCCCTTGTATCCCGCAAGTAAAACAAGTGGCGTTAGTCTTACTAATCCGCCCAATCGAAACTCTCTCACCGGTGGGACTCCGGACGTTCCTAGCGGTAATGACTACAGAATTCGAATCAGTCGACTGAAACTTTCCTTTGTCCCGCATGGAGTACGTAGGTGGGGGTCCCAAAAGGGACTTTCCTTTCTGGAATGCCCGCCCCTTGGACTTGTGGGCATTGTGCTTTTCAATATCCAAGGCGGCATTGAATGTTGTGTTAAGGTCTGTATGACCATAACGCAGGAGTTTGCCTTGGATGTCTGGGTTGAGTCCCTTGAGAAAACGGGATAGCGTAACCTCGGGCATTTCACGGACGTCACACCGTACCATTAAGTCCTTAAGGAGTCCCATATACTCCGCTACCGATTGGCTCCCCTGACGATGAGTGGCTAAATCATCGAACATCTGAGTCTGGTGGTACGCCGGGACATATTGGTCAGTCAGAAGTGCCTTCATGGCAGCCCACCCAATTGGGGGTGCCCCATTGACGGTACCGAGACGCCTCTCTTCGTTCAGCAAAAATGTTTTGGCCCTGCCTAGAAGCCTCATCCTAGCAACACGAACCTTCTCGACGTCGATCAGGTTGTGCCACTCAAAATAGCACTCGATCTCCATGATCCAGTCTAAAAATACTTGGGGCTCACCCATCCCATCGTATGACGGAGCATCTATCTTGACGGCCCTAGTGACGTCAATCTCATAGGGAGCTCGAGGCGCCTGCTCATCGTCCTGATCACGGAGATGGTTTCGTCTCTCATTTCGCCGATTGGCAGCGGGATTATGAGGCGCCGCTTGGTTTATTGCCAGCCCTTGTATTAATTGAGTGAGGGCATCAAACCTCTCGTTAAACTCTTCCCGAAGCCCCGCGATCGTCGTCGTAGCGTACCCACCCGCATGGTCGTTTGCCATGTGTGAAGAGGAAGGGGAGTACTCCGTACCACTCCAAGTACGCATACACGGCTGGCCAACTATTGGCAGACCAGTGAACGGTGCTGACACGGACAAATTTATAATGTCTCCTACTTTCAGGCCAACCTAATGTGGACAAATAAAAAAAAATTTCCAGTACTAATGTTGCTGGAAATAAGTGCTGAAAGCTACAGAAAAATTTTCATATTTTTTTGACAAGTTTTAAAACTCCGAAGTTTTTACTAACCACAGACCAACCCGAAAATTTCAGATTTAGACTGCGCTAACGAACGCACCGAAGAGGGTAAATAGCCCAAAGACTGAGAGTAAGGATGGTGTTGAGATAGAACTCAACACGGAACCTCCCTCTGATACCAAATTTGATGTAGGCCACCGGATCGCGGTGGTCGCACACGTCTTCGAACAAGGACCCTCGCCGCCCCACTCTACCCAAACACAAAATTACGCAGCCCCGAATATGCTTACTTTTACTAACGCAGCGCACGGTTATCAACCGTTAGAGTATGAGTATAGGCTATAGGCCTATACCCACACAAGCTAAAAGGAATAATATTGATTCCGGACTAGCGCAGAGTTGTACCAAAGAAAGATCCACCAAAACAAATCGATTTGGAAAAGGGTGGATGTTTCCCCAACAAGAACAAAGCAAGGATCGCCAATCCTTTTTCGTACGTTTAAAGAGATATTCTAGATAACGCAAATCCGCAAGAAAATAACCATGAAAATTTCGATGCTTCCAAAGTTACGCCAAAACGCAACCACCAAAAAGAAAAATCTAAGAAGAGAGAACTCTTGGTAGGAGGTTTTGTTACCCACTCGGAATTTGTAGATCCGAGATGTTGGATCCACAACAAATGATCGCTCCCTCCAATAGCCTACCGGAGATGAGCCAAGAAGGTGTACACGTCCGCCTTCGTCGTGTCACGCCCGGTAGAGATTTCCCAATCTATTGTTGAGCCGTGGAGGTCCCTCTCGGTGTTGGCCGAAAATTTGAGAGCAATACGTGTGGGGGAGAGGGTGGTGGAGAGGGAGAAGAGAAGAGGGGAGGAGGAGGGAGGAGGTCGGCCTAACTTGGCCGAAATGTTCGAGGGGGAGAGAGAGAGTGAGGGGGCGGCCACTAGATGAGGGAGAGAGTGAGAGAAGTAAGAGGATTTAGGGTTTTCAATTATTCTCTTCAAAAATAAGGTTTTACACTATTACTTGGCTTAATATATATAGCCAAGCACACACCAAAGGCTATATGCAGCCCAATCAAAATAAAAACAGCAATGGCCGGCTAAACGCATACCAACATAAGAAAATGTAGCTAAGGCTGGCTAAACGCAGGCCAGATTAAATGTCCAAAAATAACATAACATAAGACATGCTAAAAATTAATTAAAGTTCTTCATGTGCCGAGGGCGAAGGTTGTAACGTTGCCCGTCAAGATTGTTGCGGCGTCGCAGATCCTTGGATGGTGGCGGTGGATCATCATCAACTGCATCATCATCATGATGTGGGTCGTCGTCCCCATCAGTTAGCCTCACTCATCGCCAGAAACCACCATGGCATTGAGTGAGGTTCACTCCCTCAACGCCCTCCGTAAGAACACCTCTAGCGTTGAGTGAGCTAACCTCACTCAATGCCAAAGCAGCCATGGCGTTGAGTGAGGTTCACTAACTCAACGCCTCCCGCAATAAAACTCTGGCATTGAGTGAGCTAACCTCACTCAACGCCAAAACAGCTATGGCGTTGAGTGAGGTTAACTCCCTCATCGCCTTCCACAAAACAGGCAGTGGCGTTGAGTGAGCTAACCTCACTCAACGCCAAAACAGCAACGGCGTTGAGTGAGGTCTACTCAATCAATGCCTTAGCACTTAACCGTAGGAAAACCCTAAACCAACGCCATCCAAAAGAGGTCGGCGGGAATGCCGACCGATTCTCGCCGAATCGGCGGGAATGCCGACCGATTCTCGCCGAATCGGCGAGAATGCCGACTTATTCTTGCCGAATCAGCGGGAATGCCGACTGATTCTCGCCGAATCGGCGGGAATGCTGACTTATTCTCTCCGAATCGGCGGGAATCACGATTGATTCTCGTCGAATCGGCGGGAATCACTAACGATACTCGTCGAAGTCGGCGAGAATCACTTAGTGATTCCCGTCGATTTCGACTTAGACGAATTTCTAACCCAATAGCCTCACTACTTAGCTGCAAAAGAACAGACAGAACTATGGCTTTGAGTGTGTGAACCACACTCAACGCCAAATCCCGGATGGCTTTTGGTTTTGAGTGTGTGCACCACACTCAACACCAAATCCCGAGAGCCTACAAAGACTGGTTCTTACCAGAACACTACCAAAGAAACCTCCCTCTCTCTCCTGGCTCTACCCGCAAAAGCACCAAACTAGAACTAAAAATTTGGAGTCTAAATGGTGAAAACAACCAGCGGGTTGAGCTAAAATAGCACAAGGAGGGGGGCTCATAAAGGGAAACTGAAGCACAAAGTTTAACAAGTAAAACGAGAAAAGCTTGGCTTCTATCCTAGGGCTAATCGGGTAGTTAAGAGGGGAAAAAACAAAACTGCAAGTGCAAGGACCACTTGCCTCGATTTCCGACGAAGCTTGGTCGGCTTTCCCTTATCTTCACACGGCACCAGCAGCAGCACACCCTAACAGCAAAAATCCCGAACTTTAATGGCAGAAAAGGGCCAAAACCAGAATTTCGGGCCTCCTAAAAACTCCATGAAAATCAAATCTCTTATCGTATAAACGTAGGTCTAAGAGAGATCAAGCCAAATCAGCTTTCGGAATCGAATTCCGTCCACAAACACTCCCAAAATCGACGTCTGAAGGGTAGCAGGTCAGGGGTTTCTCCGTTGCTTTTCCGCGTACAAGAGAGGCGGGTTCGGTCTCGGGAAGAAGAAGAAGAGAGTGGGCCCACCATCTACTGATTAAGGCTTTTAAATAACTCTAATCACGCCTAATCAGCCTTAACCGCCTCCTAAGCCGCCGGTTCACTTAAGCAAACAAATTTCAAATTTGTTTTTACTGATAGCACACCCAAAACGACTCAAAAACCGAACTACCTCGGAATTCGATGAAATTTGCACCGTAGCTAAATACCCATGCTATGAACACAACGGCAAAGTCGAAATTAACTTTTGACAAACTGAACTAGAGTTATACCCACCCGAAGCCAAAACACAAGCATCCCCCGAGAGGCCACACCGGGACACCCAAAATGACTCGGCTTGCTAGGGAGATCTTGCCAATAGGCTATAAAATAGGCCACTCAGTTCTAAGGAGTTAAAACCACACTCCACAGAAAACACAAGCCACGAGAATGCGTCGACGTAACGCCAAACGAGAATTAAATAATCGCAGAAAAAATCGGGGGCGTTATAGTCACCCCCCCTAAAAGAAAGTTTCGTCCCGAAACTTTACGCACAACACTACTACTAAAGAAGGGAAAGTAACAAGCCAAACATTACAAGAAGAAAACATACCAAACAAATCAGGGAAAAAGTTGAGGGTGAGCCTCCCTCATAGCCGACTCTAACTCCCAAGTCGCGCTTTCCAAACCCTGATTCTTCCATAGAACCTTGACCATCGAGATGGACTTCCTTCACAGCACCCGATCTTGAGTATCAATTATGCGGACTTGCACTTCAATAAAAGAGAGATTAGGCTCCAACTAGGGCACAACATCCAAGACTTGCCCACTACAACGCACACACTTCCGCAATTTGCTTACGTGCAATACATTATGAACACCTGGGAAGTTTGCTGGCAAATCCAACCTATAAGCTGACACACCAATCCGTTCTACAATCTTAAACAGGCCCACATACCTCGGGTCCAATTTCTGATTCTTACCGAAACTCTTAACACCAACTATCGGGGAAACCTTAAGAAACACAAGGTCCCCTATAGAAAACTCCAAGTCCGACCTACGTCGATTGGCGTTCTTTTCATATCTCTCCTGAGCTATACGAAGCTTTTCTCGAATAAGCTTCACCGTGAATTCCATCTCCTCGAGCACATCCGGACCCAACAAGGGTCTCTCACCTACCTCATCCCAAAACAGGGGAGTTCTGCAGTGCCTCCCAAACAAAGCTTCAAACGGAGCCATTTGCAAAATTTCTTGATAACTATTATTGTATGCAAACTCCATAAGCCGCAATCGCTCATCCCACGCTCCACCGTGGTCTAGAATGTAGCATCTGATCATATCATCAATTATCTGGTTCACTCGCTCCGTCTGCCCATTGGTATGTGGGTGGTAAGAAGTTCAATACCTCAGATCGGTACCCAAACCCTCCTGAAGACTCTGCCAAAAGCGAGAAGTAAACCGGGAATCTCGATCGGAAATAATGCTAACAGGCACGCCGTGCAATCTGATGACCACATTCAAGTACAACTCTGCTATCTTCTTCATCGAGTAGTCAATCTTATACGGCACGAAGTGAGCACACTTTGTCAGTCTATCCACTATAACCCAAACAGAATCAAATCCCCTTGGAGATTTCGGTAAGCCCGTGATGAAGACCATAGAAATACTTTCCCACTTCCAAGTCGGGATCTCTAGTGGAGTCAACTTGCCACCAGGCCTTCCGTGATCGTCCTTCACACACTTGCAAGTGTGGCACTCAGCAACAAATCGGTCTATATCACTTTTCATCCCATACCACCAGGCAATTTGCTTCAAATCATGATACATCTTCGTAGATCCTGGATGGTAGGCAACACTGGATCCATGAGCCTTTTTGCATACCATACCCCTAATGTCTCCCACAGCAGGGATGCATGATAATACGTTTTGTAGCCTAAACTATTATCGTTTTTTATATTTTATATTGTACAAATTATGTCTATTATTAGTTTATTTTTATCCTTTTTATGTAAATTTTATTGCCACTAACTTTTTCCTGTCTTTTTGCAGGTTTTCAGAAAAATTGCCAAAATGGCCTGTCACGCCCCCCTGTCACGCCCTCACTGGGCGTGACCTAGGGCGTGTCACCCGATCCCGAGGACACCTGCTGGACGGGACAGAAAATGGTCAAAACCGCTGTCACGCCCCCCTGTCACGCCCTCCCTGGGCGTGTCACTAGGCGTGACCAGGGGCGTGTCGCCCTCTGCCGCAAAGCTGCCGCCGCATTAAATGCCCATCCGCCTCAGCACGCAAATAGTACTGTCACGCCCCATGTCACGCCCGTGACATGGGCGTGACACCCTCCTTTTTCGGCGACTGACGGATTTCCGACCAATGATTTGGACATGACATGCCTGTCACGCCCCCCTGTCACGGGCGTGACCTAGGGCGTGACCACCGACGTACCGAAGCAATCATCCCTCCCGCCAGAATCCAGAGCCCGAGGTCAAATCCGTACCTGTCACGCCCCCTGACACGCCCCCCTAGGGCGTGTTAGAGGGCGTGACCAACCCGAGAAAAAATCTATAAATTGAGCCCCCCTCCCCCCCATTTCAGCAAGCTTTGGTTGAGTGGGGGAGGTGCTGCCCCTTTGTTTCTTGATCCTTTTTCATGCTTTTTCTCTCTCTCTCTCCCCCTCTCTTTGTACTTTTTGGTTAACCCTAGTTTAATCTTAGTTTGTGCTAGCTTTTAATGTAATTTTCTTCTTGCTTAGTGCTTAATGTAGGGCTAGAATAGGGTTTAATTTTCATGCACTTGTAACTTTAATTTTCAATAGTGTAACTTGCCCTTTTTATTAATAAAAGTGTTCTTGTTTAGCTTGTGTTCTTCTTATGCTTTTCTACTCATCTTCCCCCCTCCACTCCATTATGATTAACTAATCCTCCTTGTACTCGATCTTGATGATCCGAGGTTAGAGCGATTATGTTATGATGTTTTAATTAATCTTTTCTTTTTAGGTTAGGGCCTTGAATTACTCTTGATTTATCACGGGTCGGAGGTATATTTTCGATATATACTCTCCGCCTTTGCTTTCATTCTGGGCTAGCCGAGAGGCCGAAAGAATGAAGTGAGCATTCAAGAGTAAAGGGAGTTGTACGCACCCCTCGAGAGAGGCAGACGTCCAAATCTCCCGGATTGGAGTAAAATCCAATAGTGGGGTTCACCGCGTAAAGCGAGTTTTAGGCCTCCGATTTAGACGAGAGTCGGTCGGACCTTCCTAAACTCAGTTGGGCACGACTTCGAGAGAAGCGTGTTCAAGCTTTAGGAACCTCCACGGTCAAGGACCCTTATCCTATTAAGTTTAGATTTTTATCGCATTTTCTTAATCGTCTTTAGCCGAGGTGAATCTTGATCGAGTGCATTTCCATTTCATATTTTCTACCTTTCGTAGTAATCACCTGCCTTGTGCTCTTTAATTAACTGCAGTAGTTTCCTTTCTAGCTTAGTTGTTTACTTAATAGCCCTCTTAATTGCAGTGTTTCTTTTTCTAGAATAGCTTTATTTTCTCCCCTGCACTTAGATTTTCTAAAACCCTAGTTTTTCCGTCGATAAGATAATAGCGTTCGTGTGAGTAAGCTTAGCCAACAGTTCCCGGATCTTAATACGACACTTGTGTCCCCTTGCTACAATTCGATAGGTATACTTGCCTCATCGGGTTGCTAGTTCGGTTGCGTTTATTTTCTTCGAACCCTAGCGCGCAACAAGTTTTTGGCGCCGTTGCCGGGGACCCAACTTCCGTTGATATTTTGAAAACACGAACCTATTAATTTTATCTCTTCTCTTTCTCATCCCCTTTCTTTAAAGTTTTAAAAAAATCAAAAAAAAATTATCACCGCTCTTAATAGAAACCAACCTCACAATTTTTCTACGCCACCTAATTCTCTCGAAAAGGGCAAAGGGCTTTAAGCGCCACTGTCTTGTCTAGTACCTTGCGAACCCTTTACGGGGTAGTCCTTAGGAAGTTCGGGAGTTAATCTATTTCAAAAAATCTATTTCAAAAAGAAAAAAAAATTTTAATTTAATTTTCTAAATCTAGTTTTTCTTTCTAGTTTATCCTTTTTCTCTTTCTCTTCTTCTTTTCTGTTCTTTTAGTGCATGACCCGCGGGAGTCCGTCGGTTATTTTGGACTTGGACCACGAAATTGAGCGTACTCTTCGGAGAAGATCGCGATTTCAAGGTCCTACTATCCAAGTGCCGGTTGAGGACTCCGAGTCATTTAATACTTTAAGAATGGAAGAACCCAACGTAGATGAGGCCGTGCAAAGGACTATGTCCTATTATGCACGACCGAACCTCGAGGGAACAGAATCGAGTATAGTCCGTCCTACTATAGCAAATAATAACTTTGAACTAAAGCCTAGCATAATTCAAATGGTGCAGCAATATGTGCAATTTGACGGACTTCAAGATGAAGATCCGAACGCACATATAGCTAGCTTTCTTGAAATTTGCGACACCTTCAAGATAAATTGTGTCACAAATGATGCGATCAGGCTAAGACTCTTCCCCTTCTCTCTAAGAACTAAAGCTAAGCAGTGGCTTAACACACTTCCGAAAAATAGCATAACCACTTGGAATGAATTAACTGAAAAATTTTTGGCGAAGTATTTTCCGCCCGCTAAAACTGCAAAACTTAGGAACGACATCTCTGCCTTCAGACAAATAGACTCTGAAACCCTTTACGAAACCTGGGAGAGATTTAAAGAATTATTAAGACGATGCCCACATCACGCGCTGCCTGTATGGTTACAAGTGCAGACGTTTTATAACGGGCTAAATCAAAGCACGAAGCAAATGATAGACGCAGCTTCTGGCGGTACTTTAAATCATAAGACCCCGGAAGCCGCTCTTGAGCTTTTTGAGGATATGGCCATGAACACTTATCAGTGGAATGTGCCTAGGTCCCGCCCGAACAAGCCTGCAGGTATCTATGAAGTGGACAACGTCTCCCAGCTCGCTCTGCAAGTAGAAATCCTAAGCAAAAAAATCACAGAGATGACTGCTGCCTCCGCCCCTCAGGTATGGGAATCTGCAACCCCTACTCCAGAACATTTAGATTATGTTAATAATTTGCCTAGAACTGCTTTTAATAATTTTTCTGCTGCGAATTTTCATCCGCCTGGTTTTAATTTTCCGAATAGTTATAACCCCGCTTTAAGAAATCACCCGAACTTTTCATGGAGTAATCCATCGAATGCGATGCGCCCACCTCCGCAAAATGATTTTTCTGCACAACCACCACCACCACCACCACTCCTTCAAAATTACCCAAAACCTCCGAGCTTGGAGGAATTACTTTCTAAATATATCACCACAAATGACGCTACCATAAGAACTTTAACCGGAAGCGTAAAAAGTTTAGAAAATCAGGTAGGACAGCTCGCGAAAATAATTTCTGAGCGACCCACAGGGTCTCTTCCTTCCAATACCGAACCCAACCCGAGAGAGCAAGCGAAAGCTATAACTCTTCGGAGTGGGAAGCAAGTCTCCGGTATGGTAAGTGAAGAGCCCGAGGCAAGCTCCGCTCCTGCTTTTAAAAATCAAAGCTCCGCTCCCGCTTTTAAAAATCAAAGCTCTGCTCCGCTTCCACCCTCTGCTGAAGAAGTAATCACCCCCACTTTAGAAAATAATCTCACTCCACCACCCATCTTCAAAAATAATTCAACTCCTCCATACCCCTCTGAACTTACTAGACAACGTCAAGATGATCAGTACTCCCGCTTCTTAGAAATCTTCAAACAAATCCACATTAATCTTCCCTTCCACGAGGCTATTTCGCAAATGCCGAAATACGCCAAATATCTTAAAGACCTCCTCACAAACAAGAAGAAGTTAGAGAATCTTTCGCACGTCACGCTAAACGCCGAGTGCTCTGCCGTTTTAACAAACGGTTTGCCGAAGAAAATCAGTGACCCGGGTAGTTTCTCTATCCCGTGTGTCTTCGGTGATCTCTTTGTTAAACACGCGTTAGCTGACTTAGGCGCAAGTATAAACCTGATGCCCTTTTCGTTGTTCAAAAAGTTAGGGATTGGTAGCCTTAACCCCACGCGTATGAGTATCCAGCTAGCCGATAGATCCGTCAAGTACCCGTTAGGAATAGTGGAGGACGTTCTAGTGAAAGTCGACAAGTTCATCTTCCCGGTGGACTTTGTCATTTTGGACATCGAAGAAGACGTCGAGGTTCCCCTGATCCTTGGCCGACCCTTCCTTGCCACCTCCCGAGCCATCATTGACGTAAGAAATGGTAAGCTCTTTCTTCGAGTAGGCGACGACGAAGTCACATTTCCGATCACCCCTTCGATGAAGAACACCTTAGGGAACGATGACTCATGTTTTTTCGTAGACGCCGTGAGTGATGATTCTTCCTACTGCCTCTCCGACTTTGAAAAAGAATTTTCTACTTTTTGCTCCTCTTCTCTTACAACAGAATCACTGCAAGGAAGTGATGAATCTTCTTATTGTCTTTCCGACTTTGAAAAAGAGTTTTCTGATTTTTGTTCTTCCTCTTTCCTTACCACTGAATCTGTACAAGAAGCCGTCTTGGCTGCTAGCCCCACCCCTTATTACGTTCCTTATAAAAAAGTTTATGAAGATATTATTTTCGAAAAAGAAAGAATCTCAAAATCCTCTTATGAAGAACCCCCTACCCTAGAACTTAAAGAACTTCCCGAACACCTTAAGTATGCTTTCTTAGAAAAAGACTCCAAGTTACCAGTTATCGTTTCGGCCTACCTCACGGATACGCAGAACGATAAACTTCTTCTAGTTCTACGTAAGCATCGCCGGGCTATTGCTTGGCAAATTTCTGATATCAAGGGCATAAGCCCATCTTTCTGTACACATAAAATTCTAATGGAAGATAATTCGCGTAACTCTATTCAACCTCAGCGCCGTATAAACCCGAATATGAAAGAAGTAGTTAAGGGCGAGGTTATGAAACTATTAGACGCAGGAATTATCTACCCTATATCGGACAGTAAGTGGGTTAGCCCCGTTCAGGTAGTTCCAAAAAAGGGAGGGATAACCGTAGTTAGTAATGAGAATAATGAATTAATCCCGACACGGACGGTGACGGGTTGGCGTATGTGCATAGATTACCGTAAGTTAAATGACGCCACCCGTAAGGACCACTTTCCTCTACCGTTTATCGACCAGATTTTAGAACGTCTCTCCGGCCATAGCTTTTATTGTTTTCTCGATGGCCTCTCGGGGTACTTTCAAATACCCATCTCTCCCGAGGACCAAGAGAAAACTACGTTTACTTGTCCCTTCGGCACCTTCGCGTACCGAAGAATGCCGTTTGGATTATGCAATGCGCCGGCTACATTCCAACGATGTATGCTCGCAATATTTGACAAGTACGTAGAAAGCATTATGGAGGTATTCATGGACGATTTCTCCGTGTTCGGCGATACCTTCGATAGATGTTTAGAAAACCTCGAAAAAGTCTTAGAACGATGCGAAGAAACTAACCTTGCCCTAAATTGGGAAAAATGCCATTTTATGGTGAGGGAAGGGTTAGTTTTGGGTCATAAAATTTCTGCTAAAGGTATTGAGGTAGACGTTGCCAAGATAGAAGTTATTGAGAAGTTGCCGCCACCTACAAACATAAAAGCTATAAGAAGTTTCCTAGGCCACGCTGGTTTTTATCGTCGTTTTATAAAGGACTTCTCCAAGATCACTAAGCCCCTCACCCATCTCTTAGAAAAAGACGCTCCATTCATTTTTGATGACTCTTGTATTTCTGCCTTTGAATTAATTAAAGAAAAGTTAATTAACGCGCCGATTATGATAGCTCCGGTGTGGGACCTTCCTTTCGAGATTATGTGCGATGCGAGTAGTTTTGCGGTGGGAGCCGTATTAGGTCAACGCATATCTAAGAACTTCCACCCCATCAATTACGCTAGTAAAACCCTCACATCTGCACAAGAAAATTACACCACAACCGAGAAGGAGCTCTTAGCCGTAGTATTTGCGTTTGATAAATTTCGCCCTTACATTACACTTTCAAAAATCATTGTTTTTACGGACCACTCGGCCCTCAAGTACCTTCTTGCCAAAACGGATGCCAAGCCTCGCTTGATTCGCTGGGTCTTACTCCTCCAGGAGTTTGACTTAGAGATCCGTGATAAGCGAGGAGCCGAAAACTTGGCCGCCGACCATTTATCAAGATTAGATAACCCCTTTATAGAAAAATTAAATGAAAAATCTTTTAATGACTATTTTCCTGATGAGAAGCTGCTTTTAGTTAATACATCTACTTCTCCTTGGTTCGCGCACATCGCCAACTATCTAGTGGCCCGGGTGCTCCCAAAAGAGTTCTCCTCTCAGCAGAAGAAGAAATTCTTTTCTGAGCTGAAGAACTACTTTTGGGAAGACCCGCATCTTTTCAAAATTTGTGCGGATCAAGTGATAAGGAGATGTGTTTCCTTTGATGAAGGAATTGATATTCTAAAACATTTGCATGAAGGTCCGACAGGTGGGCACTATCAAGCTGCTCGCACCGCTCATAAAGTGCTTTGCGCGGGTTTTTACTGGCCTAGCCTGTTTAAAGACGCGCAAGCCTTTGTGAGCAGGTGTGATAGTTGCCAACGGTCGGGCAATATTTCTAATAAAAATGAAATGCCGCAAAATTATTTCTTAGAGTGCGAAATTTTCGACCTTTGGGGAATTGATTTTGTTGGCCCCCTTCCTTCTAGCTTCAGAAACAAATATATTTTAGTTGCTGTTGATTATGTTTCACGATGGGCTGAGGCCCAAGCTCTTCCTACGAACGACTCCCGAGTTGTAGTCACGTTTTTAAAAAAATTATTTTCTAGATTCGGTACGCCACGCGCAATCGTTAGCGATAGGGGTTCCCATTTCTGTAACGCGCAATTTTCAAAAATCCTTACTAAATACGGCGTTACGCATAAACTATCCACTGCCTACCACCCCCAAACTAACGGTCAAGTCGAAGTAGTAAATAGAGAAATAAAAAGAATATTAGAAAAGACTGTTTCAACTTCTAGAAAAGACTGGTCAGCCAAACTTGACGATGCTCTATGGGCCTACCGAACAGCGTACAAAACCGCCCTCGGATGTACGCCGTATCGGCTGGTCTATGGAAAATCATGCCATCTGCCCGTAGAGTTAGAACACCGCGCCTTTTGGGCCTTAAAATTTTTAAACTTCGATCCCCACTCAGTCGGTGACCTTCGAAAATTCCAACTAAATGAACTCGATGAGTGGCGCTCTTATGCTTATGAAAATAATAAACTTTATAAAGAGCGGACGAAGCGTTTACACGATAAACACTTAAGGCACCCTAAAAACTTTAAGCCGGGCGACCAAGTCCTGTTATATAACAGTCGTTTACGTTTATTTCCGGGCAAATTAAAATCTCGCTGGTCTGGCCCGTTTTCTGTTTTAGAAGTATTTTCTTATGGAACTGTTTTAATTTCTCACCCTGATAAGGGTAATTTCAAAGTGAATGGTCAGCGTCTTAAACTGTATTTCTCTGGTGATGATGATGTCAGTCCAAACACTATTAAGTTTCTGCTTCACGAACTTTAATCTGAAACTTTTAATTTTTTGCTAAAAACAATTTTATTTCGGGACAACAATATTTTTGGACAATATTATTTTTGATGCGTCGAGCTCAACGACGCTTTAACCAAAGGGCGCTCTTGGGAGGCAACCCAAGTTATCTTTTTCTGTTTTCTTTATTTTATAATTTTTGCCTCGGACGGCTCCGACAAGCTGAAGCTTCTGCGATCGCCTGCTCCAACATTGCTGAATCCATCACAAAGTCCAAAGAAGACATTCGGGGAGCGGCATCACTCAGTTTTCGCAGCAAATAAATCCGGGGAAGTACCTGTATTTCAATTCTGTCTTTTCAATTCTGCACTTTATTTTTCTCTCCTTCTCCAATCCCCTTCTTTAGCCATTGAGGACAATGTCTGTTTTAAGCTTGGGGGAGGATTTCCTCCTTCATTTTTTGCTTAGTGTAAATAATTTCTTTTTTTGTAAATAGTTCCATAAATTAAAAAAAAATGAATATCTTAAAATTCCAAAAAAGAGAAAAATTTTCCAAAATCCAAAAAAAGAGAATATTTCTCAAAATAAAAAAATATATATGTATTTTTGAATAGTTTAGACATTTTGGTATTTCAATAGTACCCCTAGTTTTTAGTTTTGTTTTACTCAAAATCTCCTATAAACAACTTAGTTAATTATAATATTTCTAATCGTCCTTTTTAATTATGTTTCGCAAGTAAAATGTTGGCCATGCTGTGTTTCTAATTCGCGGTAGCATGTTAAGGTGAAATATTTTTCTAAAACTCGCATTTCTATTATGGTTTTTTGCTTTTTTATTTCCTTTACTTTCTCAAAAATTCATCATCCACTATTTTCTTTTTCATTTTTGAATAATTTTTGTAAAGTCAACTTTTGAATAACGTAGTAGATGTGAACGATCCAAGTCACCTATTATTTCTATTTTCAAGTTAATTTCATCAATCTTCTTTTATTATCTAGGACTCGCTTTTTGAAAAATTTTCAAACCTTTGTTTTAAATAAATTCAAAAGCGTGAAAATGATTTAGGCCATTTTTGTTTTCGTTTGAGCTTTCCTGCCAACCTAAAAAAAACTTTTACCACTAGTTAGCCGTTTTTGAGCCTTTTTCCGATTTCATTTGATAGCTCCTCCTTTCATTTCAGTTTCACCAAAGCCAAAATTTCCAACCTATCGAATCACACTAGCCTTTTTGAGTTTCATAAATTATTTTGACGATTTTGATAGGGTATTTTGTGATTTTTGTGGAGAAAGGTTTTCGAAAAAAAAGAAGTATGTTCAAAAGTGATGTTTATTTTTGTTTGGCCAACTCAAAAAGGAAAATAAAAATATTTATGGCCTTTGTTTTGAGAAAAAAAAAGAAAAAAAATGAAAAAGAAAAAAAATGAAAAAGAAGGAAAAAATGTGTATATATTTTTATGAAAATTTTTGAAACTCTTGCTTTGGTTTAGTGTGATTTTAAAACCTTCACGTTTATCTTTGAATTCCACTCCTAATCATTTTCCTAAACCAAACGTTTCTGTCCTATTTAAGTCCTTTTGATTCACGCTTTTTGATTTTTTTATTTAACAACTAAGAAAAGAAAAACAGTAAATCAGTTTTAGTTTTAGATTTAAACCTAGATTTTTGATAATTAAATTGATATAATTATAATACGTTGCTTGGATCTAGTAACAACTCAATGCGTGTTTTTCATTTTCGTTGCTTTACTTAAGTCCATTTAAAAAAATCTCGTTAAAATTTTGGATGATTTGTTTTTATTAAGTAAAGTTTATAAAAGTTTTACCATACCTAAATAATTGTTTTAGACTTACATTTCACCTTTTCCCTACTAAGAATTTCGCATAGTACTTGTGTAGGCATAATTAGAACTTTTTGATTAGTCATTTTTATAAATATCTAGTTTTTATATTTTTGCTTGGGGACAAGCAAGGCTTAAGCTTGGGGGAATTTGATAATACGTTTTGTAGCCTAAACTATTATCGTTTTTTATATTTTATATTGTACAAATTATGTCTATTATTAGTTTATTTTTATCCTTTTTATGTAAATTTTATTGCCACTAACTTTTTCCTGTCTTTTTGCAGGTTTTCAGAAAAATTGCCAAAATGGCCTGTCACGCCCCCCTGTCACGCCCTCACTGGGCGTGACCTAGGGCGTGTCACCCGATCCCGAGGACACCTGCTGGACGGGACAGAAAACGGTCAAAACCGCTGTCACGCCCCCCTGTCACGCCCTCCCTGGGCGTGTCACTAGGCGTGACCAGGGGCGTGTCGCCCTCTGCCGCAAAGCTGCCGCCGCATTAAATGCCCATCCGCCTCAGCACGCAAATAGTACTGTCACGCCCCATGTCACGCCCGTGACATGGGCGTGACACCCTCCTTTTTCGGCGACTGACGGATTTCCGACCAATGATTTGGACATGACATGCCTGTCACGCCCCCCTGTCACGGGCGTGACTAGGGCGTGACCACCGACGTACCGAAGCAATCATCCCTCCCGCCAGAATCCAGAGCCCGAGGTCAAATCCATACCTGTCACGCCCCCTGACACGCCCCCCTAGGGCGTGTCAGAGGGCGTGACCAACCCGAGAAAAAATCTATAAATTGAGCCCCCCTCCCCCCCATTTCAGCAAGCTTTGGTTGAGTGGGGGAGGTGCTGCCCCTTTGTTTCTTGATCCTTTTTCATGCTTTTTCTCTCTCTCTCTCCCCCTCTCTTTGTACTTTTTGGTTAACCCTAGTTTAATCTTAGTTTGTGCTAGCTTTTAATGTAATTTTCTTCTTGCTTAGTGCTTAATGTAGGGCTAGAATAGGGTTTAATTTTCATGCACTTGTAACTTTAATTTTCAATAGTGTAACTTGCCCTTTTTATTAATAAAAGTGTTCTTGTTTAGCTTGTGTTCTTCTTATGCTTTTCTACTCATCTTCCCCCCTCCACTCCATTATGATTAACTAATCCTCCTTGTAATCGATCTTGATGATCCGAGGTTAGAGCGATTATGTTATGATGTTTTAATTAATCTTTTCTTTTTAGGTTAGGGCCTTGAATTACTCTTGATTTATCACGGGTCGGAGGTATATTTTCGATATATACTCTCCGCCTTTGCTTTCATTCTGGGCTAGCCGAGAGGCCGAAAGAATGAAGTGAGCATTCAAGAGTAAAGGGAGTTGTACACACCCCTCGAGAGAGGCAGACGTCCAAATCTCCCGGATTGGAGTAAAATCCAATAGTGGGGTTCACCGCGTAAAGCGAGTTTTAGGCCTCCGATTTAGACGAGAGTCGGTCGGACCTTCCTAAACTCAGTTGGGCACGACTTCGAGAGAAGCGTGTTCAAGCTTTAGGAACCTCCACGGTCAAGGACCCTTATCCTATTAAGTTTAGATTTTTATCGCATTTTCTTAATCGTCTTTAGCCGAGGTGAATCTTGATCGGGTGCATTTCCATTTCATATTTTCTACCTTTCGTAGTAATCACCTGCCTTGTGCTCTTTAATTAACTGCAGTAGTTTCCTTTCTAGCTTAGTTGTTTACTTAATAGCCCTCTTAATTGCAGTGTTTCTTTTTCTAGAATAGCTTTATTTTCTCCCCTGCACTTAGATTTTCTAAAACCCTAGTTTTTCCGTCGATAAGATAATAGCGTTCGTGTGAGTAAGCTTAGCCAACAGTTCCCGGATCTTAATACGACACTTGTGTCCCCTTGCTACAATTCGATAGGTATACTTGCCTCATCGGGTTGCTAGTTCGGTTGCGTTTATTTTCTTCGAGCCCTAGCGCGCAACAATGCAGAATCTGTCGGGGTACTTCAAAGTACCCGCATCATCGATGGAAAAATCCGACAACTCCCCTCTCTCAGTCCTGGAGTATAAGTGCAGCAGGTCCGGATCGTCCTTCTGCTGCAACCTAGTAAGGAAAATCCAAGATGGCTCTACCACTGCAAAACTACTCTGCATGTCGCAGTATCCCACTGAGATATCCATAAGGAGGAACTCTTCCACTAAACGATTGGCGGAGAGATTAAAGATCTTCCCCGCCTTCCTACTCAGAGCGTCGGCCACCACATTGGCCTTGCCTGGATGATACTGGATCTCTACATCATAATCGGCCACATACTCTAGCCACCGACGCTGGCACAGATTCAACTCCTTCTGCGTAAACACATACTTCAGGCTCTTGTGATCAGTGAAGATCTTGCACTGAGCCCCATAAAGTAGATGCCTCCACAGCTTCAACGCATAAATCACCGCTGCAAACTCAAGGTCATGCGTAGGGTAATTTCTCTCATGAGTCTTTAATTGCCTTGACCCATACGCAATCACTTTTCCAACCTGCATCAACACGCAACCTAAACCAACGTGCGAAGCATCAACGTACACATCATAATCCACACCCTCAGTAGGTATGGTCAAAACAGGAGCAGTGCAAAATCTGTTCTTTAGCTCCAGGAAGGCTTCTTCACACTGCTCGCTCCAAATAAAGGCCGCGTTCTTCTGAGTCAACCTGGTCAAAGGTGCAGCTAGGGTAGAGAAATACTCCATGAACCTCCTGTAGTAGCTGGCCAACCCTAGAAAGCTCCTGATCTCCTTAGGCATGCCCGGCCAACTCCAATCCATCACTGCTGCGATCTTTTCCGGGTCAACCGAGATCCCATCCTTATTAACCACGTTGCCCAGAAACGAGACCTGAGGCAACCAAAATTTGCACTTGCTCAACTTGGCGAATAACTTGTGATTCCTCAACTCCGATAGAACCAAGCGCAGATGCTGCTCATGCTCCTCAGCATTGCGAGAATAGACCAGCACGTCATCGATGAAAACCACAACGAACTTTTCTAGGAAATCCTTGAACACCTGGTTCATCATATCCATGAAAGCTGATGGTGCGTTGGTCAGACCAAATGACATCACCAAGAACTCAAAATGTCCATGCCTCGATCTAAACGCAGTCCGTGGAATATCTACCTCACGGATCCTAAGCTGGTGATAGCCAGAACGAAGATCGATCTTGGAGAACACTGTGCTACCGCGCAACTGGTCAAAGAAGTCATCGATCCTCGGCAGAGGGTACCTGTTCTTAATAGTTACTTTGTTCAACTCCTTGTAGTCGATGCAAAGCCGCATCGACCCATCCTTCTTCTTCACAAATAGAACAGGAGAACCCCAAGGCTGTAACATCTCATTTCCGGCTAGATCACTAGGAGTCGGTTGGTCGTGACA
The DNA here is from genome assembly GCA_039513925.1 of Platanthera zijinensis. NCBI lineage: Eukaryota > Viridiplantae > Streptophyta > Magnoliopsida > Asparagales > Orchidaceae > Platanthera > Platanthera zijinensis. Next base: position 125,668,712 of record CM077081.1, read on the forward strand.
GAACCCTAGGAAGCCCAAAAATTGAAATAAATCGACCAAGATTTCGGGTCACGCCCGTGACCGACCCGTCACGCCCGTGACCTAAGGCGTGACTCCTTCGACGATCGTCGATCTCAGGGAGACGATTGTCGGGCGCAGAATTTTCAACCCGGCCCTGTCACGCCCGTGACCAAGGTGTCACGCCCGTGACCTAGGGCGTGACCACCCTTCGACGACCGTCGATCTTAGTTCAAAGATCGTCGACCTTGAAATTTGCCATTCGGGCATGTCACACCCGTGACCAAGGTGTCACGCCCGTGACCTAGGGCATGACCACCCTTCGACGACCGTCGATCTCAGTTCGACGATCGTCGACCTCAGAATTTGCCATTCAGGCATGTCACGCCCGTGACCAAGGTGTCACGCCCGTGACCTAGGGCGTGACCACCCTTCGATGACCGTCGATCTCAGTTCGACGATCGTCGACCCCAGAATTGGCCACCCGGGCCTGTCACGCCCGTGAGCTATGTGTCACACCCGTAACATTGACCGAAACGACGGTTCAGGCCCGAAATTATTCTAACACGCGTGGTAATAAAGGATGGTGTGGGAAGTTACACCAGGAGTAATTACAGGCCGTTTTTCCTTCTGTAATTATATAACAAAGGAGGAAGTGTTGGTCCAATAGGAATCGCCACCTGGCAAACACCTATTCATCTTCCACCGTTTCTTATCCCTTCACTGTAACTGAAAGGTTATTAAGAGGAGCCTTCATGACCATTAAGGTTTTACCCTTTCACCACCCCACTTGCTGACTTATAAAAGACCCCTTAGAGCAAGATGAGAAGGTTACACTCTTGACCAAACGGACTCAGGTCTTTGTACCTTGCTGCATGAGAAGTTCAGCAACGCCACCACCGCGTCATGGCACCCCGTCGTTCATCTCGCCTCCAAACCACGAACAAGGTCCTCCTCTGCTTCTTCTTTTATGGTAGATCTTAGGATTCTTAGAAAGGAAGTTCGTGCTCAACGGAGCCGGACCTATCTCTCGTTTTCATGGAAAACCATGAAAAATGTATTTTTGAGTTCGCCGAAAACCACCACCTCCAGCGGCCAAACCACCGCCGACCGATAGCCATCGCCTCAATGGAGGTGGTGGTGGTGGTGGCCGGCCAGGGAAGTGACCGGACGACCGGTGACGGATCGCAAAAGAGCTACAGGATATAAGAGTTTCTGTGTTCGGGTTTTTCGGGTTTTGTAGAAGATGAACAGTAAAAGCTGTTTATAATATATAAAATTATGTAAATAATTTGTAAGGAAAATATACTTAGATGAGCACATTTTGATGCTGCAAAACGAGGCACTTAGAGGCCATTTTAGGAAAAATGACCAGTCACAAAAGTTGTAGCCCTTTGAGTCTAGTTTAATTAAAAATAAATTTCAACCCGTTTGGGAAGGCGGTTCGACCGCAGCTCCCGTTTTAGTGGGGGCTGTACCTAGAGTTGGGCAGAAATTAAAATGGATGTCCACTCTTCGTACCTTGTCCAAATTACCTGAAATTTGGGCAGGGGGTTAGCCTTAGCTATAGCTAAAGGCAGACTAAAAATGGGAATTTTTGGAGATACTTTGCCTAAAGTTTTTGTTTTAATTTAATTAAGTTAGAGAAATTTATTTAAGTGGTCAAATGACCTCCAAACCCTCCCAAATTTTGGTGAGTGGTCTCTGGCTATAAAACCTAGATCTGTACAAAATTCCAACTAGTTTGGAGGAGTTTTGGGTAGGAAATCTTCTACCCTTAACTAGGCATTAGTGAGACATCTGTTAGTAAAAAGTGCACTAAGAGTTTAGAAAGGTCAAGTCACCTCTACTGAGGCTGATATCTTGACCACTGACTTGTAAGGGTTATTATAACCCACTTGGAGAAAATGGTGTGGTTTAGGGTTGGTTTACCCTAGGATCCAAACTCAAACCCTAGATGGAGGGTTTTGAGGGTTGTGAAGAATATGGGGGCAATTGCTCTTGTATTACCTTGAAACTCTGTAGAGTTGACAAAGGCCTGATAAGAATCGTCTGGATGGAATCTTGGAGAATTTGGAGACAAGTAGATACCTTAAAACCCTAACCTTAGTTTTAGGGTAAAATATCAAATAGGTAAAACCAGTCACTAAACCTTACTTAAAAGCTGTGAAATTCGGGTAGAGTGAGTTTTGGATCAGGTAGAACTTATAGCAATTTTCTGGAATTTTATGTTGATTATTGCTAGCACTTCATTTGTAAAGCTTGCTATGGCCTTAAATGATGTTTTAATTGTTTAGAAATTTCTGTTCATTGAAACCTCATGAAATCTTCGAGGTAAATGTTTTAGGTCAGAATAGTTGCCCCTGAATTTTTGTATGATTTTTAGTTGAGTAATTCTAGTACTTCATTCACAGATGTTAGAAAGGGGTTTTATGGTTTAAAAATTAATTATGGATGGTATACTTGTTGGAAAATTATGAAACCTGGCCAATGTTATTTTGAATGTCTTATCTGCTTAGTATAATTAATTTATAATTTTTGGATGGATATTTTCTGTACTTGATTCATAAATAACAAAAGATAGAGATTATTTCTAAAATAGTTTTAGTGCCCTTTTGATGATAGAAAAATTGTGATACTTTGGATTTACCATATTGGGATAACATAATATTTATAGTAATATTTCTTGACATCTTGCATGATTACTTAGGGTAGTTCATGTTCAAACCGGTAACCCTTGGGTCTTTCGAGGAAATTAATTAAACATCAGATAAATTAGGAAAATTACCCCTTTCTGGATTTAGGCTAGTTATATCATGATAAGTATCCAGTAAATAATTTAGGGTATTTGGATGAGTATTGGATCATTGCATAGCCGGTTCGACATATAGTCTAGGTCGGTCTGCATATAACAAATTTGTGAAATGCAATATGACATGATCTGAGGAAGTCATTGGAGTTAATCATTTTGTCTGGGTGGACAATTGTGGATGATATCACGATAGGATAATATGAAGAGTAGTGAGAAGTGGTGATAGCTAGAGTTTATGGGTGCTCGGGTTCGACGAAAGATCGTCTTCTCCGAAGAGTGGAAGGTTTAAAATCACCCTAGGATAGTCTATCGTAATATGAGAAGGGAATCGGGTTAATGGAGATCAACCAATAACAATAAGTGTCTTGCGAAAGGGAACTTCGGGTCGTAATGCCGCCATCTTGGTTCCTAGTGCCCCTTGAGAGCCCTTCACGGGGAATACCGGGGGCAGTCCTGGGCTAACGTAAACTGTAATAACAAACCGACAAGAGTAACTTAGTAACTAGGGTTGCACCCTTCACAAACACTGTTGGCACAGGAAGATTGATGAGAGCTTCGGCTCGGTTGGTTAAGAGACGGACGGGATGGTCCGGGGAGCTTCGGCTCGGTTGGTTTGGAGACAGACGTTTTGGTCCGGGGAGCTTCGGCTCGGCTTTTGTGTGTTTACGATTAAAATTGCATGTGCATAAAAAGTAATGAAAATTAAGGTGGTGGGTCTTCGGTATTTGAGCTTCGATGCACCGACGCCAATACGCTGACTCGGCAAGTGTGGTTAGCACTTTGCCAACAGAAGTCCGGTGCGCCAGCCGGCAAGAGTACGCAGGCGTCCGCTTAGTGCACCAAGCGTTGAGGGGTACGATAGGTCTGACCGGTAGTGCTTTACTGGTTTAGAGGTGGGTGAGGCCCAACCCACCGCTTTCGTCCGCCACTACGGAGGTATCCTGGGAGGTAACGGCTCCGAAAGGGGGAAATAAAGGTCTGTGTGCACAGAGTCGGGTGTGTGAGTTGCACTTGCATGTTTCATCATACCCACTTGCATGTCATAGCATAATCGATTCAATTAACCCTGACACCTAAAGTATAAGTGGTATGGGACGCTTTTTCGTTAGGACCTGCAAAACGACCTCTTGGTCTATAAGCTTGTGTGGGCAAGTTTATAAATCAAAGGTTAATTTCAATATATATACATGCTGTTGTTTGATAAGCGACACCCCAACGTATAAGTGGTATGGAACACTCTATACGATGGGAGCCTTGCAGAAGATCCCTTGGCTTATGCGCTTTCGCACATAAGTTAAGGTTACCTTTCTTACTTTCTATTTCTGTCATATTATTATAGAATTGCTAGATTAGTTCCGCTGTCATTTGTTTCTTGATTAAATCTCCACCTTCATGTCCTTCCCTTTCTTCCTCTCCGCTCGGTACTTAGAAGCCATGGAGGAAGGGGTAGGGGATGATAGGGCTTAGTCTTTATGACTAACGGTTTTCGAACCGCATCATTTAGGGGATCGTGGAGCCCAGCATGGAGGAGCGGCCCCAGAGACCGGTGCGCTTGGAGATGGGGCAGTCTAGCTCCGGAGTTCATACAGCCGGGACCGTGAGTCTTGACCCTGAGTAGTTTCTGTTTTAGCTTCCGCATGAGAGATTGTAGTGAGGACATGATGTATCGGGCATAAGCCCGCATTTATAGTACTCTGATTATTGTTATTCTGTGGACACTCCCTTCGTGGAGATTTTATTTTATATATGTGATTTACTTTCTGTGGACTTGCTCTTACTTCAATTATTGTGCTACCTTTCTGTGATCGAATTGGCCGGCAGAATTGGCGCCTTGTGGTGATGACCCTTCAGGACGTGAAGGTGTCACCGCAAAGCACCGACTCTGGGCCTAAGACCCCGGGTTTTAAAAAGAAAAAGAAAAAAAAAAGGGGTCTTACAAAGGCAATGAACTCTGCCTGATAAACCCTTTTGCCAACAACTCATCTAACTGGACTCACAACTCCTCTAGCTCACAAGGGGCCATCCGGTACAGCGCCTTAGCAATAGGACGCGTACCTGGTTCCAAATCAATCACAAATTCGACATCCCGATCGGGAGGAAGACCAGGAAGGTCATCAGGAAACACATCAGCGAAACCGTGAACAACGGGAATCTCCTCTGAGCGCGGTATACTAACAGCAGTCCCAACCACCGAGACTAAACAAGCAAAACAACCAGAAGGAAACAACTTTTGAGCACATACCGCAGAAATGACAGGAGAATCTTGGCACGGATCAGCATACACGCTTCCCGGCTGACCATTGTCCTTGATGAAGTCCAAGCGCTTCTCTTTGCACTGAATGACCGCATCATACTTAGACAGCCAGTCCATGCCCAGAATGACATCGAAGTCCTCCAGGTCAATCATCTTCAAGTCTGCCCTCGCAAGAAAATCCCCTAACAAAACAGGGCAATCTAGAATGCCCAAATCTGATAACACAAATTCACCAGAAGGGAACTTGATGCGGAAGGTACCACGAACTCGATCTAGAGTTAACCGATGTCGCTCCACAAAGGCTCTAGCCACAAATGAGTGAGTAGCGCCGGAGTCGAACAGAATGCGCGCCCAGCGGTTCTTCACCTTAAATTTCCCTATAAGAGTATACACAACTAAGGGTCTACCAAAAAAACGCTGTAACCTTTCTAACAAATAAAACCTTCAGGCTGGAAAAAGAAACAACTAACCTGAGATGACCTGAGTCGAAGCTTAGGCCTCCTTGGAAGAGATCACATTCTTCTTTCCTTTGCCCTTGTCCACATGATGAGGTGGAGGTAGCGCCTGAAGTGGAACTGCATGAAGAGCAGGCTGGACCTGAGGACATCTAGACTTGATGTGACCCTTCTGCCCACACTGATAGCAGACTTTATCCTTGGACGAGCACTAGGCAGCATCATGCCCAGGTCGCTTGCAAACAGAACAGGAAACATCCCTCCTAGGAGCACCCTGAATCGCATGAACCTGCTCTTTCTTATGAGTTGCTGCCTTCTTGAAACACCTCTCAATAGGGTGGCCTGACCGGCCACAGAAGCTGTACACCACCTTGCTCTTCTTTCCCAAAGCAGCATCGGGTACCTGGGGTTTCTTCTCCTCGACGGACTTCCTCTTGTCCTTCCTCATTTGCTGGCCTCTGCTCCTTGCGGTCTCGATAGCCTCCACCTTCATAGCAGCCTCCACTACCCATGCATAGGTCTCTGATCCATAAGCACTGGTCAACTGCTGCACCTCGCTCCTCAAGCCACCAAGAAACCGCTTAACTCGTTCAGCCTCAACACTCACCAACTAAGGAGCAAACCGGCTCAACTTGCTGAACTCTATCTCATACTCACCAACCGTGAGTTGCCTTTGCTTCAGGTGGAGGAAGTCGTTCATAAGACGGTCATGCTTGACCGAAGGCAAGAACTTCCTCAGCGGCATTTCCTTGAATACTTCCCAAGAGCATCCAGCTACAAAACTCTCTTTTTCTCTAAGCCACCAACTCTTAGCCAAACCCTTAAGCTGATAGGCGGCTATCATCACCCTCTGATCGCCTGTAATATCGGAGTACGAGAACATCTCCTCAATGGAGATCAGCTAATCGTCTATGACCATTAAATCTGCCTTCCCATCATACGTAGGAGGGCTAAGTCTCTGAAACTGCGAGATGAATGCCATCTCCGCTGGCACCACCACTGGAGGTCTCAGGGGTGCAGGAGGAGGAGGAACAACAATCCCACCTACAGGTCCTTGCACTCCCTGAGTTTGTCCTGCCACAACTGCCACCAAAGATTGGATCTGGGCTCGCACCTCCACCATCTGCCTACTCAAGGAATCGCTACTCTGCCGCAAGCTCTCGATTACCGCATCATTCTGTGCTCCCGATGACTCACCCTCAGATAGGGGGGTCGATCTAGTCGAAGGGCGTCTCTCCATCCTAAAGTCATAGCAACCTTAGTTAGATCCTAGTACGACAGCTGCAACTAACTACAAGTACAGACAATACATACATAAATATGAACTTAAAGCTGCTAAACTTGCTCTGGGAGTTTATTTTTAAAGGAATTGATGTTATGCCTTAACCTAGGATTGTTAACCACCACCACACTAACTCTTATTCCTAGATCAAGAATGCATGACTTTATATTATTTTTGACTCGAAAACTTATGTGTGTACATATGTCATCCTGCCAGTCTTTAGCTTAGCACGTTGTGCTTATGCAATGTTATGTTATACATGTTTGTGTTATGCATTCTAAAAAGGCCCTAATGCATGTTATGAGCGGCATACACATGAAAATGTTATGCATCCCATACTACATAACATTTTCATGCAACGAAAAGAAAACGATCTAGTCGCAGCCATGTGGTGAGGTTATGCACATAGAGTCGTGTGCATGTGTTGCCCCTATGGTGGATCCATATACGAACACATATTATGCATCCCATACTACATAATATGACCCGTATACTTCATGTTATGCTCTGAGTGTAGTGTTCGTGCTTTTGCCAAGACGTGATGATGACATATCGGTGTGTGAATAGCATGATGCTGAACTACTAATGCAATCAAAAGGGAAGGTTGCCCGACTAACTTATCAAGCAACCTCCCTTTGATACCAACTGTCATAACCCGCATTTTCTCCGAGGAAAATGAATTATAAGAGTAGGAGAAAACACGCGTCATGATGCCATGTCGAGCAAGGGATAACTGCCGACGCTCAAGCAAACCACTATCAACTAAACTTTATGAAAATTCATAAGTTAAATGATTAGAAAACCAGTTATATTTTTAAAGGCTGTATCCCCCGGCTCGGTGGATGACCTAATCCACAATTTAAAAACTATACTTATACACTGCGGAAAAATATTTTATTCAGGTTTGACATCCTAAAAGGGTGCATAAGTGTCCCCAGAGGTCAACTTATACTATGCAAGACCTTACATTTTATTTATTCTATATATAAGAAAATGTTCTTTTTACGTTGTTTGAAAAATAGTGACGAGTTTTATAAAACATGTTGATTATGAGTAATACTTATAATAGTGTTTTTAGGTTTAAAAGTAACTAACAACCTAGCATAAATCATCCCAAGAGCAAGTAGACTATCTCCAATAAAGATAGCAGCAACAAGTAACATATCTAGTATCAAGGTAAAAACTACCAGTGGGCGCCAACAAACTGACACGGACCCACTGGCAAATATGTATGTTTGTAAGAAAAACACATCAAAACTACCTCGTAAAACAAGGAACTGATCTCAATAGCACTAGAGACCACCAGCAACTGCACAACACCACTAGCCGTCAGAGCGGCTACTATCCAGAACCTGAGGCATTTAAATAAGAAAGAATACCTCAGCAAGCAAACCTAGAAAACTGCTCGGAAGTGTCAATCAGAAGATAAGTAAAAGAGGAAAACAAAGTAGTAAAAGTCACAACTGCCCAAGGCAAGTCAAAAAAAGGAGTGCACTAAGTGCGAGGACACAACAGTAACTCTGCCCAAAAGATGCAGAGTCTACAAGGCTACCATGAGCCCAAATGCTGCAATCTACCAAGGAAGAAACATCTAACACCCTATGCTGTGGGAGATGGTAGTAGCAAAAACATCACGGATCCGGATTGGATGCAAACTCAGTCCCCCAACCACTATTTCCAAGAAACCAAGCTCAGGGGTCTACATGTGAAAGCACTAGGGACCTCCCACCCCCTTGCCCAGCCCGTACCTGGAGCAAGATAAAAGAACAAGGGTGACCTTGGCTAAATTACACAACACCTCCCCAATTAAGAGCTTCAAACCACCACTACTAACCACGACCCACGATTCGGCCTTTTTGGAAAAACAAGTAAATAACCGACAAGGAGCCTCAAAATCAAGAAATTCACTCGGAGAAGAAAATCAAGGTAACGGAAAAGCGTTGAGATGACTCAACACGGCCTGGCGTTGAGTGAGCCCCACTCACTCATCGCCTAATAAGACCTTGGCATTGAGTGAGTTAGCCTCACTCAGTGCCAGAAACCACCATGGCGTTGAGTGAGGTTTACTCCCTCAACGCCCTCCGCAAGAACAGCTCTGGCGTTGAGTGAGCTAACCTCACTCAACGCCAAAGCAGCCATGGCGTTGAGATAGGTTCACTCACTCAATGCCTCCCACAAGAAAACTCTGGCGTTGAGTGAGCTAACCTCGCTCAATGCAAAAAAAGCTATGGCATTGAGTGAGGTCCACTCCCTCAACGCCTTCCGCAAAACAGGCAGTGGCGTTGAGTGATCTAACCTCACTCAACGCCAAAACAGCAACGGTGTTGAGTAAGGTCTACTCACTCAACGCCTTAGCACTTAATCGCAGGAAAACCCTAAACCAACGCCATTTGAAAGAGGTCGGCGGGAATGTCGACCGATTCTCGCCGAATCGGCGGGAATGTCGACCGATTCTCGCCGAATCGGCTGGAATGCCGACTGAATCTTGCCGAATCGACGGGAATGCCGACTGATTCTCGCCGAATCGGCAGGAATTCCGACTGATTCTCGACGAATCGGTAGGAATGCCGATTGATTCTCGCCAAATTGGAGGGAATCATGATTGATTCTCGCCGAATCGGCGGGAATCACTAACGATACTCGTCGAAGTCGGCGAGAATCACTTAGTGATTCCCGTCGATTTCGACTTAGACGAATTTCTAACCCAATCGCCTCACTACTTAGCCGCCAAAGAACAGACCAAACTATGGCTTCGAGTGTGTACACCACACTCAATGCCAAATCCCGGGCATCTTTTGGTTTTTAGTGTGTGCACCACACTCAACACCAAATCCCGAGAGCCTACCAAGAATGGTTCTAACCAGAACACTACCACAGAAACGTCCCTCTCTCTCTCTCGGCTCCACCCGCAAAAGCACCAAACCAGAACTAAAAATCTGGAGTATAAATGGTGAAAACAACCAGCGGGTTGAGCAAAAATAGCACAAGGAGGGGGGCTCATAAAGGGAAACTGAAGCACAAAGTTTAGCAAGCAAAAAGAGAAAAGCATGGCTCTTATCCTAGGGCTAACCAGGGAGTTAAGAGGGGAAAAAACAAAACTGCAAGTGCAAGGACAACTTGCCTCGATTTTCGACGAAGCTTGGTCAGCTTTCCCTTATCTTCAGACGGCAGCAGTAACACCCTAACAGAAAAAATCACGAACTTTAATGGCGGAAAAGGGCCAAAACAAGAATTTTGGGCCTCCTAAAAACTCCACAAAAATAAAATCTCTTACCGTAGAAACATAGGTCTAAGAGAGAGCAAGCAAAATCCGCTTTCGGAATCGAATTCTGTCCACAAACACTCCCAAAAACGACATCTGAAGGGTAGCAGGTCGGCGGTTTCCCCGCTGCTTTTCCGCGTACAGGAGAGGCGGGTACGGTCTCGGGAAGAAGAAGAAGAGAGTGGGCCCGCCATCTACTGATTAAGGCTTTTAAAAAACTCTAATCACGCCTAATCAGCCTTAACCGCCTCCTAAGCCGCCGGTTCACTTAAGCAAACAAATTTCTAATTTGTTTTTACTAATAGCACACCCAAAACGACTCAAAAACCGAACTACCTCGGAATTCGATGAAATTCGCACCGTAGCTAAATACCCATGCTACGAACACAACGGCGAAGTCGAAATTAACTTTTGACGAACAGAACTCGAGTTATACCAACCCGAATCCAAAACACAAGCATCCCCCGAGAGGCGACACTGGGTTACCCAAAACGACTCGGCTTGCTTGGGAGATCTTGCCAATAGGCTATAAAATAGGCCACTCAATTCTAAGGAGTTAAAACCACACTCCACAGAAAACACATGCAACGAGAACGCTTTGACGTAACGCCAAATGAGAATTAAATAATCGTAGAAAAAAATCGGGGGCGTTACATCCATCCCTAGTGGCTCCTAGGCACCGTGCGAGAGGAATGATTGGAAAGTTATGATGGTGGAGAGTAGGAACGAGGCAAGTGATGGTGGAGCTATCTAGCAGGTATATTATAACGTTTATAGTGCTAAAAAAAAATTTCAAGCAAGCAGATCTATATTAAGGAAGCAGTAATGTAATCAAGTAAAGTAAAGCAGTTAGTACATGTAAGGTAAACTATGGAATAAGTAATCTTAACTTATATGAGTGCCCAAACAAACTTATAAGTTAAGGGGTCTTTTGCAAGGCTCCCATCGTATAAGCTATCCCATAATAGTTTATACGATGGGGTGTCAGGTTTAATGCAGGTATGAGTGTTGTGATATGTTATGCCATGAATCAAGCAAGTGCAACACATGCACACGACTCTATGTGTCTGTACTATTAGTTCCCCCATTTTGGAAGCAAACTTCACACACAGGAACCTCCTTAGTGGCCAACGGAGATAGTGGGTTGGGCCACCCCACTCCTTGACGTGTATTCACACTACAAGGCTGAGCCCTTACATACGCCTCTAAAGGACACACTAGAGTCACCACGTAATATGCTGACCAACCGCCAGTCTTTTCCTTGGCTAAGTGTAAACCACACCTACCAAATCATCGTACCGACGTCGATGTGAACGACCGTCAAATACCAAAGAACCACCACTTTATGCACATGCACACATGTATTCCCGAGCCATCAGCTCCCCGGACCAACTTGTCCATTACAACTACCTTCCGAGCCTACAACTCGTCGAGCTAACCTACCAATTTCCACAACCACCAAGCCTACCGCTCGAATAACCTAATCAAGCTAACCTCTCAAGTCACCGGGGTGAGTGAAAGTGAAGTCCTAGTATATCTAATTGCTCTTAACATTTTAATCTTACAGTTTAAGGTTAACATTGGACTGCCCAGGGCATTCCCTATGAAGGGCTCTCGGGGCACTAGGAACTACGATGGGTTCAAGCCATAAGCTCCCTTTCGCAAGGTACTTATTATTTTTGGTATCTACCCATAGCCAATCACATTTAATGTTATACTAAATCTAACCCTAGTGTATTTTGACTCTCTCTCTCCATAGGAAAGAAGATCTTTCGTCGATCCCGAGCACCACTTAACACTAGTCAACCCAATACCCTCCCAATCATGACTCCTAATGATGAACTCATTTTCACCTTACTAAATTAGTATATAATTAACCCCAACTCCCTATGTCCATCCAACATGCTATCACAATTCTGTAGTTTATTATATGCAGACCAACCTAAGCTATATGATGAGCATGAGTGGTGACCCCTTCAAATATTCATCCAAATGCCCTAGAATTATTACTGGAGGTCTATCATGGAATATTTAGACCAAATCCAGAAACTTGTACTTTTCCTAATAAAGTTAGCATTTATTAAATTTTCCCCAAAATTATACCATTGGTGGGTATTTGAACATAAAGTACAAGATTTCCTTAAGTTATGGCAAGCCAAAAATTATAAACACTATATGATGCAAAAATATCAGAGAATACCAAGTTTCACAAATTTTCATAAATATATTTTCCCCTAATTAATTAATTCAAGATAATATGAAAGTGAGCGATATATAGGTTTTACTCTAGAGGGGGGGTGAATAGAGTATTAAAAAAATGTTTAGATTTATTGCGGAATTAAAATACTGATAAAAGTAACTAGAGAAAAGAAATAAGCTAGACTACCACAACAACACAGCACACAAAGAAATCACAAAGCAACACAGATGACACAAGAAAATTTATAGTGGTTCCCCAAATCTGGGTACATCCACTCCTCTACCACCCAGGTAGGAATCCACATAGGTTTTTTATCAGGTGCCCGATCACCACAAGATCTGCTGCAGGTAGATCTAGAGACCCTTTGAGCTTTTGATCAGGAGCTCAAAATCTAATATGTTTTTGATCAGGTGCCCTATCACTAAAGAGTTCACTTTTGAAGGGAGAGATAACCTTGTACAGATGGAGGTAGAAGAAAAAGTTTATGAGAATCTTCTCTTTCTCAAACAAGTGAGAAGATTTTGTGGATTAAGAAGAATGTCCAAGCTCCCCCTGAGATATTGTATGGATCCAGGAAGATGAAGCTTGGCCCTGGGTGTAGGTCTTCAAAGAGAAAAAGTTGTAAAGCCTTTTTGAATATGATATCAGTTGTTTATTTTGTGACTCTCCGTGAATCTTTGAAGACTGAAGAGAGAAGAAGACTGGAGAGAAATGTTGTTCAGAAAAAGTTCTTCTTCTTATTTTTAGCAAACCATGCAATATCCACTGAGAGCAAAGGAAGATTCTTTCTCTTTAATTACTAACTTATTCCTATCTATCTTCTTATTTTTGTTATATTGAGATATATGTTCTGTCAGTATGAAGAAAAACGGCTAGAATTTGAATTCCCAAGGCAAGGCATAATTTACTGCAAGAATTGAGGAGCCCAAACGGCTAGAATGGCTGGCAGTCATAAATACAATCCATAACTATCTCTATACAATATTCTGTGAATACAATAATAAATTCTTTAAGAAATACGGCTATCAGCCTTGGGAGTATCAGCATTTATTATCAGAATATATCTTGCCTTAAAATAAATTTATCATAACCAAAATAAAACTTCTGACTGATCTGAGAACACTGATAGAAGAAGGCGGCATAAAATTGTAGGGCTCGGTTCAGAGATCGTCGACCAAAGATAATAGATCGTCGACCAAAGAACGGCTATCGTCGAGCTTCGATTACTGTAGATAAACAAGAGATCGTCGACCTGAGCTCGTAGATCGTCGAGCTCAATTCAGAGTAGGAGACTCTGAAATCGTCGATGGGAGATCGACGATCATTGAGCTGAGTTCGACTATAGTCGAACTGATATAGATAGTTCACAACATTATCTGAATCTGAGTCTGAGACCACTCCAATGCTGGTCTGCCCAAAACTGATCTAAAGGGGATCTAACAAAGACTTAAGACAGAGACCCTGGCTATACAAGAGGGTCTAAACATCCTAAGAGTGAACCTAGCACAAATAAAATTAAGGGTTCCAACAATCTCCCCCTATTTGTGTGAGATCACTCAAAAACAAAACTGAAAATAAATAAAATACAAAGACCATAAATATCTAAATGGATGAAATAACATCAGCAGATATATTATAGCAGTGCATTGTACATAATCATTTAATCATTAAACAAATAACATAAACTATGGTTTATCATATGAAGAACCAGATGAAGGTTTTGAGAATATTATCTTCCTGCTAGGGTCTGGTACATTCTTCTTGGATGTCATCAAGTCTTGCCCACTAAGAGATGTCTGAGTGCTGGTCCTAGGCACAATTGCTTCAGGATGCAATGTCATATATTCAGCTGGGTTGAAGACTTTCTTGCTCACTTGAAGCTTATCCAGTTCTTTTTCTCTAAAAGAGGACATAGTTGAGAATGAAGATGGATCTTTTCCTTCTTCTATAGCTTTTCTGATCTGAGAAAAACCAATCAGTTCCTGAAGCCTGGCCATCCTAAAGTTTGGATCAAGTTCTTGTTCAACAGGTGACTGATCTTCTTGAGGAGGCAATACAGGGACTACTTTGAACTGAGTGGATTGAGCTTGAATGCATGTTGAGCTGAGCTGATCATCACTTTGGGAGTATAGAGATCTAGGAGGGGCAGCCTTACTATATTTTCTTTTAGGTTTGAGGGATACGTCAGATTTTCTGACTTGATAAGCAGCTGTCTTTTGAATCTTTGAGGCAACTTATTGGTGAGAAGGAGAAGAGGGATTCTGATAAATGACTTCTTTCACTTGTTCTGAGGAGCACTGACTTCTGTATTGCTGACTACTTCCTTGAAATTGAGTCCTAGAGGATCTATATTGCCTTTTATATGATCTTGAGTAAGAGGAAGGTTGGGAAGATGCACCAGAAGCTTGAGAGATAGCACTTGAAGCACCAACAACAGCAGGAGGAGGAGGAAGGCCTCTTCTGAATTTTTGAGGAGGTGGAGAATATCTCCTGCTCTTCTTTCTAGCTTTTTTCTCATTCTTGGATAACCACACCCAGCTCTCCATACCAAGATATGGAGTAATCCCTTTCAAAATGTAGTAAGGGGTGTCATTTGTATTTCTTGGTTTAGGAGCCACCTGGGGAGCAGCTTTTCTTTTCTTTGAAGCTTTCTTTTTCTTAGAATTACTTTCATCTGAATCATCGTCATCATCATCATTAGATAAAACTTGAGGATTGTCATATAAATCATCTATTTCCTTCATTTGCTTATCATCTGTCTTCTTAGCAGCCTTTTCTTTGGCTTCTTCCTGAGTATCAATAACAATAAAATCATCCAGCGATGGATAAGGACTAATAGGCTCACAAAGATTTATTATGCTTGTTTCTAGGTCTAAGGCTAGATTTTCTGAGACCACTAGATCAAGTAATTAATCAGCAATTGATAGAGCATCAATCTCATTCTTCTCTTCTGATACATGCAAAAACTCAACATCCATAGGGGATGACATATCTGTACATTCTATAACTGATTGAATATCTGAACAAGCTGGAACTGATTTAATCTGTAGAAGATGTTTCACAACTGAAGGACACATGGGTCTGGTATAACAGACCATGGCCTTGGAAGAAATTGTCTGAACTGAATTCCAAACAGCTCTAAATAAAGAGAAAGAATGTAAAAGAGATTGTAAATTGATGGAGGGATTAATAAAGCAATCACCACTGGATATCTCAGGAATTAACACATTGATGTCTTCATCTGACATAAGCAGGTCTGAATATAGAACTATGTCTGTACAGAATTTTTGAAACAATTCTTCTTCCTGCACTACTTCTTCCTGAATTGCTGGAGGAGGCTGAACCTGAAGGTCTGCTAAATCTGATCTTGCAGAATCATCATAGGATATCTCCCACTGTCTAATTTCAGTGACAAATAGAGCCAGACCCCTAGATGAAGAAGGATTAGAGGAAGCAGAGAGAGAAGCAGATAGGGAGGCAGAAAGAGATGAGATAGATTGAGCAAGGGGTGAGAGTGCTTCTGCTATCAAGTATTTTAGGGTAGGAGTGAGGAGGTCCAAAAGATGAGAGAGAAAGGATGAATCAACTTGAGGAAACTCAGTTGAAGTCTGAGTTGAAATAGAAATATGAGAGGGAGGAGTGAAATCTTTCATGATGTCATCCTGAAGAGGGGAGTTTCTAGAGGAATGTATGGGGGAATTGTGAGGAGAATTGTGAGGAGAGAATTCAGTGTTGATGGGTGAGTCAGCTGGACGAGAAGGGGATGAGAGTGGTGAGAGCAGGTTAAAATTTGGAATGGACAAGGAGTGAAGGGATTGTGGTTTAGTAGGTGGAATGGGAAGGGGTGACTGAGTAGGGGATGAGATAATAACTGGAGATGAAGGAGTAGTTGGAATAACTGAGGTAGATTGAGAGGAGACATTTGGGATGATTGGGGAAGCTGGAGGAGGAGGAGGAAGAGAGGGAACTTCTTCACTAGGTTGAGGAGTGACTATAATAGTCCTTGTGTCCTAAGATGTATGAGAGGAGGTTCCAGCCCTGGAGGATTTATGAATCGACCGCTCCCACTTCCCGAACAAAGAGCAATCCAGCCTCTTGATGGCATTAATAGCTATGGTTGAAGACACCAATAGCTCTGGTTCTTTCTTTTGAAGAAATTTTCCAATAATCCTCCCTAAGCAGACTTCCTTTTTATTATTCTTCCTCTTGATCAAATCGAAGAACAAACTGGCCCAATCAATGGCCTTCCTGTTAACTAGAGCATACATGACAGTGAATTGTTGCCTATTGATGTTATCATGGGCCGAATGTTTGCCCATCAAAACCTTTCCTACTACATCCGCAAGAAACTTAAAACCTACAGATAAGTTTTTCTTTAATAACTTAGATGGAATGCCCTCGGCATGACCCATCTCCAAGAGCATCCTGCTATACTCTGAACTGTCCTGATCCAGATCATCCGTTCCATTCTTTAATTCAAAAATCTCTGTTAGAATTACAGGGTTTAGAGTCACCTGCTGTCCTAAGTTGAAACCAATCTTCGAAGAGTCATTGACAGAGGAGGTGTAAACACATTCCTTTATCTCAGCAACAGATAGCTTTATCCTTGTAGTCATAAGTTTCTTCAAACCCTGATCATAGCAAAGCTATAGCATTTCCTGAAACATAAGATAACAATGACTGAAAGAGTTGAAGTCAACATCAAATCCTGTATCAAACTTCATCGCTGCGAGAACTGCGGTAGAGATCGCCATGGGAAACCTGTAAACTCGAGAGATCAAAGATCAAGAGCAGAGGGGAAATATGAAAGTGCGGGACAGAGATCGAGAAGAAACCTATATAGAGGTTCATGGAATATGAAGAGACGATCTCTGGCCGACGAAAAAAGCAAAAATATCGATCTTAGGTCAAAGATTTAATTTAAAAACAAATGATATCTTTGGTCTCTGATCTCAGTCGAAAAAAATTGATAGTAGAGCTTAGCTCGACGATTGATTTTACTGAAGCAAAGTCGTCAATCTCCGTTCCACGATTTTTGTCTTCACACAGAGTTGTCGTCAATCTCAGGTCAACGATTGAGCTCAAGATGAGTTCGACGATCGTCGATCTCCGTTCGACGATCGTCGATCTCCGTTCGACGATCGTTGACCACATCTTCACAAAGACAAAAGTCAAGTTTAATCCATGCCATTTATCATTCCAAGCTGATTCAAAAAGAATATGTGTTTTTGTACATCCAGAGGCTTGGTAAAAATATCTCCTCTTTGAAAATCAGTGGAGATAAACTTGTGGTTAATCTTGTTTTTGTCAACACAATCTCTAAGAAAATGATGCCTTATTTCTATATGCTTGGTCCTAGAATGCAAGACTGTATTTTGTGCAATAGATATGGCACTGGTACTGTCATAAAAGATGGTGGAACCTTTGAGAGAGTACCCATAATCCAGTAGTTGATTTTGAATCCACAAGATTTGTGAACAGCAACTACCAGCAGCTATATATTCAGCCTCTGTAGTTGATATAGACACAGAAGATTGTTTCTTGCAAAACCAGGATACTAATCTATCACCCAGGAACTGACAAGTTCCTGAAGTACTTTTTTTGTCAACTCTGCATCCAGCATAGTCAGCATCAGAATATCCAGTTAATTCAAATTCTAACTCTGTGGGATACCAAAGTCCTAGATTAGGACAACCCTTTAAGTATGTTAATATTCTTTTGAGGAGAATTAAATGAGATTCTTTAGGATTGACTTAAAATCTAGTACAAAGACATGTTGCAAACATGATATCAGGTCTACTAGCATTAAGATATAATAGAGACCCAACAATGGCCCTAAAATTTTTCTGATCTATAGGTCTACCCTTTTCATCAAAATCAATTACTGCATTAGAAGCCATAGGTGTCTTCATAGCTGAGGCATTAGCAATCCCAAACCTTTTTACTAATTCCTTAGCATATTTGGGCTGGAAAATGAAGATGCCATCAGGAGCTTGCCTTACTTGAAGACTAAGAAAGTAAGAAAGTTCACCCATGCTACTCATTTCAAACTTAGAGTGCATAAGATAAAAAACCTTTTGCAAAGTTTAGAATCAGTAGATCCAAATATAATATCATCAACATATACTTGAACTAACAGAATCTTATCATGATGATGTCTAATAAATAAAGTCCTATCTACAGAGCCTCTACAAAATTTATTCTCTAAAAGAAAGCTAGCAAGGGTTCATACCATGCTCTTTGAGCTTGCTTTAGACCATAGAGAGCCTTATGCAATTTGAAAACATGAGTGGGATGAGTTGAAGAGATAAAACCTGGTGGCTGTTCCACATACACTTCTTCCTTAAGTTCCCCATTGAGAAAGGCACTTTTGACATCCATTTGATATACCTTGAATTTCTTGTGAGCAGCATAGGCCAAGAAAATTCTGATAGCTTCATGCCTTGCAACAGGTGCAAAGGTCTGATCATAGTCAATACCTTCTTCTTGTTTGTAGCCTTGTGCCACTAATCTTGCTTTATTTCTAACAACTATGCCTTGGGCATCCAATTTATTTCTGAAGACCCATTTAGTTCCAATAACTAGCTGTCCTTTGGGTGTAGGAACCAAATCCCAAACGTTACATCTTTCAAACTGATTTAGCTCCTCTTACATTGCAATAATCCAGTATGGATCTTGCACTACATCTTTAATGGATGAGGGTTCAATATGAGATAAGAAACAGGCATGCATCACATATTCATTGAGTTGATGCCTTATCTGCACACCCACTGACATGTCTCCTATCACTTGAGATATGGGATGATCTCTAAGTGTAACATAGTCAGGAGGTGAAGTTTGTTCAACAACAACAGCATCATGAACTAATTCCTCTTGTGGAATTAAATTTGCCATTGGAGAGCCTTCAGCAATTTCCAGAGATTCTTCTTCACTATCTTCATTAATCTGTGGAGAGGGGTGAGATATCACCTTTTGGGTGAGATTTAATTCATCCAATTTCTCACATATATTTGTTACCTGCAAATAATTACTGGTAGAAGCTTCCTTCTCCTTATAAAATATATTAGCTTCATCAAAAGTGACATGAACAGATTCTTTAATTTTCAAAGATGATTTATTGAAGACCCTATATGCCTTGCTAACTTGGGAATATCCTAGAAAAATTCCCATTGTAGCTTTGGCTGTAAACTTTCTAAGATAATCTTTTTTGTTATTATGAATAAAACAAATACAGCCAAAAATTCTAAAGTAATCTATTTTAGGTTTCTTCCCTTTGAGTAATTCATAGGGAGTCTTGCCCTTAAGTTTGTGTATCAAACTTCTATTCATAACATAATTTGTTGTGCTTACAACTTCTGCCCAATAGGATAGAGGCATGTGAGAATCAACAAGCAATGTACCTGCAGCTTCAATGAGTGTTCGGTTTTTCCATTCAACTACCCCATTTTGTTGAGGAGTTCTGGGAGCAGTGAAGCAGTGCCTGATACCTTAATTCTCACAGAATTCTTGCATAGGAAGAGATTCGAACTCAGTGCCATGATCACTTCTGATCAATGCAACTTGAGTAGAGTACTCAATCTTTATGCATTTTAGAAAGTCTATAAGAACCTTGAAATTATCAGACTTGTTTATCAAGAAGAAAACCCAAGAGAACCTAGAAAAGTCATCTACAACAACTAAAGTATAAAACTTCCCTCCCAGGGTTTGTACAGCAATTGGTCCAAAAAGGTCCAAATGAAGCAGATATAAAATCCTTGGTGAATCACTCTTATTAACTGATTTAAAGCTATTTTTAGTTTTCTTGCCTACTTAACAAGTCTTGCAAAGGCTTTCCTTCTTGTAGGGGAAAGAGGGCAATCCTCTAACAAGGTTGTCCCAAGATAACCTAGCATTATTTCTAAGATTTACATGCACTAGCCTTTTATGTCATAATGTGTTATTATTGCTAACCTGATTAAATAAACAAATTTATGAATAAGCAGAATTAAAATCAACTAGTAAATATTGCCTAACTTATATCCTGACAACACAATGCTGTTATTTAAAGAAATGTTGCATTTTGATTCAGTAAAACATACCTCATAACCTGCATCACATAGCTGACCTATGGATATCAAGTTATGTTTTAGACCACTTACATATGCCACTTTCCTGAATGTTACATCTCCAAGTGTGAATTCTCCATAGCCTTCTGTCTGACCAAAACTTGATTTACCAAATACAACTTTTGGACCCAGCTTTGCCTTTTAGTTATTTAGGTTGGCCTTGTTTCCTGTCATGTGCTTGGAGCACCCACTATCCAGATACCATCTATCCTGTATGGTAGGATAGGTGTTCACCTGCAAAATGACAGATTATATATTTTGGACCCAGGTAACCTTTGGTCCTGGCTTCTTTTCATACTTAAAACTTGAAATATAAGAGTATTCAGGTTGACATTTATAGCCTAAGGGATGAAATCTCCTAGGTGGTATTGTCCAGTTAGTTAAGGGACGAAATGATTTAGAGTTGGGGTTCTTATTGAAATTTCTGTTTCTGTTGAAATTGAAGTTTCGATAACTCTATTCTGAGTTCGACGATTTAGGTTGAGATCATCGATCTGCGTTCGACGACCAACATTGATATCGTCGATCTCGGTTCTCAGAGTAATAGTAGCTATTATCTTGGTTCCACGATCGTCGATCTCTGGTCGACGATACACAGTGATATCGTCGATCTCCATTTGTAGAGTGTTTGAACTCAAGCTCTGGGTTCTGAGATCGTCGATCGGCGTTCGATGCATAATGCTGAGATCGTCGATCTTGGTTCGATTATTTTTGTTGAGACTTAGTTGTTTGTTTTTCTTTATTTTTCTCAACTTGTTTTAGAACCTTATTAACCTTTTTAATTTGCTCTGTATTTTTCTTACCTTTATCTGAAATAAACTTTATAGGTTGTGAGAGATGATTTTTCTGAATAACTTGTGGTTCACTAGATGATGCATCTAATCCTAACTTTCTTAGTTAAGCCTGGCATTGAGTGTGCTGGTAATTTCTTCTAGCTATTACTTCTTCCATTTAATGATTCCTCTAGTTGTTTTGCCTTAATTCCATTTTCAGAAAAATGATTTGTTCACTATACATGTCTATTTCTTTTTTTAATTTGTGGTTTTCTAATACTAAACTATCATAGTTAAATTGTCTATCTCTAAGAAGTTTGATTTCCTTCTCAGATCTAATCAGATCACAACACATAGATTTAAAGTTTGATTTAAAGTCTTCAGAGGTAAAGTCAAAATCTTCCAATACCTGATCACAATCTGAACATTCTTCAGATTCTTCTTCTTCTGAGACATTCCCTGAAGCATTGATGGCCATTAAGCATATTTTTTTGGCCTTTGCTTCTTCTTCATCTTCACTAGAACTGGAGGAAGATGATTCTTCAGTGTCACTCTAGGTTTCTGCAATAAATCCTCTCTCCTTCTTTTTGTGTTTGTAGGAGGATGGTTTGTTGGAGTGCTTCTTAGAGTCTTTCTCCTTCCTCTTTTCCTTGTGCTTGTTTTCTGGACACTCTGGAAGAATGTGTCCAGCTTTTCTGCAACCAAAACAAATAATTTCTCTAGAAGAGGTTTTATCATACCTTGGTTTATCATCACTCCTTGATGATTTCCTTCTGAATTTTTTTCTCCCCATCTTGAAGAATATCCTTGCAAAGTGACTCATCAATTCTTTATTTGATGGAGAAGTTTCTGATTCTTCTGAAGCTTTGAAAGCAATATTCTGCTCATTCCTTGTTGGTGTAGCAGTCTTTTGTTGCTCATCTTCTCTTGTCTTCAGCAACTGTTCATAGGATTTCAGCTTTCCTAAGACTGATTTAGTGGTCATCTCATGTGTGCTTCTAGTCTCTCTGATAGGCAAGATTCTAGAGTCCCATGAGCTGGGGAAGCACATGAGAATCTTGTCATTTATTTCTGTGACTGATATGTCCTTGTCAAGGGTTTTTAATTCATTAACAATGATACTGAGTCTGTTATACATCTCAGAAACTTGCTCAGTTTCTTCCTTTTTAAAATTCTCATATAGGGAGATGAGATGAGCTCTCCTGTCCTTCCTTTCATCTGCTGATCCTGCAACCATCTTGTTTAAGGAATCCCAGATGGCCTTAGCTGATTCACATTCAGCTACCTTCTGAAATATGTCATCAGACATAGTTTGTGCCAGTATATTCATTGCTTTTGCATTAGCAATTTTTGCTTTCTTGTATGCATCATTGTAGTCTGGAGGAGGTACTGCAGTCATGTTTGTAGAAGTTCTTGGGGTGGCAACTAGTGGTGAAGGTACTCCTGTTAAGATAGAAACATAAATATCTTCATCAATTGAATTCATATAAAGTCTTATTCTTGTCTTCCAGATTCCAAACTTTTACAAGTTGCAAACTGGAGGTCTGGTGCTTGCAAAGTCCTTGTACTGTGCCATGGTATAACAAAGAGAAATAGAGTAAAGAAGTATCTATCTGAGATCTTAGGTTCATGTGTTATCCTGTACAACCTTCAAAAAACACACCCTCTGATACCAATTGAAAGTGAGGGATAGATAGGTTTTACTCTAGAGGGGGGTGAATAGAGTATTAAAAAAAATGTTTAGATTTATTGCAGAATTAAAATACTGATAAAAGTAACTAAAGAAAAGAAATAAGCTAGTCTACCACAGTAACACAGCACACAAAGAAATCACAAAGCAACACAGACAACAAAAGAAAATTTATAGTGGTTCCCCAAATCTGGGTACATCCACTCTTCTACCACCCAGGTAGAAATCCACTTAGGTTTTTGATCAGGTTCCCTATCACCACAAGATCTATTGCAGGTAGATCTAGAGACCCTTTAAGATTTTGATCAGGAGCTCAAAATCCAATAGGTTTTTGATCAGGTGCCCTATCACCAAAGAGTTCACTTTTGAAGGGAGAGATAAACCTGTACAGATGGAGGTAGAAGAAAAAGTTTATGAGAATCTTCTCTTTCTCAGACAAGTGAGAAGATTTTGTGGATGAGAAGAATGTCCAAGCTCCCCCTGAGATATTGTATAGATCCAGGAAGATGAAGCTTGGACCTGGGTGTAGGTCTTCAAAGAGAAAAAGTTGTAAAGCCTTTTTGAATCTGATAACAGTTGTTGATTTTGTGACTCTCTGTGAATCTTTAAAGACTGAAGAGAGAAGAAGATTTGAGAGAAATGTTGTTCAGAAATAGTTCTTCTTCTTCTTCTATTTAGTAAAGATCGAAATATCCACTGAGAGCAAAGGAAGATTCTTTTCTCTTTGATTACTAACTTATTCCTATCTATCTTCTTCTTTTTTTTATATTGAGATATATGTTCTGTTAGTATGAAGAAAAATGGCTAGAATTTGAATTCCCAAGACAAGGCATAATTTAGTGCAAGAATTGAGGAGCCCAAATGGCTAGAATGGCTGGCAGTCATAAATACAATCCATAACTGTCTCTATACAATATTCTGTGAATACCATAACAAATGCTTCAAGAAATATGGCTATCAGCCTTGGAAGTATCAGCATTTATTATCAGAATATATCTTGCCTTAAAATAAATTTATCATAACCAAAATAAAACTTCTGACTGATCTGAGAACACTAATAGAAAAAGGCAGCATAAAATCGTAGGGCTCGGTTCAGAGACCGTCGACCAGAGATAAGAGATCATCGACCAGAGAACGGCTATCGTCAAGCTTCGATTACTGTAGAGAAACAAGAGATCGTCGACCTTAGCTCATAGATCGTCGATCTTAGTTAAGAGTAGGAGACTCTGAATCGTCGATGGGAGATCGACGATCGTCGAGCTGAGTTTGACTATAGTCGAACTGATATAGATAGTTCATAACATTTTCATAATCTGAGTCTGAGTCCACTGCAATGCTGGTCTGCCCAAAACTGATCTAAAGGGGATCAAACTAAGACTTAAGAAAGACACCCTGGATATACAAGAGGGTCTAAACATCCTAAGAGTGAACCTAGCACAAATCAAAACAAGGGTTCCAACATAATAGCAATAAATAAAGGTAAAGAGGGAAGTACCACCAAACATTATCCAAAAATTACTAGATCTTTAATTTGATCATAAAACATTACTGACTAAGGCCCCGTTTAGGAGGACTTATTTTCACCGGTCAAACCATTACGATCGCAATAATCGATCCTTAATTATGGTCTGGTTCATGCGGTCATAACCGCTTGACCGGTGAAAATATGTTTACCCAAACGGAACCTAAGTTTCATACAATTTCAAGGTCAGTAATCTATAAAGAAAAATACTTCAAATAAATCCCTAATAGGGCACTTTGAGAAGAAACATAGCTGTAATCTCTTCCAAACAATATGTAATAATTTTCCAAGCTTTAATATGCCTTAAAAGTTTCTTTGTCCAAGAAACTTAATTCTCCAGCAAGATATAGTATTTATTATCTATTCATCAAGACAAGGTGCACTGGTCCACTTAACATATGAAGTACTATGAGATAATGTCCAATCATTCCAAATTACTGACTAGTGCATATAAATGATATTTAATCAACATTGCCAGAGTTTCATAACATTCTAAGTTAATTTAACCATGATTACTTCAAAATCATCAAAAGGGCAACATGAAGGTTATAACTATAAGTATGAGCTACTGTATTCAAAACATCCTATAATAAATTACAGAGGCTCATAATGCTATAAAAACTCTTCTGCCAAAATTTATAAAGATCCAAGGTCATATGACCTTTCAATTTTTCCATAAAGAGGTATAGGCCTAATCATTTCTAATTGATTAAAGTTGTGTGGCTGTGTCTAAATTTCACCAAATTTCTTCCTATGGCTATTCACCACCCTAAGATCACATGGACTAAACTTCAAGTCCATACAAGGACATATCACCTTATGTCCTTCATAAACCCCCAAAGTTTAACCTTAGGGTTTGAACTAGGGTCCTAGGGCAAGTCCACCCTAATCCACCCCAAACTCCAAGTGAGGGTGTTTTAACTGACCTTGAGGCTATGGCCAAAGTCCCATCCTATTTGGGTGAGAGTTGGCCCCTCCAAGCCCCATGCACCCTTTTGCCCTAATTCACCTTTAAGGGACCAAACTTTGGTCACACCAATACCTATTTAAATCAACCTCAAATGGGTTGAAATTGTTACCACGGTCATATCATTGCTCTATTAGACAACCACCAAATGTTTGGTTGGTTTTGAGGTCATTAGTTCCCTTGATTAATTCATACCTATTTTATTAAATTTTTACAAAAACTTCAGGAAAATATTTTTCACAAATTCCAATTTTTGGATATGATGAGTGTGACTATATAACTAGCCTATGGTCTAAATTTCAAGGCATTTTTTGGCTGGTTTAGTGGTGGCACTCTGATTAGTCTCTAGTCAAGCCTATGTATAGTCTGCACCATATTGAGTATTGTGGTACGACCACTGACCCAAATGTGTTGAAATTAATTTTAAAATAAAGTATACATTAAGGGCTAGCTACAACTTTGTTATTAACAAGTTTTCCAGAAAAGGCCTCTATGTATTTTTAAAAAAATCAAACCATTCACAACATATTAACAAGTTTTCCTGAAAAGGAATGAATCTTGGCGCGAAATGAGCGGCATTCATTCATCTTCCCTGTGAAGCCAACGACCAAGATTATCCCATCCTGGGCGAAGTTTGCCCGTGAATTCCCGGTCACCCGCACCCTTTCCCGGGCGGCGATCGATGCCACCACCTTCGTTGAGGTGGCGGCTGGCGATTCGCGGGGGTTGGTTGGCCGGAGGTGGCCCGAACAGTGAGATGTGATTGGAATTAAAAGCTTGAAATTCAAGCCTCTTGCCAACCCGATCAAGATCCATTTTGCCTCAAATCAAGGCGCCGATAGATTGAGATCTATCCATTGAAAAAGGAGAGAAGGATAGAACCTTTTGGGAGGGCTGGAGTCAGGCCGACCGTCGTTTCTCCATTGCTGGAATTGGAGATTTCTGGTGCTCTACAACTTCACTACAGAAGGGCTCGAATTCTTTAGTTAAATGGTGGAAACGACTGCTGGGTGTCTAGGAAAGCTTTTAAAATGCTCAATTTGGGGAGAGGAAGGGCCATGGCTTCAATGCCATTAATGGCCATGAATGGTGGTTTTGTGCCAAGTGTGGTTCAATGCACCTAGCCACTGAAATGGCCTAGAAAGCCCCTTGATCTTCTCAGCACTATTGGCGGAGATGAATCAAGCCATAGGGATGAAGAGAGAAGGCCCTTGGCCTTTCAAGCCATGAATGGCCTCTTTCTCCTCACTTTCTCTCTCCTCCATTAAAGCGAAAATGGAGTTTTCTCTCTCCTAGTCACTATTTCCAGAAAATGAGTGGCATTTTGGATAATTCTAAACCTCATGTGGCTAGTGGATCACCTCAATTGGGCTTAGCCCAAATGGATTTGGCAAGGTTAGGCCAACTTGTGCTTGTTTGACCTAAACCTAGGTTGAGTTGACTCTGGTCAAATTGACCTTTTGGGTTGACCCCAATGGGTCCTTTGTGACTCATTGACCTCCCCTAAGGTCTAGGAAGGTTTGGGTAGGGTTGTTTTGGAACCTTGGAGGCCACTTAACCCTTACTTTGGGCACTTTGACCATTTTAGGGCTAGAGTTCACTTTGGTAGACTTGACCTCTTTAGTTGACCCCAATGGGTCCTTGGTGACCCATTGACCTCCTTTAAGTGTTAGTAAGGTGTAGGTGTGGTCAATTTGGCTAAGGGAAGTGTAACTGGCCCTATATAGGTTAGTTTGACACATTTAGGGTAAGGGTTGACTTTAGTCAACTTGCCCCCTTTAGCTGACCCCAATGGGTCCTTGGTGACCCATTGACCTCCTTTAAGGGTTAGGAGTGTTTTGGTGGGGTCTTGGAGTAAAGTTGAAGCCCTAAGGTCAAACCCTAGAGGTGGTTAAATGAATGAGTGCTTGTCCCGAGCAAATCATCCCTAACGCGGACGAGAAAAATAGCATAGCTGGCCTAAAACTGCGCAGCGGAGTACCATGCGAAATCGCATGCTCACGCTCATAGGAATACCGTAGAAGGAATTTTCGGTTATGCACTAATAGCCTATATATTTCTAAAGGCGTATCAAAATATTATTTCTACTCTACTATAGAATCGAGGGGAATCATTCGGTCACGCTCAAGGAGAAAGCAGACAAACACTGAGTTGAGCATTGCCAAAGCAAAGGATTGGGATAACCTTTAAAGGAATCCACCAATGTCGATGACCATAAGCTCGCCCATTCACACTCTCTCCACAGCACTAGTTTGACTCAAGCGTGAATCCGTAGGACTTGGAGTATAATGGAGGCTTAGGCGAAGGCGGGGTATACAAAGATAAACACGAAGGATACACACACCCGAAATGAGACCTCCCAAAAACACTCACAGCTACGCGCAATGACAAACACGTGCACCGCACCACCAGACTTTGAATTTTAATGGCGCGCGCACGTATATAACGATCACAATATAACAAAATTTCACAACCATAAATCTACAACTTTATAACAAAATTTGTTTTTTTTCTTATTCCACATTGGGAATTGTCATTTCCAATTCATTTCATTTTTTTTTCTTTTTCCCCCCTTTTTTATTTAACCGAATAACCAAAACGAGCCAAAAACATGGCACCACCACAAGCAGCACAAAGCTCCCGTATAACAGCCACACAGAACTGGTGCAAAACTATAACAAAATAAACCAACCGAGCGATCGCATTCGGGTGTGCGAGTAGGAAATGATATATGGCTTTGGTAGTGAGGCATAAGAATGTCAAAGGAAGGGACATGCTCAACGGGGATTGCAATGGATAGACGTCGGGAATGGTACAAGGCTCAAACTAGAACAAAGTGAAGGCCTACATCACACGTGCACTTGACTAACCATGTACCCATGCTTTGAGAGTACCTAGGGGCAGGTTCTTAGCCACCGAGAAAGACAATCCTTCCTCCCGACTCGAGCAATACGTGGCTAGAGATGTCGACACACATCCTGATGCTACCGTTTGATTCACACCGGATTCGAAGTAGGCGAGTAGAATAAACAAGATTTACTCCAATAGAAATAAAATACGCTATAATCATAAAAAGAATCTAGTTCTACACGTAATCCTAAATGAGACGTGAGCACTCGATTAGGATCCCTTATGGAGACAACATTTTACTCTGCCTCGCAATCCTATCCCAGCGCCAAAATTTTCCAAATCGTATACTAGTGACCATTTAACTCACGACGTGCTCCTGTTCAAGCACGCGATCAAGTGTGGTGCAGTGGTATGCAATGCCAATCAACATAAATAGCAAATGAATATATTCTTCTAGTATGGCAATGGTAAAATGCACATGTGTGAGTACCCCGCATAACTCTCCCCACCAGACTTAGTCTAAACATCCTAACACAACAATTTGATCATAAAATTAAAAAGCAGGTAAGGAGAAGGGGTTACACAATGCTCAGAAATGAGCATGTCGGAATATTGCCGTTAATTTCAGTTGATAGTCCATGGCCCGAATGACTCCACCTCCAAAAGAAGATACCTCCAAGCACAACAATCCATATTAAAGAATATGCACACAAAGAAAAAAACAAAAACAAAAAAAATGGGTTGTCTCCCAGGAGCCACTTTTCTTTACCATCTTCAAGGTGAACCAAATACCTGTATTAGCAGTTTTATATATATTTCAAAAGCATAAGTGCAGTATGCAACGAAAAAGTCCAAAACTTCACACACAACATTAAGCAAAAATTATACTAGAGAAAAGAAGAATAAGAAAGAAAAAAAATGAAAGCCTGGAGATCCTTCACATCTCAGCTAACCGCTGACTTGTGATAGATCCCCCCCCCCCCCCGAACACGCGAGATGAGGGAGAAGTGTAAGCTTTAGGGCCCAGGGAAGACAAATCTCCCCTTCCCCTAGCCTCTTCCTTCTCGCACCGGCGGGAAATATCCAGCTCCTTGCACATTCTCATTTCTTTTATTCGCAATTCCACGGATGGAGACCGCCATGGTGGTAGAAGCACTCCATCCAATTCAGAGGTAGGTCTAGCTATTCCGTCCGGAGGCATCCTTTCCTCACCAACGGCGGGTGATAGATCAGCTCATGTAACCTGTTTTATAGTTTTATACAAAGCATCTGGCTCAATATAAGTTTTTGATTCTAATTCATGCATGCTTTCAACATCCATGCTCCTCTCCTTAGTCTCAGCAACGTGACTCTCACTCTGATCACTGCTACCCTTCTCATCCGCAACTCGCTGCACTCCAGGAAACTCCGCTTTTGTTTCCCCTGCAGCTATCTTTAGCATTCCTGCTATTTTAACCGCATTGTCTTCCACTTCCTGCAGCACACCTATCTCAGCAACACTAAGCAAACCATCAGATATCATAACATTCAAATCCTGTAGTTTTCCGGGTTCATTCATAATCATAGAGGTAAGGGGCGGCGGTAAAGGCGCATCAACCTTGGAAGCAAAGGTGATGCCGCTCGCGATAAACTGCAACGTCGCCCCACTAGCTTTTAGAAATAGGACCCCTAAGATGGGTTTTGAAGCATTCCCCATTGGTCATAGCACCTAAAAATCAGAGACTACCGTAACTCCGTTCAATATCCCTTCCACCTCCTTTATCTCACCGTTAGTCTTCACCACCGACCCATCGGCTAGCACGAGTGATTTCCGGACATTCGACTCGATATTTAAATTAAATTTTTCAACATCTCGCAAAGCAAGAATGTTGCAAGAAGATACGGAATCACATAGGGTCACTATCTCTACCTCATTTATTTCACACTTCATAGCCACTACATTTTTAATACACTCATCTGACTCCCCAACACACTTCCCTTGCACACGGGGATTTTTTTTGGTGTCACTCGGGAGGGCGCCGCGAGTACGCTAAGAGAACACATGGGCCAAGGGCCCCAACTGCGTCTCCAAGTTTCTCATGGAGGCGGTCTGAGTGGCCATGTTGGATTGAGCCATCTCCACGAATTTCTCCATCAATTCTTCTAACGCACTCTTTCGTGTCCCCTACGCATTCTTATTATAACCCGATTGTGGCGGTCTCTGTTGGCTATTAGAAGCTTGAGCATCAAACTAATGCTTCCCTCCCTGCCACCTTTGACCGGGAGCATTTTTGTTCCAGAGAAATTCGGATGATTTCTCGCATTCGGGTTATAAGCATTGTTATAAGGAGCAGTGCGGTTTTGATTATTTATAAAGTTCAAACTCTCATCAGCAGATTTACCTGAGGGATCAGTAAAAGCTTCTCTAGCTGGTCACTCATATGTATGATGGTCGGGTTTTCCATAACCCAGGCATGAAATAGCCATCACCTGAGCTGGAGGAGGGGTCGATCTGGTCAGCAACATCGTTCCATCCATAGTAGGATGGCTCGCCTCAGCTCGCGACTGCACCGCATTTACCTCGAACAAATTTCTCGTACCCCTAGGTGTGTTTCTTCCAGCAGTCTAATACATGTTATGAGAAGCGGTGTCACGAAGGAGCCGCAAAGCCTCGTCGGGAGTCAGTTTCATGATAGTGCCTCCAGCCACCGCATTACTCATGGCCCTGTAATTAGGCTCAACAGCAAAATAAAATATTTCTACCAAAGTCCACGGCTCACAACCGTGTTGGGGGCATCGATGCTGCAGATCAGCAAATCTCTCCCATACCTCAGATAATGTTTCCTGGTCCAGCTGCCGGAAGGTGGCTATCTCCCTTCGGGTGTTCACTATTTTGTCCACCGGGTGGAATTTGGCTAAGAACTTCGAGCAAAGAGCCTCATACGTAGTTGCAGTCCCTGGAGCAATAGTGTGGAGCCAGGTTTCCGCCTTGTCACTTAGCAAAAATGGGAACAGCCTTAGCTTCACCATGTCATCTGTAATGCTGGCGTAGCGGAAGGTGCCACAGATCTCTGAGAATTTCTCCAGATGGAGCTATGGATCCTCACTTGGCAGGCACGAAAACTGCATGTTATTGCGGATCATGTTGAGGATGGCGGGCTTTATCTCGAAGTGGTTGTTCACGATGGCCGGACCAAAACCAGGGTAAACACTTCCCGCGGTAGCGGTCGTGAAGTCGCACATTGTCCTAATACGGGGTCGGACCTCCTCTTGGTCCTCAATGACCCGTTCACTAAGGCCATTTCCTCCTTGACCTAAATATTCCATCCTTTCTCTCCCTTCAGCAGCAGCAGCACGCCGACGGGCTCGCCTCGCTCGTGCAGTTTAAAGATCAACTCCAAGATCTTCACAATTATCCCTGGGTTTGGATCTGTAATACAACACATAAAACCGATCAAAATGCCAAAAGCACTTGCAACAACTTTTCCAATAGAAAAATACACAGTACTGTTGCACTCCCCGGCAACCTCGCCAAAAAATTGATGCAATCTCGTCAAGTACACTTATCGTCATCAAGTAATAAACTAGGGAAGTTATCCTCCGAGTATCGAATCTCTCCAGGAGTGTAGATTGGGAATGTGATCTTTGTTGGGTCCATTGCCCACAATGTCCTGGATTTGTGTGAA
Organism: Platanthera zijinensis; assembly: GCA_039513925.1. Classification (NCBI taxonomy): domain Eukaryota; kingdom Viridiplantae; phylum Streptophyta; class Magnoliopsida; order Asparagales; family Orchidaceae; genus Platanthera; species Platanthera zijinensis. The sequence goes on from CM077081.1 coordinate 125,700,546, forward strand.
GTCAATCTTATCAATGATATACACATGTCTGTAGATGACTGTAAAAGGTCAAGTAGCCTAAGTGGCTAAGTCAAGTAAACACTTACCTAAGGTGTGGGATGACAGAAATCTATCTAAGTCCACAGGTGTTGAGTGAAGGAACATCACTCAACGCCAGATGACTTATAGCGTTGAGTGTAGCCTATACTGTCATAACCTAAGTTGGAATGATCTAAAATGTGGCTAAGTCTATAGGCATTGAGTGAAGTCAACTCACTCAACGTCATGCTACTAAAGAGAAATTTGGCTAAGTGTTTTGGCGTTGAGTGATGAAGACACACTCAACTCCATTCAGCAAAAAGGTTGAAAGATGAACTGGTTGAACTAAGTTCAGAGTTCGTCGAACTGAGTTCAGAGTTCGTCGAACTCAGCTCACCTTTCGTCGAGCTAAGTTCAGAGCTTCAAGTTCTGAGTTCGTCGAGCTCAGTTTAGAGTTCAGCGAACTGAGTTCAAAGTTCATCGAGCTCGTAATTCACCATTCGTCGAACTCAGAAAGACAGTCTATGCTCATTGCTTATCAAATAAAGAAAATTGGCTAATGCAGAAAGCGTTGAGTGAGGCGTGTTCACTCAATACTCTCATCGCTTAAGTTGTTGAAGAAGAAAAAATTTGGTTAAGGCAAAAAGCATTGAGTGGGGGTTACTGACTCAACGCTATCAACGCCTAGTAAAGACAGAATTTTGTCCAAGGGGTTTGGTGTTGAGTGATGCTTACTCACTCAATGCCAAGCAGCTGAAAACTGATAAAGCAAGTTTGCATTGAGTGGAGCTGAATCACTCAACGCCTAGAATCAGACTTCATATTCTAAGTAGTTTGGCGTTGAGTGAAGGTTACTCACTCAAATCCAAGAGACCGTAAATCTGTCTAAGTGTTTTGGCATTAGGTGATGCTTACTCACTCAGCGCTATTCTCTGATGCTTGATTTTGGCTAAGTCCACAAGTGCTGACGTCAGCAAAATCGATAAAGTCAACTAAGGTCAAATCAGACACGGGGAAGCTACACTACACGACAAAACTTGTCGTAAAGCTACTGTACATATTCTTCCGTTTAAGCAAGGCGCAACTAGAACCTGCAGGTGGGGCCCACTGATCTCTAAGAGCTGTTGATCGGCGAACTACAAAAGGAAGAGATAGGGCCAAGACAAAGATAACTTTTAGGGCATACATTATTCAAAAAGGAGAGCATCCATCATCATCTTCTTCGCAATTGCTGCATGTGAAAAGCTTGAAGCTATCCAACAAGAAAAGTTTAGTTAGCTGTGCAAGTCTCCATCTGCCACAGCAGATTCAGAATTTGTTCTGAAGAAAGAAGAACCTTCATCCTTTGGCAGGTTCAGTGAGTTGTTTGATGACTCAAGATAAAAATATCTTTAGCCTTCAGCAGCAAGTTCAGAACTTATCTTCCATTTTCCTCCAGCAAATCCTTTCCCTGTTGTGAGGAGAGGTAGAGCCGAAAGTTTTCTGCTCAAGTGGTTGACACAGAGAAATTTCTATGTCAAATTTAATTATACTATTTCTTTTTGTAGGATCCTTCTTGATCTGAGCTATAGGACCTTTGGGTCTGAGGTAGGGCAAATTTTCCTTAGCTGTAGGAGAGTACTGCTCTCTGAGGTAGGTGAGTTTTACTCACTGAGAAGTAGGGCAGTTTTGCCTAAACTATAGGAGAGTGTATCTCTCTGAGTTGTAGGATCATGCTTGCTATGAGGTAGGGTTATCCTCCATAGCCTGACTGGTAGGGCTTTAGTGTCTGTGGTAGGTAATACTTGTATCACTGAGTTAAGGCCTTTGTGGCTGAGGTGTAAGTCTTGGAGGAGAATGAGAGATCCTATGGGATCTGAGGTGTAAGCTCTTTAGAGAATTGGTTTGGAGAAGTGCCTTGACTAACAGGAAGTTAGCAAGGTAGGAGGAGAGTCGATGTACTCATAATTTTGGGAAACCACTATAAAATACTTGTGTGCTTTTATTTGTTTGCTTTTATTTTCTAAATTGCATGTGCTAAGGACAAGATCTAGATCACTATAAGCTGAAAGCTAAAAGAAACAATCAAGTGATTTAAAAAGACTATCAAAAGACCTAAGCAGACCAATTCACCCCCCCCCCCTCTAGGTAGCTACCTACCTTGAAAATAAGATATTTCAATCTTTCTCGTTGGAAATTGATTGCAAATGCAACAAAGGTTTGGGGGTTGAGTTTTCATTCTGTAACAACTAAATCAAATTACGCGGGTCGCCTTCACCGCTTCGTAATGTTGGAATACTCTGATGAGTATTAGGGTGTGCGGTCGTAACCGTTGAGGTTTGAAAGCCCTCTTCGCCAAGCCAGCCCCTAACACACATTAGTGCGGCATATCACCAAGCAACAACCCAAAGCAAGCAAAGGAATTAAAGCAAAACTAAGAACTACCACGACATTTGCAATTGTAAACCATCATAAACATTGTTAAGAGTTCCTAGCAAGTTTAGCAAACATCTAAAGCAAAGAAATAACATCCAAATAAGAGTAAAGAGGAGATTTACAATCCAACGCGTGAAGGCTAGCCACGATTCTCGGTCAAAGTCAAAGGTTGTCGGTCTTCGTCCGAGCTAGATTTGTGGTTGATGTCCGAGGAAGCTTGAAGTGTTGTCACCTACTTCAAAGGTGTTTTCCCCATCATCTTCACGAACCGAGAAGGCTGGTAGTCGCCGAAAAACTATCCAATGGTAGCGAGAAGGAGATCCAAATGCTCCTCTTGAGAAGGAGATGAAGGAAACGGAGGAAAATCTTCGCTTGCGGTGAAGTTTGGAGGAGCAACGATGGAAGGACAAGCTCTCTAAGGAGGAGAGAGGAAAAAGCAGTTGTTGTAGGATTTTCCCGCTCAGAGGAGCAGAAATGGCGGAATGTCCCCTGCTCCAGTCAACTCCTGAGCTTAAATACAAGCAGGTCAGAAAAATGTTCACACACGGTTTGGCACACGACCGTGTGTTAACCATGCGATATTAACTTCAAGGACAAAGATTGCGGATGAAGATGCGTTAAACAGTGTGTTTTACTCGTGCACGGACCCTGCCGCCCATGCGTGAATTCAAATGCATGGGTAACCACAGAGCACTGAAATGCCTGGCAAGCAGGTGGAACCGTGTGTTTTACTCGCGGACGGACACCTCTACCCGTGCATGAACAAATCGCATGTTTAACCACAGAGCACTAAGGAACTAGACAAGTACAGGAAAACCATGGGTCTCCTGATATAAATCAGACTGATCAAGGAAAATCAAATCATGCGCTAAGGAATCGCACGACCGTGCATTTTCCACAAGTAAGAATTTCTAATTTGGGGGAAAACTGACCGCCTGCATAGAAAAAACCAAAGCTGGAGCACAAGACCCCAACACCAATATACAATATAAAATAACTAAATCCGCATGGAGAGTACCCCAGTACTTACCCCCGACATCCCGGTGCAATTTGCAAACCAAAATGGGCCAAAATAGTGCAATAATGGCTAAGTGAAGCCCTATTCAAATATATGACTTTTCCTACTGAAATAGTAGTGCACATGCAAGTTAATACACCTAGATGAGTCCGAAAAACCCTATATAAATCGGACTCATCAATGAGCTTATTGCTGACAAAGGTGATCTCACCTTCATTCCTAGGTTCACTTGGTCTTCTTAGGCTTCCTAGGGTTTTGTCATGACTTAGTCCTAACAAAACTACTCTCAGGGTGATGCAAGCTCACCTGTTTGACAACGAATAGATCCACAGACTAGAACGAATATCTCTCAACAATCCAAATCATATATTCGCACAATCGCTCTACGCGGCACCATGTTAATTAATTCTATCAATTATATGCTAGCGTATGGGTAGCCAAACTGATTAGGATCGAATAAAGGCGATAGGCCAATATTCTTTCCGGCTAAAAGGACCTACCCGGTCCGAATGAGCAGTGTTGTACCAAAAGAGATCTACCAAATAAAATATGATTCAGAAAAGGTAGATCTCTCCCAACAAAAGAAAACAAAGGTTGTCAAGCTTTTCTCGAAATTAAAGGAAATTGAGAGGGACAACAAAAGCAATTGAAAGATCACCACGATATAATTCTTATTGCTATCAAAAATTCAACGCTATGAATCTACCACCAGAGGAATTAATCTAGGAAGAGAAACATACAATCGGTATAAAGGATTCGTTACCCTATCGGAATGGATGATTCTGATTTCTCTACTTGGATCGTTCTTCAAAGGCTCCGCCGGAGTCACGCCTGTTGGAGAGAAACTTTTCTGTCTTCGTCACGTCATGCTGGCGTTGGAATCCACAAAGGAAATCTTTGCCTTAGCCGATTTCTTCAAGGAGGTGGGTTGAATTTTTGCTTTGTTGGAGGTCGGTTTTGGGAGAGGATGATGGGGGGAAGGTGGTCGAGCCACTAAGAGGGGGGAGATAGAGAGGGTTGGCGGCCAAGAGAGGGAGAGGAGGGAGGAGGCCGAATTTTTCCAAGGGGGGAAGAAAGATCTCAAAAGATTTAAGGGGGGATTATTTTCTTATTCTTCTTCTCTCTAATCAATCCTTCATAACAATGCTATATATAGCCTACACCACTCAATCTCCCTCCATTCAAAATTCAAAATTCAAATTGAAAATATGATGGTTATATGCACCCATCATAGCACATGAAATGAAATAGTTAAAACAACGCATGATGGTTATAAGCACCCATCATTACACATGAAATGAAAATTAAAAGTAACATAAAAATTACTTAATAATTATTAATAATTGATTAATAATTATTAATAAATTGGTTTGCGCCCCGGGCGGATATTATGGCGATGCTCCACATGGTCATTATGGTGCCGCAAATCTTTATTTGAAGGCGGAGAAAGTTCTTCTATAAGCGCGCCGTCACCGTCTTCAATATGTTGAGGATCGTCAACTCCATCAATCCTCCCCCGCTCAAAAGTACTCATCACCAATGAGTTGGTCTGAAAGTATCGGTGTAGGAGAGAATCATCCCAAAGAAACACGTAGCGGCAAACAGCACCACTTGGATAAGAGAGCACTTTAACCTGGAGTATCCTGTCATGCAAAAAGATGGTCCTAGAGAACCTCGTAAAATCATTAGGCAATAAAGGATAACAAATTTCTACATCAACAACCAACGTACCTCTAGTGAAGACCGATGAAGAGAGCGATCCAAGTACAAACTCACTACCCAGACCATAAGAAAACAAAGTGGACCCAAACTGACAGGCAGATAATTCAAGTGGTGGAGAAACATATAGCGTTAAATTAGAAACATTAAAAATAGGGGTAATACCCCAATCAGTGGATAACATCAAATGATATGCGTATTCTCCTAATTTCATTAATATCTGAAAAAGGTCCAGTTCGCCAACTCGCCAACTTTCTATAGTTCCTGAAGGCAACCGTTTAGGGACGAGACGCACCACAACTAAATCGTAAATCATATAGTGAGACGCTCTTTTATGTAAGCTAGCATGAATTTGATAAGATATAATTTGTATGGCTAGCGTTTCACTAATGTGCTTATATAAAATGTGATCATGATGAGCATAAACTTATGCAAGCTTATTTAATATATTTGGTGGAGCTAACAGAACTAAATAAGGTGGCACCAACGGAACTAAATAAGGTGGCACCAGTGGAACTACATCAAGTGGCACCAACAGAATCAAATCAGGTGGCACAATAGACTGCCACATCACCAACGTATACTCAGAGATTTGGTTATTCTTAGAAGTCGAGAGGATACAGAGCTATCAAAAATGATATCGTGGCCAAACAAAAATTTCGTCAACGCACTAAAACTTGTACGATGAGACATGTCCAAAGAAGGGGCCCACAGGGTTGGCAAAATAAAACGACTCAGATCAAACATACCAAACTCGTGTCCTAAAGGGTCCACTAAATGAGTCAACGGATCAGGTGGGAGAGTAGGTAAAACTAAAATCGGGAGAGAGTTAAAATCATATTCAATTTCATGCAACGGAGTCAGTATAAGGGGACGCTCATCCAGGCCTACTTCAAAAACATCTTTCAAAAGTATAACTCTCTCACATGGAAATTCTTCCAACACATTAGACACGTCATCCAATTCAGAATCAGTAAAGGCATCAGAAATGGGAAAAATCGAACCCGACGTAAATTTTAACTCATAGTGAACTTCAGATAATGGAGATAACAATAAAGAACAATCGTTCAGGTTCATAGCGCTAAAATCATCCAAACATAAACTTCTCACATAAGGTGTGTCTTCCCAATCAGTTGGAACATCCTCTAAGTTCGGGTCATCAATAATAATATTGAAATCCTCACTCACAGGATCCTCAAATTACTCGGGTATATTCTCAGTAGGTGTAATCGTAGGCTCTAACACGACGGGGATCGTAGTTTGGAGAGGGCTCTCAAAACTAGGGTGATCAGTCACAACACTAGTAGGACTAGTAATAGGCAATGTACTACTCTCACAGATCAGACTATCATCATCATCCCAAACATCATCTTCTAGATCACTAGGGTTTCCCTCAGACTCTAACGCATCAGAATCGTCGGGCACTAATGAACATGTCAGAATACTTTCGCCTACGGGGTCATCCTCAAAATCTAGAGATCATATATCAACATCAGCATCCTCAGAGATATCAGACACTATCTATAGGGCTTAGATTTCGAGGCTAACAGAGGCATAACCCTAGTGGTAACATCTATCGAGTCCACAGAAAAAAAAACCTATTAGGAGAGGTTTCCCTAACGGGGGTGGTGGGGGTGGTGGTCCTAATACGGCCTTTCCTGTCTGATACGAGTGAGCTTTATTCCTAGGAACGTAGTGCTTCTCAATTTCTACTGCCGTAATAAAAGTGGTGTCTAGATCAGTGTGAAAATACGCAGTAATTTACCCTGGACGTAGGGGTTTAACCCCTTACGAAACCTAGAGAGGGTGTTCTCTGACAACTCCTTCACACCACTTCTAACCATCATTTCCTTAAAAAGACGCATATAATCCGAGAACGACTTGTTCCCTTATTTAAGGTTAGTCAAATCATTAGATATCTGTCGCTTGGTCTGGGCATTTGGTTTATAATAATTCCTAACGACAGTTATGGATCTAGTGCCAAAACTATACTCACTCATAGGCTTTGTGTTAGCAGGGCGAAGGTAGGCGGGATCAAATTGATCCGAGAGTAGGCTACGCATGTGCGGTCAAGCATAACGATAGCTACCAACACGACGCTCTTCGTTTAACCAAAACAACTGGGCTTGACCTACTAATCGCTCTCGGGCAAAGTTAACCTTTTTGTTGTCATCCCATAAGTGGCTATTAAAATAATGCTCTAATCTCTTAAGCCAATCTCTAAAATTTTGGGGACATCCTAAATCGTAATAAGTAAGATAAATGTGGTGTGCCCTAGGGGTGTGTTTAGCCATATCCTTAGCATATGAATAGTCTAATCGGGCAGTATATACGTCATATACCATTTTAGTGAGAACCGGAGAGAAAAACTCACCCGAAACTGGTGCACATGCAATGACTAAATAACCTGACCCTATTTAATTTTCAAAGATGTAATTGTTCCCGTTAATTACTTAAAATAACAAATGTATATATTTTTTATTTTCTTGCTCGCAAAAATATGAAGATTATAAAATAATTTGTTTTTATTTTTTTGCTAAAACAATAAAAATATAGACCGTTATTTGCAGACCAAAATTATAATTTTATAATGATTTAATAAAAATAATGACTTAATGAAAAATAATTTTTTTTTTGGATTTCTTACTAAGAAAATGATGGAGAATTTCTAGAATTTTATTTTGTGAATTTTGAGAAAAATTTGAAATTTTAGGCCGCTATTTGCAGACCAAAAATTTAAAAATTGATTTATATGTTGTGCAATGAAACGTGCAAAGTGCGTGTCGGTGTACAAAGAAAAAGGGGGAGGTGGCCAATTAAGAAATTGGCGTGAACCTCCCTCTGATACTAAATTGATGCAGGCTCACACGTTTGACAACGAATAGATCTACGGACTAGCACAAATACCTCTCCACAATCCAAATCCTATATTCGTACAATCGCTCTATGCGACACCACGTTAACTAATTCTATCAATTATATGCTAGGGTACGGGTAGCAAAACCGATTAAGATCGAATAGAGGCGATAGGCCAATATTCTTTCCGGCTAAAAGGATCTACCCGATCTGAACGAGCGGTGTTGTACCAAAAGAGATCTACAAAATAAAATACGATTCGGAAAAGGTAGATCTCTCCCAACAAAATAAAACAAAGGTTCGCCAAGCCTTTCTTGAAATTAAAGGAAATTAAGAGGGACAACAAAAGCAATTGAAATATCAACACGATATAATTCTTATTATTGTCAAAAATTAAACGCTAAGAATCTACCACCACAGGAATTAATCTAGGAAGAAAAACACACAATCGGTAGGAAGGATTCGTTACCCTATCGGAATGGATGATTCTGATTTCTCTACTTGGATCGTTCTTCAATGGCTCTGTCGGAGTCACGTCGGTTGGAGAGAAACTTGTCCGCCTTCGTCGCGTCACGCTGGAGTTAGAATCCACAAATGAAATCTTTACCTTGGCCGATTTCTTCAAGGAGTTGGGTTGAATGGTTGCTTTATTGGAGGTCAGTTTTGGGAGAGGATGATGGGGGAAGGTGGCTGAGCCACTAAGAGGGGGGGATAGAGAGGGTTGGTGGCCGAGAGAGAGAGAGGAGGGAGGATGCCGAATTTTGCCAAGGGGGAAAGGAATTATCTCAAAAGATTTTAGGGGGGATTATTTTCTTATTCTTCTTCTCTCTAATCAATCTTTCATAACATGGCAATATATAGCCTACACCACTCAATCTCCCTCCATTCAAAATTCAAAATTCAAATTGAAAATATGATGGTTATATGCACTCATCATAGCACATGAAATGAAATAATTAAAACAACACATGATGGTTATAAGCACCCATCATTATGCATGAAATTAAAATTAAAACAAACATAAAAATGACTTAATAATTATTAATAAATTATTAATAATTATTAATAATTTGGTTTGCGCCTCGGGAGGATATTATGGCGACGCTCCACATGATCATCACGACGCCGCAAATCTTTATTTGAAGGTGGAGAAAGTTCTTCTGTTAGCGCGCCATCACCGTCTTCAATATGTTGAGGGTTGTCGTCTCCATCACATGGGTCTAGTAGTTTGAGAGATGTTATATCATCTACATAAATTTTGAATATGATTATCTTACCCTGAACTTCCCTTAGGAATAATGTCTTGTCTATCTTTACCCTTGAGAATTTGTTCTCAATGAAAAAGCTAGAGAAGGTTACATACCAAGCCCTAGGGAACTGTTTCAACCCATACAAAACTTTTCTTAAATGAAATACATAATCAGGAAAAGTAGGATTGACAAAATGTGTTGGTTTCTCATTATAGACCTCATCTTTTAGGTCACCATTCAGGAAAGCTGACTTAATATCTATTAAGTACACCTTAAATCCCTTGTATGCAGCATATGCAAGGAATAACCTTATGTCTTCAAGTCTAGAAATTGGTGCAAAGGTTTGATAAAAACAAATACCTTCCTCATGTTTGTATCCTTTTGGCAATTAGTCTAGCTTTGTTATTGATGATAACACCATTTTCATCAAGCTTATTTCTATATATCCATTTTTTCCTATGATGTTATGTCCATGAGGTCTGGGAACTAGCTTCAAGACATTGCATCTTTTGAATTGGTTTAATTCTTCTTGCATAGCCGCAATCCCGAATGGGTCGATTTAGCGTATTCAAACATCTTGGGTTGAATCTGAGATAGAAAGCTTGAATACATTATAATGTTATCGCTTCTGCTCCATATTATTACACCCTGGCTTGCATCCCCAATGATTAGATTTTTGGGATTATCTTTTATGTTTCTGACGGGTGTTGGAATCCTTTCTTCAGCAGCTTGAACTTCAACTTTAGGGGCCTGAAGATCATCTTCAATTTCTAATCCACTTGGGCCTTCTTCTGGAATGAACACACCCTCATACTTTTCTTGTTTAACATATGGTGTGTTATTAATGCTCAGCTTGTCCATTCTCAAATCTACACCTGAAGTTCTAGAAGAGCTAGATAGCTTATTGTGAATCAAAGAAGTTTTTTCAAACACTACCTTAACAGACTCTCCTACAACCTGATTTTTCAAGTTGTAGACCCTATAGGCTTTGTTGTGGTTGATATACCCAACAAAAATTCCCATATAGGTTTTTGCAGCAATCTTTGTCAGGTAGGACTTCCTATTATTTAGTACAATCATTTGCTTCCAATGATTTTAAAATAGGTTAGATTTGGTTTTCTGCCTTTCATAATCTCATAGGGAGTTTTCTTGTGATAATTGTTGATAGAAGCCCTATTTTGTACATGACAAGCAGTGTTCACCAACTTAGACCAAAAATATTCTAAAAGAGAAGTGTCATTAAGCAAAGTCCTCCCAGCCTCTATAAGTGTTCTATTTTTCCACTCATCAATATATACCATTTTGTTGGGGTTTTCTTGGAGAAGAAAACTCCTGAAAGATCCCTTGCTAGTTGTAGAAGTCTATCATGCTTTTAGATTGAAACTCTGTATAGCCCTTTTCATTTTGAATCTGCTTGATAAGTCATAATGCTATCAAAGGTTTTAGACTTTTTCTTAAGAAAGAATACTCATGCAAATCTGGAAAAGTCATCAACTATCACAAAACTATAGACTTTCCTACCTGAACTATGAATTGGTATAGGACCAAAAAAGTCCATAAGCAGGAGGTAGAGACACCTCTTAGAATCTTTTGACCTAATACTTTTAAAGGAAACCTTTGTTTGGTTTCCCTTTTGGCATGCAGAGTAAATTCCCTCTTTAGTGCATTTCAAATAAGGTTTATTTCTGACCAACTCTTCCCTAAAGAGCTTGCAGATAGCCTTGTACTTCAAGTGAGCAAGCAGCTTATGCTATTGCACACAATAAGAGTCTTTCTCATTTTCTACTAGGCACAAGAGAATCTGAATCTATATATAAGAAATTTAAACAATAAATATTTCCACTCCTAGTGCCTAACTGAATAATCTCTTGGACACTTGACCTTTTGATTAGGCACTTATCCTTGTGGAATACAATGACATAGCTAATATCACAAAGTTGTCTTATGCTAACCAGATTATGTTGGAATCATTCCACATAAGCAACTTTTGTGATGGAGACTATGCCATTAGCGAGCATACTATAGTCTTTAGTGACTCCTTTGCCTGAACCACTAAATATGACTTTGGGTCCATTCATCACTGGAGTGTAGTCTTTCAGATAGCTCCTTATTCTAGTCATGTTCCTGGAACATCCATTGTCCAAGTACCATATATGCATTTGATGGGTACTTGGAATAACCTGCAATCATTGATTTAGTTTACCTTAGGTACCCAAAAAGATTTGGGTCCTTGGTTCTTGTTAGCATAAATTTGAACATTTCTCCCTACAATAGCCTGAACGGGAAGACTCACCTTTGCCCTTGGCACATATGGGTTGTGTCAAAAGTCTATGGCAAAGTGTCCCACCTTGCCACAATACAAACACTCATGAATATTATATCTCCTCTTGTGAACAACCATAAATGTGTGTGAACCATCAAATTTTTTCTATTTAGAGGGGAGTGAAACAACGCTCTTCCTTTTTCTTTCAGCTAGAATTTGGTTGAAAGTTAGTCTACTAATAAGTTCTCTTGGTTTATTCTGATTAACGACATGTGTCTGCTCTGCAACTGACAAGGTGTTATTAGCATCAGAAATTTCCAAGTGAGGCTTACTTGCATTCATGCCTACAATCTTATTCTTTTATGAAGGAAATTTGGTGTGTCCACTGCCTTTCTATTTAGAGTGGGTGTTGGAGCACCAAACACAAATAGTCCATGATGGGCCATTTATTTCTTCATGGGCATCCTTCAGTGCACTCAACCCCATGTCCTTTCTTCTTCCATTGTAAGTTGCATTAATGATCTTACAAGAAGAACTTTTATTCTTCTAGTGATCATGCATGTTGTCATGCTCATACATATTAGAAGGGACAACTACCTTCTAAAAGGTGGTTTGAGGCACTGTTGAGCCTTGCCTTTCCCTTTGAAATGGGTAGTTGAAGCATTCCACCTGAACCCCAATCCCATGTTATAATATTTACAGGTGAATGAGGCAATCAATGGCAACACTGTCTTTGGCTTGAAAAACTCAACCACTAGCATCCTCTCTTTTAGGAGCTTCTCTTCAAGATCCCTAATGATCTTGATCTTTTGGCTTATGGTGCTTCTTTGGATTATATTCATAGACTTCAGCTGACTAATTTCTCTTCTCATCTGAGCTAGCAGTGAAGCTGACTCAGATTGCATTAATTTAGTCTATTGTAAACAGACAATCTCTTTAGCCTGATTTTTGACAAGTTTTTTGCTCTTCTTCAAGGCCTTTAGGATAGCACCATATTTATCAATCAATTGATTAACATCCTCATCAGATACTAATCCATCCTTCTCAATGTATAAATTGGATGCCTCAAAATCTGTGCCAGTCTCATAAATAGAAGGAGAGTTGGAAGGAGTGTGTATATCATAAGGATTAGATTTGCCCTAAGTTTCCTTAATCATGGCCATGAGGATGAACTCTTCATTAGCTTAAAAGTCATTATCAATATAGGACAATGAGCTTTCTAACTCAACAACCCTTCTTGGTGGAGAAGGGTTCTTCTCCCTGCACCTTCTTAAGAGTTCAGCTTTGAAGCTCGCTGACTTCTCTATGTTGAGGGACTTGACAGCTACTTCTTTAGTTTTTTTGGGAATTCAGTTGAAGCTCATGTGACATCAGCTTGCCAAACAAATTTTGGGGCAATGTGTTGGCCAAGTTGACCACTTCCCTGATGACATGAATCTTGATATCATATTCTTTATTGAGAAATCACAGGAACTTGTCATTCAACTCATAGTTGGTGAACTGTCTGCCATAAGTGATCAGACTGTTAATAATCTTGAAGAACTTCTCATAGCAATCAGCTATAGAATCCTTCTTATCTTGCTTGAAGGACTCATATTGCTGGTTGAGGAGGGATTTATTGTCATCCCTCACTTGCTCTGTTCCCTCCATGTAGATTATTAGTGAGTCGCACATCTCCTTGGTTGTTTTGTAGTGGACAAAATTTTGAAATGTTGAATCATCTATGACACTGACAATTATGTTTTGTGCCCTCTTATCCATGTTGTCCAGAACCACCTTATCCTTAGTCATCTCTGAATATCTCTTGGCAATCTTGATGTTGGTATCAATAGCAGAGACCTTCATGGAAATAAAAGGTCTCTCTTGTACTGTAATGCATATCCTAGGGTCTGAGGCTTCCATGAACAACCTCACCCTTTCTTTCTAGATCCCAAAGTTCTCCTTCCTATAGATAAAATGTTTCATAGAACTTAACTCCTTATGGTTCTCACCTTAAGCCCCAAATATATGCTTCTACTACCCTTGGAGATCTAGTTCGTACGGTTAAGTACTTTTTGAATAACCTCCCTCTGATACCACTAGAAAGTCTTTTCTAAGGGTAGTTAAATACCTAGAGGGTGGAGCTGAATAGGTTTGCTTTTAATCTTTATAATCTTTTCAAGTTAGAGCTTGATGTTTGTTTATGTTTGATGTTAGCTTTAGAGATCACAGAAAACACACAAGATTTATTGTGGTTCCCCTATCTAGGGTACATTCACTTTCCCCCTTCACCTATCTACTAGTGTACTAGATTTGACTAACTCCTCCTTTATACTGCGCTCATTGAGCTTACACCTCAGATTCCCCGGGATCTTATAACTCAGAGTGTACACAACTCCTAAAGCTTAGACTACTTCCAGTCCTACCTCAGATCCACTCCATAACCCTACCTCAGATCCACTCCACGACACTACCTCAGATCCAATCTAGGACCCTACAACTCATAGTTCAACAACTCCTACAACTCAGCCTTTATAAATTAGGCTTATAACTCAGATCTCAGAGAGATCCTACATATTTGAATAATGGTTTGAGTGAAATGACTCTAGAAATAAATCCCTAAGTCCTCTTTCGTGATGTGTTGTAAACAGTCCTTCTTCTTCACAACAACAAGAAAATATTTCTTCAGAGTTGAATCAGCTTGGGCTGTGTATAACTTCTGTAGAGTTCTGCTTCTTCTTCAAGCTTGAGAAAATTTACTGTTCTGTGTTGCAGGCTTGAAGATGAACAAAACATGGCTTGTGCTCTGCAAGCCGACATTTCCAAAACTTAGGGTTTGGATAAATCGCAAAAAAGTTCTTGTAAAAGATGATCTCCTTTCGTATTAATACGCTCGTAACTACAATGGCTCTATCTTCCTTTTTAGAAAGCGGCATGAGCGGCTTTAATGGTGGCTTTACCATAACTATATTGTAGAAGATGTACTGCAAAATTTGTCCTTTAGCGAGCAAACTACATTGAATTTGAATTTAATGATGACGTCAACAGTGATGTCTCAACGCTGGTGGACTTAGAAACTTCTTCCAGATTGTCTGCACAGGCGTTGAGTGATGCCTTGTGACTCAATGACTTGAAGAATTTAGTGTTGCCTTGTATCTCAATACATTTGTACTTTAACTATTATCTTCAAAAGCGTTGAGTGATAAGCCTTCACTCAACGCTAAAACACTTAGCTGAATTCTAACTATCTTCAGAGGCGTTCAGTGAGCCTTCTTCACTCAATGCTTTTATCTTTTGACAACTTATCTGAGAAGGTTTTGAGTGAGCGTCTATCACTCAATACTTTTGTACTTGGCAGTTTTTTTATTGACGACATTGAATGAACGTCCTTCACTGAATTCTTTTGAACTTGGAAGCAATTCCGAAAGGGTATTGCGTTAATTTTCATCACTCAATGCTTTTGAACTTAGACAGATTTAAATAATAGGGCTTTAAGTGAATGCCCATAATTCAACGCTTTTGTACATAGACGGATTTCACTACATCTTCACTATGGATTTAAGTTACTGGTTATCTATCGACACTTTTTGGCCTCAAGCATTGAGTGATGTGTACTCATTCAACGCTTTTGTACTTAAGTAATATTCTATCTCTCCTAAGTATTTTGACTTCTGTCCAGCCAATCCTCTGATACATTGAACTTATCTAATCACTAAATAACAAACATCTTGTATATTTAAACTTAGACAAATATTAAGTACCTGCTTGTGTATATTATTGACTTGTGGGCCACCTTCAAATGTACGTGGGATATTGTTATCAATGGACCCTATAGGTGTGCAACCTTGTGTTCGCCGTAGAGACTTAGGCAAGCAGGCGGGTCGGCCCCAGGCCTTCTTAGGTTGGTCATCCCTGGCCCGTGCCTTCCCAGACAGGTCAGGCTCGGCCCGTGCCCACCAAGGAGGGTCAGCCTTGGCCCGCGCTGTAACGCCCCCGATTTTTCTGCGATTATTTAATTCTTGCTTGGCGTTACGTCGACGCGTTTTCTTGGATTGTTCCATATGTGGAGTGTGGTATTAACTCCTTAGAACTGAGTGGCCTATTTTGTAGTCTATTGGCAAGATCTCTCTAGCAAGCTGAGTCGTTTTGGGTGACCCGGTGTGGCCTCTCAGGGGATGCTTGTGTTTTGGCTTTGGGTGGGTATAACTCGAGTTCTGTTCGTCGAAAGTTAATTTCGACTTCGTCGTTGTGTTCGTAGCATGGATATTTAGCTACGGTGCGAATTTCATCGAATTCCGAGGATGTTTGGTGTTCGCGTCGTTTTGTATTTTATGAAAAAATATAACTATTTAATAAATATTATATTACTAATTATTTGAAAGGGTGCGGATGCTTGGCGGTTTTGCCTTGTCATTTTTAGCCTTAATTAATTGATTAGTTAATTAAGATTAAGAGGATGCTATATATAGGATAGTTTAGACTTAAGAGGAAACCGCTCCTGTTCATCTTCCCGAAAGACCGAACCAGTCCGCGCCTGTTCGCGGAAAGCAGAGAAACTACCGGAACTGCTCCCCTTCGGACGCCGATTTCAGGAGCGTTTGTGGACGGAATTCGATTCTGAAAGCGGATTTGGATTGCTCTCGCCTAGACCTTCATTCATACGGTAAGAAATTAAGTTTTCGTGGTGTTTCTAGGGGTCTCGATTTTCTAGGGTTGTCCATTTCCGCCATTAAAGCTCCATATTTCTGCTTTAGGTGTTGTTGTTGTTGGTACCGAGTGAGGATAAGGGAGGCCGACCAAGCTTCACTGGAAAACGAGGCAAGTGGTACTCTTGCCCTTGCCATTTAGTTTTCCTTTTTTCTTATATGCCTGGTTAGCCTATTTGATACAACCGAGCATTGCTTTAGCCATATTCAGTTTCCTTTCCTGTACAATAGATGCTTTCTCTTCCTGTGCAAGAACCGGTGATGATGCCTAAGCTTTATGCTAGAAAATTCCATGAACAGAACCTTGTCAAAAACAGCCATGTATGTTCTCTGTTCTTTTTCCCTCGCTGTAGCTTGTTTGTTCTCGGGCCGGGGAAGGAAGTAATGGTTAGGTTAGCATTTTCCTGTGTCGTAGCTGTAGCTGGGTAGGAGTTAGAGGCTTTAACTCGAAAAGTGTGTTAGTCCTCATTATTACCCTAGAAACGTGTTTGGCTGTTAGATTAATATTATTAAAGGAATAGACTTGCTGGAGTTTGCAATGGAGGATTCAGGGCTTGGCGTTGAGTGTGGTGCACACACTCAATGCCGGGTCTTCTAGGACTTGACGTTCAGTGTGGTGCACACACTCAACGTCGGGTCTGCTGGGACTTGGCATTGAGTGTGGTGCACACACTCAACGTCATTGCCCCTTGATCTGTTCTTTTGCGGCTAAGTAGTGTGGCGTTGAGTGAGAAAAATTCAAATCAAAATCGACGGGAATCACTAAGTGATTCTCGCCGACTTCGACGAGAATCGTTAGTGATTCCCGCCGATTTGGCGAGAATCAATCTGCATTCCCGCCGACCTCTTCCAGATAGCGTTGAGTAAGTGTGTCTCACTCAACGCCATGGTAGTTTAGGCGCTGAGTGAGGCGGGCTCACTCAACGCCGCAGCCTTTTCCTGCGGGTAAGTACTTTGGCGTTGAGTGAGTTGACCTCACTCAATGCCAAAGCTGTTCTATCATTGAGAATGGTAGACGCACTCAACGCCGCAGTTTGTTTTCGCGGCTAAGTACTTTGGCGTTGAGTGAGTCGACCTCACTCAACGCCAAAGCTATTTTGGCATTGAGAGAGGTGGACTCACTCAAGGCCACAGTTGGGTTTTGTGGTTAAGTTCTAAGGCATTGAGGGAGTGTACCTCACTCAACGCCATAGCTGTTTTGGCATTGAGTGAGGTTAGCTCACTCAATGCCACAGCCTGTGTTGCTGAAGGCGTTGAGGGAGTGGACCTCACTCAATGCCATAGCTGTTTTGGCATTGAGTGAGGTTAGCTCACTCAACACCACAGCCAGTGTTGTAGAAGGCGTTGAGTGAGTGAACCTCACTCAACGCCATTGCTGTTTTGGCATTGAGTGAGGCTTGCTCACGAAACGCCACCGTCTTTTTAGGCGTTGAGTGAGTGGGGCTCACTCAATTCCATGCCGTGTTGAGTCATCTCTACGCTTTTACCTTACCTTGATTTTCTCCTCCGAGTGATTTCCTTGATTTTGAGGTTCCTTGTCGGCTATTTTCTTTTTTTCCAAAAAGGTCGAATCGTGGGTCGTGGTTAGTAGTGGTGGTTTGAAGCTCTTATTGGGGAAGGTGTTGTGTAATTTAGCCAAGGCCACCCTTTTTCTTTTATCTTGCTCCAGGTACGGGCTGGGCAAGGGGGTGGGAGGTCCCTAGTGCTTTCACATGTAGACCCCTGAGCTTTGTTTCTTGGAAATGGTGGTTGGGGGGCTGAGTTTGCCTCCAACCCAGATCCGCGTTGTTTTTGCTACTACCATCTCTCACAGCTTAGGGTGTAAGACATTTCTTCCTTTATAAATTTGCAACGTTTGGGCTCATGGTAGCCTGGTAAACTCTGCAAGATTTATTTTTGGGCAGGGTTGTTGCTGTTTACTCGCACTTTGTGTTTTTCTTTCTGTCTTGCCTTGGACAGTGGTGCTTGTTTTTGATTTACTTACTCTTATTGCTTATCTTATAACCTAACATTTCCGTACAGCTCTTACTTGTTTAGCTTACTGAGGTATTCTTTTCTT
This sequence comes from Platanthera zijinensis, assembly GCA_039513925.1. Classification (NCBI taxonomy): domain Eukaryota; kingdom Viridiplantae; phylum Streptophyta; class Magnoliopsida; order Asparagales; family Orchidaceae; genus Platanthera; species Platanthera zijinensis. The sequence goes on from CM077081.1 coordinate 125,718,829, forward strand.
CTTTGAATGCCTCAGGTTCTGGTTAGTAGCCGATTAGGCAGCTAGTTGGGTTGTGTTGTTACTGGTGGTCTCTCGTACTGTGGAGATTAGTTCCTAGGTCTGGTGAGGTAGTTTTACTGTTTTTCTTATAGACATACATATTTGTCAGTGGGTTCGTGTCAGTTTGTTGGCGCCCACTGGTAGTTTTACCTTGATACTAGATGTGTTACTTTTCGTTGCTACCTTTCTGGAGTTAGTCTACTTGCTCTTGGGATAATTTATGCTAGGTTGCTAGTTACTTTTAAACCTAAAAACACTATTATAAGTATACCTCATGATCAGCATGTTTTGCAAAACTCATCACTATTTTCCAAATAACGTAAAAAGATCATTTTCCTATATATATAGTATAAATTAAAAGTACGGTCCTGCATAGTATAAGTTGTCCTCTGGGGACACTTATGCACTTTTTTAGGATGTCGAACCTGAATAAAGTATTTTCCGCAGCGTATAAGTATAACTTTTAAATTGTGGACTAGGTGATCCACCGAACCGAGGGATACGGCCTTTAAAAATATAACTGATTTTCTAATCATATAACTTATGAATTTTCATAAAGTATAGTTGATAGTGGTTTTCCTGAGCATCGGCAGTTATCCCCTGCTCGACGTGGCATCATGACCCGAGTTTTCTCCTACTCTGATAATCCGTTTTCTTTGAAGAAAATGCGGGTTATGACAGTTGGTATCAGAGGGAGTTTGCTTGACAAGTTAGTCGGGCAACCTTCCCTTTTGATTGCATTAGTTGTTCAACATCATGTCATTCACACACCGATATGTCATCAGCACGTCTTGGAAACAGCACGAACACTACACTCATAGCATAACACGAAGTATACAGGGCATATTATGTAGTATGGGATGCATAATATGTGTTCGTATATGGATCCACCATAGGGGCAACATGTGAGGGTTATGTAGTATGGGATGCATAACCTCACTACATGGCTGCGACTAGCTCGTTTTCTTTTCGTTGCATGAAAATGTTATGTAGTATGGGATGCATAACATTTTCATGTGTACGCCACTCATAACATGCATTAGGGCCTTTTTAGAATGCATAGCACAAACATGCATAGCATAATATTGCATAAGCACAGCGTGCCAAGATAAAGACTAGTAGGATGACATATGTATACACATAAGTTTTCGAGTCAAAAATAATATAAGTCATGCATTACCGATCTAGGCATAAGAGTTAGTATGGTGATGGTTAACCATCCTAGGTTAAGGCATAACATCAATTCTTGTAAAAAAATAAACTCCCAGAGCAAGTTTTGTAGCTTTAAGTTCATATTTATGTATGTATTGTCTGTACTTGTAGTTAGTTGCAGCTATCGTACTAGGATCATACTAAGGTTGCTATGATTTTAGGATGGCGAGATGCCCTTCGACTAGATTGACCCCCCTATCTGAGGGTGAGTCATCGGGAGCGCAGAATGATGCGGTGATCGAGATCCTGCGACAGAGTAGCAATTCCTTGAGCAGGCAGATGGTGGAGGTGCGAGCCCAGATTAAGTCTTTGGTGGTAGTTGTGGCAGGACAGACTCAGGGAGTGCAAGGCCCTGCAGGAGGGTTAGTTGTTCCTCCTCCTCCTGCACCCCTGAGACCTCAAGTGGTGGTGCTAGTAGATATGGCATTCATCTCGAAGTTTAAGAGACTTATCCCCCCTACTTACGATGGGAAGGCAGATTTCATGGTCATAGAGGATTGGTTGATCTCCATGGAGGAGATGTTCTCGTACTCTGGTATTGCAGATGATCAGAGGGTGATGATAGCCGCCTATCAGCTCAAGGGTTTGGCGAAGATTTGGTGGCTTAGAGAAAAGGAGAGCTTGGTAGCTGGTTGCTCTTGGGAAGTATTCAAGGAAATGCTACTGAGAAAGTTCTTGCCTTCGGTTGAGCGTGACCGTCTTATGAACGACTTCTTCCACCTGAAGCAAAGGCAACTCACGGTCGGTGAGTATGAGGTAGAGTTCAACAAGTTGAGCCGGTTTGCTCCTGGGTTGGTAAGTGTTGAGGTTGATCGAGTCAAGCGATTCCTTGGTGGCTTGAGGAGCGAGGTGCAGCAGTTGACCAGTGCTTATGGATCAGAGACTTATGCAAGGGTAGTGGAGGCTGCTCTGAAGGTGGAGGCTATCGAGACCGCAAAGAGAAAAGGCCAGCAAATGAGGAAGGACAAGCGGAAGTCTGTTGAGGATAAGAAACCCCATGTACCCGGTGCTTCTTCGGGAAAGAAGAGCAAGGTGGTGTGTAGCTTCTGTGGCCGGTCAGGCCACCCTGTTGAGAGGTGTTTCAAGAATGCAGAAGATCAGAAGAAGGAGCAAGTTCATGCTATTCAGGGTGCTCCTAGGAGGGATGTTTCCTGTTCTGTTTGCAAACAACCCGGGCATGATGCTGCCCAGTGCTTGTCCAAGGATAAGGTCTTCTATCTGTGCGGGCAGAAGGTCACATCTAGTCTAGGTGTCCTCAGGTCCAGCCTGCTCTTCATGCAGTTCCACTTCAGGCACTACCTCCGCCTCAGCGTGTTGACAAGGGTAAAGGAAAGCTGAACGTGATCTCTTCCGAGGAGGCTCAAGCTTCGACTTAGGTCATCTCAGGTTAGTTGTTTCTTTTTCAAGCTTGAAAGTTTTATTTGTTAGAATGGTTACAGTTGGGTTTTGGTAGATCCTTAGTTGTATATACTCCTATAGGGAAATTTAAGGTGAAGAACTGCTGGGCGCGCGTTCTGTTCGACTCCGGCGCTACCCACTCATTTGTGGCTAGAGCCTTTGTGGAGCGATATCGGTTAACTCTAGATCGAGTTCGTGATACCTTCCGCATCAATTTCCCTTCTAGTGAATCTGTGTTATCAGATTTGGGCATTCTAGATTGCCCTATTTTGTTAGGCGATTTTCTTGCGAAGGCAGACTTGAAGATGATTGATCTGGAGGACTTCGATGTTATTCTGGGCATGTACTGGCTGTCTAAGTATGATGCGGTCATTCAGTGCAAAGGGAAGTGCTTGGACTTCATCAAGGACAATGGTCAGCCGGGAAGCGTGTATGCTGATCCGTGCCAAGATTCTCCTGTCTTTTCTGCGGTATGTGCTCAGAAGTTTTTTCTTTCTGATTGTTTTGCTTGTTTAGTCTCGATGGTTGGGACCGCTGTTAGTATACCGCGCTTAGAAGAGATTCTCGTTGTCTGTGGTTTTGCTGATGTTTTTCCTGATGACCTTCCTGGTCTTCCTCCCGATCGGGATGTCGAATTTGTGATTGATTTGGAACCGGGTACGCGTCCTATTGCTAAGGCACTGTACCGGATGGCCCCTCATGAGCTAGATGAGTTGCGAGTCCAGTTAGATTAGTTTTTGGCAAAAGGGTTTATTAGGCAGCATTCGTCGCCTTGGGGTGCTTCTGTTTTGTTTGTAAAGAAGAAAGATGGGTCGATGCGGCTTTGCATCGACTACAAGGAGTTGAACAAAGTCACTATTAAGAACAGGTACCCTCTGTCGAGGATCGATGACTTATTTGATCAATTGCGTGGTAGCACGGTGTTCTCCAAGATCGATCTTCATTCTGGCTATCATCAGATCCATGAGGCAGATATTCCACGGACTGCGTTTAGATCGAGGCATGGTCATTTTGAGTTCTTGGTGATGTCGTTTGGTTTGACCAACGCACCATCAGCTTTCATGGATATGATGAACCGGGTGTTCAAGGATTCCCTAGATAAGTTCGTTGTGGTTTTCATCGATGACGTGTTGGTCTATTCCCGCAGCGCTGAGGAGCATGAACAGCATCTGTGCTTGGTTCTATTGGAGTTAAGGAATCACAAGTTATTCGCCAAGTTGAACAAGTGCAAATTTTGGTTGCCTCAGGTCTCGTTTCTGGGCCACGTGGTGAACAAGGATGGGATCTCGGTCGACCCGGAAAAGATCGCAGTAGTGATGGATTGGAGCAAGTCGGGCACGCCTAAGGAGATCAGAAGCTTCCTAGGGTTGGCTGGCTACTACAGGAGGTTCGTGGAGGGTTTCTCTACCCTAGTTGCACCTATGACCAGGTTGACTCAGAAGAACGCGGCCTTTGTTTGGAGCGAGAAGTGCGAAGAGGCCTTTCTGGAGCTAAAGAATAGATTGTGCTCTGCTCCCGTCCTGACCCTACCTACTGAGGGTGTGGAGTATGTTGTGTACGTGGATGCTTCGCATGTTGGTCTGGGTTTCGTGTTGATGCAGGTTGGAAAAGTGATTGCGTATGGGTCAAGGCAATTAAAGACTCACGAGAGAAATTACCCTACGCAAGACCTTGAGTTTGCAGCGGTAATTTATGTGTTGAAGCTGTGGAGGCATCTACTTTATGGGGCTCAGTGCAAAATCTTCACTGATAGCAAGAGCCTGAAGTACGTGTTCACGCAAAAGGAGTTGAATCTGCGCCAACGACGGTGGCTAGAGTATGTGGCCGATTATGATGTAGAGATCCAGTACCATCCAAGCAAGGCTAATGTAGTAGCCGACGCCCTGAGCCGGAAGACGGGGAAGATCTTTAATCTCTCCGCCGATCGTTTAGTGGAAGAGTTCCTCCTTATGGATATCTCGGTGGGATGCTGTGGCATGCAGAGTAGTTTGGCAGTGGCAGAGCCGTCTTGGATTTCCCTTACTAGGTTGCACCAGAAGGATGATCCGGACCTTCTGCACTTATACCTCAGGACTTAGAGAGGGGAGTTGCAGGATTTTTCCATCGATGATGCAGGTACTTTGAAGTACCGTGGCAGATTTTGCATCCCTGCTGTTGGAGACATCAGGGGTATGGTATGCAGAGAGGCTCATGGATCTAGTGTTGCCTACCATCCGGGATCTACAAAGATGTATCGTGATTTAAAGCAAATTGCCTAGTGGTATGAGATGAAGAGTGATATAGCCTGATTTGTTGCTGAGTGCCACACTTGCAAGCGTGTGAAGGCCGATCACGGAAGGCCTGGTGGCAAGTTGACTCCACTAGAGATCCCGATTTGGAAGTGGGAAAATATTTCTGTGGACTTCATCACGGGCTTACCGAAATCTCCAAGGGGATTTGATTCTGTTTGGGTCATAGTGGATAGACTGACAAAGTGTGCTCACTTCGTGCCGTATAAGATTGACTATCCGATGAAGAAGATAGCAGAGTTGTACTTGAATTAGGTCATCAGATTGCACGGTATGCCTGTTTGCATCATTTCTTATCGAGACTCCCGGTTTACTTCTCATTTTTGGCAGAGTCTGCAGGAGGGTTTGGGTACAGATCTGAGATATTCTACTGCTTACCACCATTAGACCAATGGGCAGACAAAGCGGGTGAACCAGATAGTTGAGGATATAATCAGATGCTACATTCTAGACCACGGTGGAGCGTGGGATGAGCGATTGCGACTTATGGAGTTTGCATACAATAACAATTATCAAGAAAGTTTGCAAATGTCTCTGTTTGAAGCTTTGTATGGGAGGCGCTGTAGAACCCCCCCCCCCCCCTATTTTGGGTTGAGGCAAGTGAGAGACCCTTATTGGGTCCGGATGCGCTCGAGGAGATGGAAGTCGCGGTGAAGATTTTTCGAGAAAAGCTTCGTATAGCTCAGGAGAGATATAAAAAAAACGCCAATCAGCGTAGGTATGACTTGGAGTTTTTTGTAGGGGACCTTGTGTTTCTTAAGGTTTCCCCGATGGTTGGAGTTAAGAGGTTCGGTAAGAACCGAAAATTGGACCCGAGGTATGTGGGCCCGTTTAAGATTGTTGAACGGATTGGCGTGTCAGCATATAGGTTGGATTTGCCAGCAAACTTCCCATGTGTTCATAATGTATTTCATGTAAGCCAATTGCGGAAGTGTTTGCGCAGTAGTGGGCAAGTATTGGATGTTGTGCCCCAGTTGGAGCCTAATCTTTCTTTTGTTGAAGTGTTGGTACGCATTTTGGATACTCAAGATCGGGTGCTGCGAAGGAAGTCCATCCCGATGGTCAAAGTTCTCTGGAATAATCAGGGTTTGGAAAGCACGACTTGGGAGTTAGAGTCGGCTATGAGGGAGGCTCGCCCTCAACTGTTTCCTTGATTAGTTTGGTTTGTTTTCTTCTTGTAATGTTTGGCTTGTTACCTTTCCTTCTATAGTAGAAGTGTTGTGCGTAAAGTTTCGGGACGAAACTTTCTTTTAGGGGGAGTGACTGTAACGCCCCTGATTTTTCTACGATTATTTAATTCTTGCTTGGCGTTACGTCGACGCGTTTTCTTGGCTTTTGCCATCTGTGGAGTGTGGTCTTAACTCCTTTGAACTGAGTGGCCTATTTTGTAGTCTATTGGCAAGATCTCCCTAGCAAGCCCAGTCGTTTTGGGTGACCCGGTGTGGCCTCTCAGGGGATGCTTGTGTTTTGGATTTGGGTGGGTATAACTAGAGTTCTGTTCGTCGAAAGTTAATTTTGACTTCGTCGTTGTGTTCGTAGCGTAGATATTTAGCTACGGTGCGAATTTCGTCGAATTCCGAGGATGTTCGGTGTTCGCGTCGTTTTGTATTTTATGAAAAAAGAAAACTATTTAATAAATATTATATTACTAATTATTTGAAAGGGTGCGAATGCTTACGGTTTTGCCTTGTCATTTTTAGCCTTAATTAATTGATTAGTAAACTATGATTAAGAGGATGCTATATATAGGATAGTTTATACTTAAGAGGAAACCGCTCCTCTTCATCTTCCCGAAAGACCGAACCAGTCTGCGCCTGTTCGCGGAAAGCAGAGAAACCACCGGAACTGCTCCCCTTCGGACGCTGATTTTGGGAGCTTTTGTGGACGGAATTCGATTCCGAAAGCGGATTTGAATTGCTCTCGCCTAGACCTTCATTCCTACAGTAATAAATTCTGTTTTCGTGGTCTTTCTAGGTGTCTCAATTTTCTAGGGTTGTCCGTTTCCTCATTAAAGCTCCAGATTTCTGCTTTAGGTGTTGCTGTTGTTGGTACTGAGTGAGGATAAGGGAGGCCGACCAAGCTCCGCTGGAAAATGAGGCAAGTGGTACTCTTGCCCTTGCCATTTTGTTCACCTGTTTTCTTATATGCCCAGTTAGCCTATTTGATACAACCGAGCATTGCTCTAGCCATAGTCAGTTTCCTTTCCTGTACAATAGATGCTTTCTCTTCCTGTGCAAGAACCGGTGATGATGCCTAAGCTTGCTGCTAGAAAATTCCCTGTACAGAACCTTGTCCAAAATAGCCGTGTATGTTCTCTGTTCTTTTTCCCTCGCTGTAGCTTGTTTGTTCTCGGGCCGGGGAAGGAAGTAAGGGTTAGGTTAGCATTTTCCTATGCCAAAGCTGTAGCCGGGTAGGAGTTAGAAGCTTTAACTCGAAAAGTATGCTAGTCCTCATTATAACCATAGAAACGTGTTTGGCTGTTAGATTAATATTACTACAAGAATAGACTTGCTGGAGTTAGCGATGGAGGATTCAGGGCTTGGCATTGAGTGTGGTGCACACACTCAACGTCGGGTCTGCTGGGACTTGACGTTGAGTGTGGTGCACACACTAAACGCCGGGTCTGCTGGGACTTGGCGTTGAGTGTGGTGCACACACTCAACGTCATTGCCCCTTGATCTGTTCTTTTGCGGCTAAGTAGTGTGGCGTTGAGTGAGAAAATTCAAGTCAAAATCGACGGGAATCACTAAGTGATTCTCGCCTACTTCGACGAGAATCATTAGTGATTCCCGCCGATTCGGCGAGAATCAATCTTCATTCCCGCAGACCTCTTCCAGATAGCGTTGAGTGAGTGTGTCTCACTCAACGCCATGGCAGTTTAGGCGCTGAGTGAGGCAGGCTCACTCAACGCCGCAGCCTTTTCCTGCGGGTAAGTACTTTGGCGTTGAGTGAGTTGACCTCACTCAACGCCAAAGTTGATCTATCGTTGAGAATGGTAGACGCACTCAACGCCGAAGTATGTTTTCGCGGCTAAGTACTTTGGCGTTGAGTGAGTCGACCTCACTCAACGCCAAAGCTATTTTAGTGTTGAGAGAGGTGGACTCACTCAACGCCACATTTGGGTTTTGCGGTTAAGTGTTAAGGCGTTGAGGGAGTGGACCTCACTCAACGCCATAGCTGTTTTGGCGTTGAGTGAGGTTAGCTCACTCAATGCCACAGCCTATGTTGCTGAAGGCGTTGAGGGAGTGGACCTCACTCAACACCATAGTTGTTTTGGCGTTGAGTGAGGCTAGCTCACTCAATGCCACAGCCAGTGATGTAGAAGGCGTTGAGTGAGTGAACCTCACTCAAAGCCATTGCTGTTTTGGCATTGAGTGAGGCTAGCTCACTCAACGCCACCGTCTGTTTAGGAGTTGAGTGAGAGGGGCTCACTCAACGCCATGTCGTGTTGAGTCATCTCAATGCTTTTCCCTTACCTTTATTTTCTCCCCCGAGTTAGTTTCTTGATTTTGAGGTTCCTTGTCGGCTATTTTCTTTTTTTCCAAAAAGTCTGAATCGTGGGTCGTGGTTAGTAGTGGTGGTTTGAAGCACTTATTGGGGAAGGTGTTGTGTAATTTAGCCAAGGCCACCCTTTTTCTTTTATCTTGCTCCAGGTACGGGCTGGGCAAGGGGGTGGGAGGTCCCTAGTGCTTTCACATGTAGACCCCTGAGCTTTGTTTCTTGGAAATGGTGGTTAGGGGGGAGAGTTTGCCTCCAACCTGGATCCGCGTTGTTTTTTCTACTACCATCTCTCACAGCTTAGGGTGTTAGACGTTTCTTCCTTTATAAATTTGCAACGTTTGGGCTCATGGTAGCCTAGTAAACATTGTAGGATTTATTTTTGGGCAGGGTTGTTTTTGTTTCCTCGCACTTTGTGTTTTTCTTTCTGTCTTGCCTTGGACAGTGGTGCTTGTTTTCGGTTTACTTACTCTTCTTGCTTACCTTATAACCTAACATTTTCGTACAGCTCTTACTTGTTTAGCTTGCTGAGGTATTCTTTTCTTCTTTGAATGCCTAAGGTTCTGGTTAGTATCCGATTAGGCGGCTAGTTGGGTTGTGATGTTGCTGGTGGTCTCTTGTACTGTGGAGATTAGTTCCTTGGTCTTGTGAAGTAGTTTTACTATTTTTCTTGCAGACATACATATTTGTCAGTGGGTTCGTGTCAGTTTGTTGGCGCCCACTGGTAGTTTTACCTTGATACTAGATGTGTTACTTTTTACTGCTACCTTTCTGGAGTTAGTCTACTTGCTCTTGGGAAGATTTAGGCTAGGTTGCTAGTTACTTTTAAACAAAAAAACACTATTATTAGTATACCTCATGATCAACATGTTTTGCAAAACTCATCACTATTTTTCAAATAACGTAAAAAGATCATTTTCCTATATATATAGTATAAATTAAAAGTAGGGTTCTGCATAGTATAAGTTGTCCTCTGGGGACACTTATGCACTCTTTTAGGATGTCGAACCTGAATAAAGTATTTTCCGCGGCGTATAAGTATAACTTTTAAATTGTGGCTAGGTGATCCACCGAGCCGAGGGATACGGCCTTTAAAAATATAACTGATTTTCTAATCATATAACTTATGAATTTTCATAAAGTATAGTTGATAGTGGTTTGCCTGAGCATCGGCAGTTATCCCCTGCTCAACGTGGCATCATATGCGTGTTTTCTCCTACTCTGATAATCTGTTTTCTTCGGAGAAAATGCGGGTTGTGACACGCGCCTTCCCAGGCAGGTCGCATCCAGCCCGCGCCGTCCTAGGCGGGTCAGCCTCGGCCCGTGCCCTCCCGGGCGGGTCAGCCTCGGCCCGCGCCTTCTCAGGCGAGCTGCCTCAATCCCGCGTCTCCCAAACGAGTCAGCTCCAGCCTGCGTCCCCTAGGCGAGCAAGCCCTGGCCCGCGCCTCCCGCCGAGTCGTGGCATTGAAGGTCTACTCTCCCAATCTCTAGTGGGGGGTTATTTCTTACCGTTTTACCCCTACAGGCCTGCCCTTAGACAACAAGAATAGTTGTGTTATGCTGTTGGCAGACCCAGTTGGGCTGCATATAGCTATTCAGAACAGCGGAGTCTGGCAGTTGGCAGGCCAGCCCAAAGGGTTTTCAGTAATTTCAGACCAGCAGAGGTTAGTTATGTAACACCCCAAAAAGGCCCCAAAAAGACTCATCTGAAAGTTTGAGTAGCAGGCTGTTTGACACGGCCTGGGACACGGGCGTGTCCCAGGGCGTGTCGGGTGTACACGGCCTGGGACACGGGCGTGTCCCAGGGCGTGTTCGAATTATTTTTCGAAATTGGCCTATTCAAGTCAGAGCCGGACACGGCCGTGAACACGGCCTTGAACACGGGCGTGTCAGGCTGGACACGGGCGTGTCAGTTGCCGTGTTCCGACCCGTGTACTGGTTGCAGCTCGATAAAGCAGGAGACACGGGCGTGTCAGGTTCGACACGGGCGTGTCGATGCCCGTGTTGTTCAGTCGGTTCATACCGAGTGTGCCGCTTAAAGGGTACACGACCTGTGACACGGGCGTGTCACAGGCCGTGTCGGCCAAAAATTGGTCTTTTGGGAAAATCTTGGCCGTTCAGTTTTCTCTCTTTTGATCCAAGGGCCAAGGTGGTTTCCTGGCTGGTTTATTACGTGAAGGAAGGATGAAGATTCATTCTTCATTTGTCCTTAAGGAAGAGAGGAAGAGAGAAGGAGAGAGGAAGAAGGAGGAGGAGAGCAAGCCACCGGCGGAGCTCTCGTGGTCCGATTCGTGATCCGAAGCCGGCGTTGTGAAGGCAAGGCTGCTGCGGTTCTTTCTCACCGGCTAGTTTTCGATGGCACCGAAGAGATCGACAAGGGTAACGATCTCCCTCCTTGGACATGTGAAGTCCTTCTTTTCTGCATTGCATAGGGAAAACCCTTCCCCGCGAGTGTGCGGTGGGTTGTGGTGTCCCTTGGGGTAGATATGTGAAGTCCCCCTTGTTAGAGGCCGGAATTGGAGTACGGCTCTAGGCATGCTGTGTGAAGCCCATCTGGATGTAATCTGGATTGGTGATGCTTGTTTGCATATCGGAGAAGGCTCCGGGATTATGGCTTGTGATGCCTTGTTCCTACCTGTTGCTTGGTGCGGCAGGAAGTACTGGACGATGTCCAGGAAATGAAGAGGGTTGGATGCAACTCTTGTGGCCGTGTGTTGCCACTTTGTGAGTGGTTGAGCCGTTGGGCTGCAACTCGATGAAAAGGCAGATTGCCGAATAGGAAAGGTGAAACCGACCCGCGCCTATAAATAGCCATGGATACTTCCGTATTCGAGGTGGCACGGCGACTTGAGCAACGGGGGGTGGCTGATCCGTACCTGCGTTAGGTCCGTCCGACTTGGAAGCCTGGTTATAGGTTTTGTTGGAGCGCCTAATGAGAGTCTTAGGCCCACGCGCCGGAAAGACTAAAATGCTCAAATACCGTGTAGACGGTGGTGTTGACCCTGGTATTCCGGTACACCGAAAATGTGCCCTGAGTGCACGGACTGTCGGGTCGTGTGGCCGATGGTTGTGATGGCTTGAATGTGCCTGCGCGCACATAGTTGCTATTTGATGATGCCATGCTTGCAGGGAAAGAATGCTCATGCCCCGAGAAAGGGGTAGGATTGTTATAATTGGGTTAGCTGAAAGCTGACCGTTGCATTGTTTGCCACCGGTTGGGTGGATTGTTCCCGTGCAGGTGCTGGAGAGCCAAGTGGTAAGTGATGGGCTGAAGCCCCACTGCTGTTGCTGCTGCTGCTGCGGCTAGCCCTTGAAGGCTAAGCGAATGGCTTTGTTTTGTTTTCTCTTTTACTCATGTATGGCCGGCCTGCGCGCCGAGGTTTGTAAAACATGTTGTATGTAAGAGGAACTGTAAGGCCTTAAGGCCAAACTCTTGTATTTGTGTACATTCCATAGTTTATATATAAAGGTGGTTGTATATATTGGACATTCCGGTTGAGAGTTCAAAGTTGTAACTTAAAGCTTCCGCTAGAATGCTCTGAGTTAGGATTCGTATTTGGTTTGGTATTATCCTGTGACCTCACCGTCTGTTTGTGGCATATAGTGTGGGGCCCCGGCCGGACCTTCTACTATACGTCATTTAACGGATGGGGTCGTTACATTTTGGTGTCAGCTTTTGTCGGTCTTCCTCTTTCGAATTCGTGGTCGAATTCTTTTGTGGGGTGGCGAGCACGTGTTTGTGCGCCCTGCTGTAACGCTAATGAACTCTGGAATGTCCATTAAGGAATGTACAAAATCTTGTTTGAGGAATCTGTGCGTTCCTTTTTTGTTGTTTTGCTTGCATACGTTCGCTAATGTGTGTCTTGTCCACCTATAGGTGACACGTAGTGGTGCTGGGCAGTCTGAGCCCCAGCGCTCTGATGAGAGTGCGGCACCAGCTGAGGTGCCAACACCCCCTCCATCTGCGGAAACTGTTCGCTTAGTGGCTGAGGCGCTATTTGCCATGATTCAGCCGACCGGGCAAGCGCAGCCGGCAGTAGTGCCAGTTCGTGTTGATGTAAGACCCGAGCCGGTTGAGGCTGTAGATCCACGAGCAGCTGACCGACAGTTGAAGCAATTCATGAGCTTCAGTCCTCCTACGTTTGCGGGAATGGGATCCCCAACGCAGGCGGAAGATTGGTTATCGCGTGTCAAGAGGATAATGACAGCGATCAGGGCGGAGGAAACCCTCAAGGTCACCTTAGCCACCTTCATGCTTGAAGGGGAGGCGCGGTTGTGGTGGGACGAGGTTGAGCTACACCATTTGGCGGGCAGGCAATTAACACAAGTGTCGATTGAGGAGTTCTCTCGAGTATTTCTGGCAAAACATGTCCCAGCGGCGCAACGCATTGCTATGGAAAATGAGTTCCAACGGTTAAAGCAAGGGGAAGATAGTGTGGATATCTACTTGCATGAGTTTACCAGGTTGGGACGATATGCGGGTACAATCTTCGCGGATGACCAAAGGAAAACGAATCGGTTCTATGAAGGATTGCGGGATGAGTTGCGATTCCTGCTTTCGAGTTCAGTGAGCCAAGGGTTTCAGGCGTTGGTTGATACTGCGTGCGCGTTGGAGAAGGACATGAGGCGAGTGCAAGGGAACAAGGGCTTGGTTGTGTCAAAGCCAGAGGTTCAAGCACCTCGCCCAAGCAAGTCGTTTTACCAGAAGAAAGGGGGCAAGAGGTCCAAGCCGTCTGGGCAAGTGACGACGACCGTTTTGTCGGGAGCGACATCAAGGCCGGATGCTCGTACATGCTATAACTGTGGCCGGGTGGGGCATATAGCTCGTGACTGTCGGGTTGTGCAGCCCAAAGGGGAGAAGAAGACGGGTGTGTCGTATGCTGAGAAGGGCAAAGCGGTGGTTGATTCCTCTGCATCTCAGGCGCAGCCCCGGATCTATCAACTTGGCCAACAGGAAGCGATTAAGCAAAGTGACGTCGTCACAGGTACGAGTTGATTTAGTTTACTTGCTGGTGCTTTTTGTTTTGGTTATGTTTAGCTTGTGCATGATGTGTGTGTGCTGCAGGCTTTGTCCTGATTCGGAATAATTTAGCGAGAGCCCTGTTTGATACGGGTGCTTCGCATTCTTTTCTGTCTGAGGATTTCGTATCTCGAATTGGGGTACCAAGTCATGTGACGGTGATAGTACAAGGGTGCTATTGCCGAATGGCTGTATGATGCTTGCGGATAGGGCTTGCGATGTGGATGTGCAAATAGGAAGTCGGGATTTCGGTTTGAGTGCAGCTGTGCTACCGTTATCGGAGTTTGATGTGATCTTTGGTATGGACTGGCTCTCGGAGCAGCGTGCCTGTATTGATTGCAACTCCAAGGAGATTACACTGGGCCAGAATACCGGGCTTGTGACGAAGTTCGCTGGTATGCGAGGAGTTGGCGGAACGTTGTTGTCTGCACTCCAAGTCGTCAATGCTGTTCGGAAGGGCGCGGAGTTATTCTTCACGCTAATTCAGGCTGTTGAGCCAAAGGCCAGTGTCGGTGAAGTGCCAGTTGTGTCAGAATTTGCCGACGTGTTTCCTAAAGATCTTCCTGGGTTATCACCCCAGCGGGAGATTGACTTCTCTATCGAGTTGGTGCCAGGTGCGAAACCTGTGGCCCGCTCTCCATATCGCGTCGTGCCAAAAGAGATGGCTGAGTTGAAAGTCCAATTGCAAGAGTTGTTGGAGCAGGGATATATACGCCCAAGTATGTCACCTTGGAGCGCGCCTGTTCTATTTGTGAAAAAGAAAGACGGTAGCTTACGGTTGTGTATTGACTACCGCGAGTTGAATAAGCTGACGGAGAAAAACAAATATCCGATTCCGCGGATTGATGACCTCTTTGATCAGCTGGCAGGATCAACGGTCTATTCCAAGTTGGATTTGAAATCGGGATATTATCAGCTAAGGATTCGGGAAGGTGATATTCCCAAGACGGCGTTTGGAACACGCTACGGTCATTATGAGTTCACGGTAATGCCGTTTGGCCTATGTAATGCGCCTTCGGTATTTATGGACCTAATGCATCGAACGTTCCGAGAGTACTTGGATTTGTTTGTTATTGTGTTTATCGATGACATCTTAGTATACTCTCAGTCGGAAGAGGATCACGCAAACCATTTGCGGTTGGTCTTGCATACCCTGCGGAGGAATAAGCTTTTTGCCAAGTTCTCAAAGTGTGAGTTCTGGCTCTCTTCAGTAGCCTTTTTAGGCCATGTGGTAAGCGGAGAGGGTATCGCGGTGGATCCGTTGAAGATAAGTGCCATCCGAGATTGGCCAGTGATGTCTTCAGTGGCCGAGGTCAGGAGCTTCCTTGGACTTGCGGGCTACTATCGACGGTTTGTGGAAAACTTCTCACGGATTGCTTTACCTCTCACCACGCTGACGAGAAAAGATCAAAAGTTCATTTGGACGCCGGAGTGCGCGCGAGCTTTTGAAGACTTGAAGAGTCGTTTGACCACAGCGCCTGTGTTGACATCGCCCTGTGGTACCGATGGGTATGAGATCTATAGTGATGCATCAGGGAGCGGCTTAGGCTGCGTTCTTCTGCAATTTGGTAAAGTGATTGCTTATGGCTCGCGTCAGTTGAAAGTGCATGAGCGGAACTACCCCGTCCATGATTTGGAGTTGGCGGCGGTAATCTTTGCGCTCAAGTTGTGGCGGCACTATCTATATGGCGTTAAAGTGGATATCTATACGGATCACAAGAGCCTAAAGTATTTGTTGGATCAGAAGGATCTGAATATGCGACAACGAAGATGGATGGAGTTCCTTGGGGACTACACCTTCGAGATTCACTATACTCCCGGGAAGGGAAATGTGGTCGCTGATGCTTTGAGTCGGAAGACTCCGGTACGGGCAAGCTGGTTGCAGAGGCATGATCAGCGTTTGATCCAGGAATTGGAAGCATTGGAGATATCTTGCGTTGACAAGGGTTCGTCAACCGATGCATGCTTGAACTGGACGGAGGTGTAATATGACCTTGCGGACAGAGTTCGGCGAGCAACGGAGCTTGATGAAAGCATCCAGCGCTATGCTAAAGATGGGCCGGATGATCAATTCTCTTGGGATAACGGTTTGTTACGGAGAAATGGTCGAGTGTGCGTCCCAAGTGTGGGTAAATTGAGGGAAGAGTTGATGTACGAAGCGCACTTTGCAAAGTACTCAGTTCACCCAGGGAGCACAAAGATGTACAGGGATATGAAAAAGCTGTTCTGGTGGCCCGGACTAAAGAAAGATGTCGCACGTTATGTGGCTGAATGCACTACCTGTGCATTGGTGAAAGCAGAATGCCAGAAGCCTGGCGGTTTCCTGAAGTCGTTACCTATTCCGGAGTGGAAGTTCGATGATATTTCGATGGATTTCGTGCACGGGTTGCCGAGATCTCAACGCGGTCATGATTCAATCTGGGTGATTGTGGACCGGTTGACAAAAGTGGCGCACTTCCTTCCAAACAGAAGAGACGATTCAGTGGAAACCTTGGCCAAGCTTTATGTGGAGCAGGTTGTTCGACTGCACGGTGTTCCTCGGAGCATCGTTAGTGATCGTGATGGGCGGTTCACATCGAATGATTGGCGGCTCATTCATCAAATGTTGGGTACAAAGTTAGCGTTTAGTACGGCCTTTCATCCCCAAACGGATGGCCAGACTGAACGAACCAACAGGACGATGGAGGACATGCTCCGCTTGTGCGCCCTAGACTTTGGTAAGAGATGGGAAGATTATATATTTCTCGTCGAATTTGCCTATAATAATGGCTACCAAGCGAGTATTGGTATGGCACCATTTGAAGCGTTGTATGGTCGGAAATGCCGTACACCGTTAGCTTGGGCAGAAGCAGGCGAATCTAAGCTGAGTGGGAGAAAGGAAGTCGAAGAAGCTACTTCACACATACGCTCTATTCGGGAGAGGCTATTGATAGCCCAAGATCGTCAAGCAAAGTACTACAATGCCAAACATCAGAACGTGGAGTTCGCGGTGGGTGATTGGGTATATTTGAAGATCAAAACCTTCAAAGGTGTGTCCAGGATTCGGCGTTTGAAAAAGCTAAGTCCGAGGTATCTTGGTCCGTTTGAGGTGGTGGAGCGAGTTGGGGAAGCTGCTTATCGACTAGCACTTTCAGCGGACTTGGGTGGATTACATGATGAATTTCACATCTCAGTCCTTCGTAAGGCGGTAAAGGATCCAGCTCAAGTAGTGGACAATGATCGGGTACCGGTAGAGTATGGGCTAACGACGAGGGTTAGACCCATTCGGATCGAGGATCGAGCCGAGAAACAGTTGAGGAACAAAGTGATCGGGATGGTCAAGGTCCGATGGGACAATTGTGGCCATGAAGAGCTAACATGGGAGCGAGAGCAGACCATACGAGCTGAGTTTCCCGAGTTATTTGTATAAACTGTAGACCGTGTACTTTTTGTTATAACAGAGTTATAGCATTACTGGTTTTTGTTTCCTTACCGTGCAAATTTCGGGACGAAATTTTGTTAAGGGGGGGAGGGTTGTAACACCCCAAAAAGGCCCCAAAAAGACTCATCTGAAAGTTTGAGTAGCAGGCTGTTTGACACGGCCTGGGACACGGGCGTGTCCCAGGGCGTGTCGGGTGTACACGGCCTGGGACACGGGCGTGTCCCAAGGCGTGTTCGAATTATTTTTCGAAATTGGCCTATTCAAGTCAGAGCCGGACACGGCCGTGAACACGGCCTTGAACACGGGCGTGTCAGGCTGGACACGGGCGTGTCAGTTGCCGTGTTCCGACCCGTGTACTGGTTGCAGCTCGATAAAGCAGGAGACACGGGCGTGTCTCAAGAATGACACGGGCGTGTCAGGTTCGACACGGGCGTGTCGATGCCCATGTTGTTCAGTCGGTTCATACCGAGTGTGCCGCTTAAAGGGTACACGGCCTGTGACACGGGCGTGTCACAGGCCGTGTCGGCCAAAAATTGGTTTTTTGGGAAAATCTTGGCCGTTCAGTTTTCTCTTTTTTGATCCAAGGGCCAAGGTGGTTTCCTGGCTGGTTTATTACGTGAAGGAAGGATGAAGATTCATTCTTCATTTGTCCTTAAGGAAGAGAGGAAGAGAGAAGGAGAGAGGAAGAAGGAGGAGGAGAGCAAGCCACCGGCGGAGCTCCCGTGGTCCGATTCGTGATCCGAAGCCGACGTTGTGAAGGCAAGGCTGCTGCGGTTCTTTCTCACCGGCTAGTTTTCGATGGCACCGAAGAGATCGACAAGGGTAACGATCTCCCTCCTTGGACATGTGAAGTCCTTCTTTTCTGCATTGCATAGGGAAAACCCTTCCCCGCGAGTGTGCGGTGGGTTGTGGTGTCCCTTGTGGTAGATATGTGAAGTCCCCCTTGTTAGAGGCCGGAATTGGAGTACGGCTCTAGGCATGCTGTGTGAAGCCCATCTGGATGTAATCTGGATTGGTGATGCTTGTTTGCATATCGGAGAAGGCTCCGGGATTATGGCTTGTGATGCCTTATTCCTACCTGTTGCTTGGTGCGGCAGGAAGTACTGGACGATGTCCAGGAAATGAAGAGGGTTGGATGCAACTCTTGTGGCCGTGTGTTGCCACTTTGTGAGTGGTTGAGCCGTTGGGCTGCAACTCGATGAAAAGGCAGATTGCCGAACAGGAAAGGTGAAACCGACCCGCGCCTATAAATAGCCATGGATACTTCCGTATTCGAGGTGGCACGGCGACTTGAGCAACGGGGGGTGGCTGATCCGTACCTGCGTTAGGTCCGTCCGACTTGGAAGCCTGGTTATAGGTTTTGTTGGAGCGCCTAATGAGAGTCTTAGGCCCGCGCGCCGGAAAGACTAAAATGCTCAAATACCGTGTAGACGGTGGTGTCGACCCTGGTATTCCGGTACACCGAAAATGTGCCCTGAGTGCACGGACTGTCGGGCCGTGTGGCCGATGGTTGTGATGGCTTGAATGTGCCTGCGCGCATATAGTTGCTATTTGATGATGCCATGCTTGCAGGGAAAGAATGCTCATGCCCCGAGAAAGGGGTAGGATTGTTATAATTGGGTCAGCTGAAAGCTGACCGTTGCATTGTTTGCCACCGGTTGGGTGGATTGTTCCCGTGCAGGTGCTGGAGAGCCAAGTGGTAAGTGATGGGCTGAAGCCCTACTGCTGTTTCTGCTGCTGCTGCGGCTAGCCCTTGAAGGCTAAGCGAATGGCTTTGTTTTGTTTTCTCTTTTACTCATGTATGGCCGGCCTGCGCGCCGAGGTTTGTAAAACATGTTGTATGTAAGAGGAACTGTAAGGCCTTAAGGCCAAACTCTTGTATTTGTGTACATTCCATAGTTTATATATAAAGGTGGTTGTATATATTGGACATTCCGGTTGAGAGTTCAAAGTTGTAACTTAAAGCTTCCGCTAGAATGCTCTGAGTTAGGATTCGTATTTGGTTTGGTATTATCCTGTGACCTCACCGTCTGTTTGTGGCATATAGTGTGGGGCCCCGGCCGGACCTTCTACTATACGTCATTTAACGGATGGGGTCATTACAAGTTATTTGCAGATCATCTTCGGAAATCTTTAGGTAGGATCAAAGGGGTACCTCAGAAGGCATGGTCACTTATCTCCAGTCATCTAACGCCTTCTGAGGTACCTTAGCCCGGCATTTGGCTAAGGAGGGGAAGCGCTTAGTGATCTTGCGGGTGTGTGCTAAGACCTCTGTGTCGGGCCCTTGGTCTAGTCCTTTGCTCTTTTTCCTTGTTGTTTTTCTTGCAGGAGCGAAGTAGGTGCGCGACCACCCCTTCCCCAAGGGTGAACTCCACTAGAGACCGATTTTCGATTTCAATATTTTAGTGCGGTGAGCGTGGAGCGTTGTCAGCACAGAAAACCTTCAGCGAGCTCAATGATTAAAGGAGAAGGGCAAGGATCAGACAGGACTGACTCGCCACCCCCTCCCCCTCTCGATACCCCAGGGATGCTCGAGGAATTCAGGCAGGATGTGTTCGACATGGTTCGATTCGCGCTCGGCGTGCGTGCCGAGAGCTTGACTCCGGCGATTCCGATTCTCGCGGATCCATCACTCGGCGAGGTTGCGCCGACCAGGAGAGCCGGGAAGGAGGTCGCCGAGGAAGGTCGGAGTGCCGAGATCCTCGGGCGAGTGCTCTTCCAAGGTTCGGGGAGCGGCGGAAGGTTCGACGAGTTGGGTGCGCGAGACCCTCCATCTCGCCCGGTGGGCGGAGATAGCCCCTTCAGTGAGTTGGTTTCCTCTGCACCAGTCCCGGATGGGTTCAGGGAGCCTGAGATGTCCTACTATACCAGGAAGGGGGACCCGGTACAGCACGTCCAGTGGTTTGAGGATGTGGTCTCGATCCGACAGATGTTGGACGGATTCAAGTGCCGACTCTTCGCCATCGCCATTCAAGGTTAAGTCGAGGGAGTAGTTCCACCAGCTACCGGCCAATTCCATCTACTGTTTCGATTATATACGTCGGGGGTTCATATTAAGGTTCACAACCTCGAGGAGGAGGAAGAGGGAGTCGGAGTCCCTATTCCGCATCAAGTAGGGGGTGAATGAGACCCTGAGAAGCTACATCGATCGCTTCCAAGAGGAGGTCACCAAGGTTTAGGAGATGTCGGGCCACACTCTTATGATGGCCTTCACTCTGTGGTTGCAGCAGGGTTTCTTCCAGATGGAGTTGAAGAGGATCCCACCCCTCTCTTACGAGGAGTTGATGGAGATGGCGGCAAGAGAAGTCGACGGGGAGACGTAGAACCCGGAGTTCGCACGGAGGCTAGCTCGGTGGGCTACGGAGGAGGAGAGGCCCAGAGGGGGACGACTTCAGGAGGAAAGGAGAGCTGAACCACAGCAGAGGGAGCAGCAGCAGTAGCAGTAGAAGCAGCAACAACCTAGGTGGGTGCGTCAGGAGCCGAGTCACCGGCTAGGGTGGAGGCCAGAATGGCAAGATCAGGGGGCGAGAAGAGGGTTCCATGGAGGGGACCATCGCCAGAGAGGCCAAGTCCAATTTTATCCTCTGGGAGGGAGGCAGGCCCAGAGGCCACCTCTTCCCGACCATGAGAAGGCTATGGCGATATCCATGGGGGAGAGAAAGAGGGCGGCAAGGAGAAGGAGAAGGGAAGTCAGGGTAGAGCTTCCCTATTATGACTTCCACCAGGAGGAAGGGCACGCCACAACCACGTACCTGAAGTTCCTCGAGTTGCAAGGAAACAGGGAGCAACAATGGAAGCAGGGGCGTCGGGAGGTGCGGATCGAAGAGGTCATGTCGCGCTCGGAGGAGGACCGGTGCGAGGACCGGGTGGATGTGGGGACCTGGGGAAGGATCAGGATGATCCATGGAGGGACAGGTGTCGAGGCTTCCCGCAAGGCAAGCCTCCATACCATATACCGAAGGAGCGTCGCTTCCACGTACCAGACCCCACCCCAGGAGGAGAAGATCACCTTCTTAATGAAGGATATGCCGGATCACGAGGATCCGTTTTGTGATGCACTGGTCATCCAGACAGCCATCGAGAATTTCACCATCGCCCGGATCCTCGTCGACAATGGAAGCTCAGTCAATGTCATCTTTAAGAAGGCGTTCGACGTGATGAAGGTGGAGGCGAAGAGGGTGCTTACCTCAGACGGACCCTTGTTTGGGTTCTCGGGGGAGAGGAAGGAGGTAGAAGGAGGAGTGGGACTCCATGTCACACTTGGGGGGCAGTCCCGCACCTGCAAGTTCGTTATTGTCGATGCCCCAAGCAGCAATACTGCCATCTTCAGGAGGCCCCTCATCAGCGCCTATCGCTGCGTCCCTACATCCTTCCATTAGTGCTTGAAGTTCACCATCGAGGGGGTCCAGGCTTGGGTCCGCGGAGACCCTAAGATAGAAAGGGAGTGCTATGTCACCACCGTAAACTCCATCTCATGGCAGGAGGGTGCCGAGGAGATGGGGCAAAGGATGGAGGAGGCAGAGTAGGATGCTGGCCAAGAAGAGATGGAGGTTGAGGTGACCCACCCTCGAGACGAGGAGATGGAGGAAGTCCAAGAGTCGGCCAAGGCGATGGCCATGGGGGAAGCCGAGGAAGAGGTCCTCGCCCCCGTAGGGGGGATGCTGAAGAGTGGGGGGAGCAGTATCGTATGGTGGTGGCGGAAGAGGTGGTGGAGATGGAGGTTCTCACCCATGGAGGCAGGGTGGAGAAGGTCTGCGTCAGCGGAGGGCTGACCCCGGAGGCTCAGGACAGGATGCTGGATTGCATCAGGAAGAATGTGGACATCTTCTCCTGGAGTGTCGCGGAGATGTCAGGGATCGATGCGTTTGTAGCCTACCATCACCTCAACCTAGATCCGGAGGCTCGCCCAATCTAGAAGAAGAAGAAGCCCACGGTAGACAGGTTGTAAGACCCCCCTCCCGGAACACAAGACACGGCACGAGAGGGGTCTTATGCCCAGAACAGCCGCCTTGTGGTAACACTAGCACACGGGCTAGCCTGTACCACAAGACGCCTATTCTGCCGGCAACAGCCAATATCAACACATAATTGCCAACCCAACCATAATAGTATAAGAAAGTCAATCCATACTAAGCATATATCCATAATCATCACAAAAGAGAAGCTAACAAGCTTCTACATAATCAGAGTACGTGAATATATTTGCCTCGAAGGGCTACAACAAAATCTCTCTCACTCACATCTGTAACTGACGGTAGCGAGGGTACCGTCACTTCAGGCCCTGTCGTCCTGGGCTGGCTGTCCGGCTGCATAGCCTGCTGCTCCACCTGCGGGGTTTCCTCCTAAAAAGGAAAACGTAGCAACCGTTAGTCATAAAGACTAAGTGGCTTTACATCCGCTCCCCTGGCGACTCCTCGGCATCGGGAGGAGAAAGGAACAGGTACAATATATAGATAACAGTAGTACAACAGGTGAAGTGAGTATACATATCATAAGCAGCAACAGCAGTAGTGTATAATAAGCAAGCTCTTAGTTTACAAATCTACTATCTATAGCAGCAAGAGAGTATATAGCTACAACAGTAAGTAACTCAACTTATATGGATGCCCATACAAACATATAAGTTGAGGTTCGTTCAGCAATAAGTAACTCATCGTATAGGAGTGCCCATACAAACTTATACGATGAGGGTCTTAAGTATGCAATGAAGTGTAATGCTATGAATGCAATGCAATGACACACCCATGATCATGCACATGCAACTGCTATGTCGACACAGACTTATAGTTCTCACTATTCGAGCAGGTAGATAACCTCTCAGGCGTCATCCGTCGTGTCCAAACGGTGATAGTAGAGCGGGCATCTCCACTACTAGGCTGGTCTCCACACTACCTGGCCTAGGCCTCCGTACACCTCAACGCTAAGAACACAACAGCGGAGCTCACATGCGTACTACGGCTCAGCGGGTTCTCTTGGGTAAATGAGCACGAAGATCCTAGCCCCGAACTGGACTATGCGTGACACGGAAGGATCCTCAGAAAAACATGAGGACCAAGCCTAACCATTCACTTGGCACGGAAGGAGCCTCGGGACATGAACACCGATGACCAAGCCCAACCGCCCAAGGTCTAACTATCGACTCCCATCGGTGTGACGATTGGCGAGCCCGTAGACCTGCCACACTATCCTTGACCCGGGATTACGACACCGTGTGTCGACTCACACCACATGCAATTTCACAATATCGTGGCATGGAAGGAGCCTCGGGACTTGAACACCGAGGACCAAGCCCAACCATCCATCAAATGCGGAAGGAGCCTCGGGACATGAACACCGAGGGCCAAGCCCAACTGCCCAACTTTACTCATCTCAATCTCATTCCAACTAGTGACAGTCAACACCGCACTTGTTACTTCCACAATGCTACCCGTAGGGAGACGACACTCTAAGCATTGGATTACTAATTCCCTTTTTATCCATTCAACATGTATCATGGCCATGGTTAAATCATTTATACTTTTGCCCGATCATATATACCCAATTATATCAGGTTCCTTCCTTCAATTAAACTTTTACACAACTCGTTATATGAATTTAGATTCATAACCCTACGTCAAAAGAGTCCACCCAAGCCTCGAGTTGGACCACAACATTAAACTCCACCACATCGCATTTCACGTTACACAAGCCCATAATTTAAGTGCAGCCTTAACCCGGGCAGCCACTTCGACCAAGGATTCCCGAGGCAACAGAGATTCGACGAGGGTGTGTAACCACTCGTTGGAAAGATAATTTTGTGGGCTATGACTTTCGTGTTTAGTCGAAAGCCCAGATTTGATCGCATCACACCAGAAATCCACTCGTAGCCTGCTGTGTACAGGGTACAGATTTCCTAGGTGGAATTTCTCCCAACCGCAGCAGATTCGAACAGACTTTCCTGTGGCTACAGGTATCACCAGGGGACGTGCAACCACTCGTTGGAAAGATAATTTCGAGGGCTACGACTTTTGTGTTCAGTAGAAAACCCATATATGATCAGAACACTCCCGAAATTGGCCACGAAGGTCGCTGCGTGCAGAAAATAGATTTCTGCACGCATCTTAAGGCGAGATGAACGGCATCCGTTCATCTTCCTCCTTACACCGAACTCCTAAATTCTCCTCTAGAAAAATCGTCCACCCATATTCACCCACACGAAGCCATATTTCTCCACGAAACCTTCTCTAATCTTCACCTTGAAGGATGAAGAAGTTGGAGGGGGCTAAAGCCTAGAAAACAAACCTAGGCATGGCTTTCCTAGGAAATCTCCTCCTCACCATCAAGACTCTATGGAGTCGATATATCTCCTAGAATATATCTACAGATCTAGCACCAAGGGAGAGGAAAGGAAGCTCACCTCATTTCCAGCGGTACGATCATTCCCGGCCACGGATCGTGTCATCCTTCTTTGCGGCATCTTTGGTGTAGTTGTTCTTCACGAAAAAGGGGTGTTTCTCCTCCTCCAAAGCTTGCTCCAGCAAGCTTTCCTCTGTCTGAACTTCTCCCCCGATGACCTGCTTCTCTCTCTCAATGATTCGCGGATAAAGGCTCGACGGCGGTAAAGTGACGGCTAGGGTTCGGCTTTCTCTTCTTTTATAGACCGACCTATTAGGTTACATCCCTTCTGCCACGTGTCGACTCCCCATTGGACCGCCTAATGGGTCATATTGAAGTGTCCCGGTCCAGGAAATCATCCAGCACGAATCCCGAAGTCCGGTTCGGTTCACCTGTACAAGGCGGTGAATCTGCCTGGGCGAAGAAAACACACAAGTCAAATTCGACGGGAATGACCTGTCATTCTCGACGATCGGTGAGAATCGCCGAGTATTCTCGACGAATTTCCCTTAGCCATCTTATCTGAAATCCTAGCGTTGAGTATCAGTCGGCGATATTCGATGATCGGCGAGAATCGTTGAGCATTCTCGACGAATTTCCCTTAGCCAATTTACCTGGCGTTGAGTATGTTGAGTATCAGCCAGCGATACTCAACGATCGGCGAGAATCGTTGAGCATTCTCGACGAATTTCCCTTAGCCAATTTACCTGGTGTTGAGTACGTTGAGTATCAGCCAGCGATACTCGACGATCGGCGAGAATCGTTGAGCATTTCTCGACGAATTTCCCTTAGTCAATTTAACTGAAATCCTGGCGTTGAGTGCGTTGAGTATCAGTCGGCGATACTCGACGATCGGCGAGAATCGT
This sequence comes from Platanthera zijinensis, assembly GCA_039513925.1. Lineage (NCBI taxonomy): Eukaryota > Viridiplantae > Streptophyta > Magnoliopsida > Asparagales > Orchidaceae > Platanthera > Platanthera zijinensis. Next base: position 125,743,945 of record CM077081.1, read on the forward strand.
TGAGCATTCTCGACGAATTTCCCTTAGTCAATTTCCTTTCGATTCGCTGGATATCACTCAACCCTACACTCCATCCAACGCACTTGACACCTTTTGCCAGTGTGCCCCGAGCCCAAGTCAAGTTTCTTGACTCAAAACTCGTGCGAGGGGCCTAGCGCGAATTGGGACGTTACAAATCCTATAAACAAAATAAAATATTTCGTCCCCGAAATCAGGCTAGGGTTATGGGGATGCAAGCACTAGATAATATGCGCTATAAAATGTTACCTTGGAAGAACAGCTCCGGGTAGCGCTTCTGCATCAAGACCACCGGCTCCCAAGTAAATTCTTCCTTCCCATGATTAGACCACAGTACTTTCACCAGAGGCACACTTTTGCGGCGCAGGGTTCTTATCTCATTATCAACGATTCGTACCGGCTCCAATCGCACAGATCTATCAGACGCCACAGCACCATCAGTCGTGGGGATGTATTGTTCGGGCCGCAACAGCGCCTTCCGAAGAGACGAGACATGGAACACGTCGTGGAGATTTTCTATCTCGGGCGGTAGCTCCAGACGGTAGGCCAAAGGGCCAATCCTTTCCACTATGACATAGGGTCCAACATACCGTGGGCTGAGCTTCTTCACTCCTCGTACTCGTGATACTCCATGCATCGGTCGGATTTTCAGAAACACCTTGTCTCCTACCTGAAATTCCACCATCCGGTGTTTAGCATTGTAATACTTCGCATGCCGACTTTGAGCCTCCAACATACGATCCCGTATCAACCTAACCACCGCATTCATATCATCTATATATTCAACACCCAAAGTCTTCGGGTCTTCATCTTGCACCCAAAACAAGGGGGTTCTACACCTCCTTCCATATTGGGCTTCATGGGGTGTCATGCCAATGCTAGCTTGATGGCTGTTGTTGTAGGAGAATTCCACTCAGGGCAAGAGTCTTTCCCATGGCTCTCCCCTATCTATCACACATAACCTCAACAGGTCCTCCAAGGTTCGGATGGTCCGCTCAGACTGCCCGTCCGTCTGTGGATGAAACGCGGTGCTGAAGGTAAGGCGCGATCCCAAATATGCCTGTACCGCCTTCCACTCCTTGGAGGTAAAATGACCATCACGGTCCGAAACTATCGTCTTAGGTATGCCGTGATACCGTACAAACTGCTCACCCAAAAAGACGTACTAAGACGTCCACATGAGCCTCCTTCTTCATAGGAATGAACCGGGCAACTTTCGTCAGGCGGTCAACGATCACCCACACTGAATCATTTCCTGAGCGGGAGCGAGGTAGCCCATGTACGAAGTCCATGGAGATATCCTCGAACTTCCATTCGGAGATTGGCAATGATTGCAACAGGCCACCGGGGCTCCTACATTCCGCCTTCACTCTTTGGCAGGCTTCACAATGCGTGACAAAGTACCGGACATCTTTCTTCATCCCTGGCCAACACATCGTCTTCCGTAAGCCGGCGTACATCTTTGAAATTCCTGGGTGCACGGAATATTGAGAGCAATGTGCTTCTCTCATAATATCCTCCCGGATTCTGCCACTTTTGGGAATGTAGAGTAGGCCGTGAAAGTAAACGAGGTCGTCCTTTAGTGTGTACTCGTCGGTAGTCCCGTCTTCGATTAACTTTATTGCCAGGGCCAAAGCCGCATCCAATCCTTGCTCCACTTGGATCTGGTCCCGGATATCACAAACTATGCTTATGCTAGACAAGTACTCCGTATATTCCGAAGAAGCCTTAAATATTAAGGTGATGTCCATCTCCTCGATCATCCGTGCCAACTCCATACTCATCAATCGAGATTCTGGGTTCGAGCCGGGTACTTTCCTACTCAACGCATCGGCTACCAAGTTTGCTTTTCCGGGGTGGTAGTTCAAGGTGAACTCATAGTCGCATAGAAACTCTAACCACCGCCGTTGTCTTAAGTTCAATTCCTTCTGGGTATGGACGTACTTCAAATTTTTATGATCCGAGAAGATTTTGCAGTGGATGCCGTATAGATAATGCCTCCATACTTTTAAGGCGAACACCACCGCTCCTAGCTCCAAATCATGCACCGGGTAATTGATTTCATGCTTCTTCAATTGTCTTGAAGCATAAGCAATTACGTGCCTATGCTGTATCAACACCGCTCCCAACCCCTGATAAGATGCGTCCGTGTAAACTTGGAATCCTTCCTTCCCAAACGGAAGGACAAGGATGGGGGCGGAGGTAAGTCTATCCTTCAATTCCTGGAATGCCGCTTCACACTGGGGTGTCCACTCAAATGGCACTCCTTTCTTTGTCAAGGAAGTAAGCGGGAGGGCAATCTTGGAGAATCCTTTTACGAACTTGCGGTAGTATCCGGCAAGTCCAAGAAAACTCCTCACAACGGCCGCCGACTTCAAAGGTGACCACTCCTTCACGGCACGCACCTTGGCCGGATCCACAGTTAGTCCAGCCCCACTGATTACGTGACCCAAGAAAGCCACCTCCCTAAGCCAGAATTCACACTTGTTAAACATGGCAAACAGGGCGTGTTCTTTTAGCTTCTCCAGAACTAAGGCCAGATGGCCGGCATGTTCTTCCTCCGTCTTCGAGTAGACTAGGATGTCGTCAATGAACACAATGACGAAGACATCTAGATAGGGCTCAAACACTTTATTCATCAAGCTAATGAAAGCTGTTGGGGCATTGGTGAGTCCAAACGGCATCACTGTGAACTCATATAAGCCGTACCTTGAGCTGAAAGCCGTTTTCTGTATATCATCCTCCTGTATTCTCAATTGGTAGTACCCCGAGCCCAAGTCTAGCTTGGATAACCAATGCGCTCCCACCAGTTGGTCGAACAACTCATCGATCCGAGGTAACGGGTAGGTGTTCCGTACTGTCAGTCGGTTGAGTTCCCGATAGTCTATACATAAACGCAGGGTTCCATCTTTCTTCTTGACGAATAGAACAGGGGCTCCCCAAGGCGACGAGCTGGGGCGAACAAACCCTGATTCTACCAACTCCTGAAATTGCACTCTAAACTCCGCAAGTTTTTTTGGGGCCATCCGATAAGGGGTCCTGGAGACAGGCTTAGCTCCTAATACAAGCTTAATCTGAAAATCCACTTCTCTATGCGGGGGTAACCCTAGCAGTTTCTCGGGAAATAGCTCAGGGAAATCCCGTGCTACCCGCACATCCTTCACATCTACCTTGATCTCTTTTAGTTCGAATCGTATCATGTAGACTTCATCCCCTCTCATATGAGCTTTCAAGGTCTGGATTGAGGATAACAATATTCGTGGTGTGAAATTTATACCTTGGAAGACTACATCAGTATCCCCATGTCTCAAATAGATACGCTTCTCCGCACAGTCGATTCTTGCATGGTGCCAATCCAGCCACGCCATACCCAGGATGAGGTCGAATTCTGGTATTCTCAAAATTGTGGGAGGGGTATCAAAGGTTTTTCCCCCAATGGTTATCACTAACTCACACTTCGCGGTTGCCGTCATCTCGGATCTGTCTAGGAGGCGTACTCTTCGGGCAATACCGGCGAAATATTGCACGTCGGGTATATTCTTGATGAAGTCTTCGGACATGAAAGAATGTGAGGCGCCGGTGTCAAATAACGTATAAGCCGGTTTCCCGCCGACCATCACGGTGCCTAAGTGTCATTTTATAATAATCAAGCTAGACGTCTAATATATCTTAAGCCACTAGAGAATATTAATTGAAGCAAAATGACTAATTCAAATCGTACCTGTAATCATCTCCTGAGGGTTCCGCTCTTGAGTCATGTCCAGGGCATACATCTGATCTCGAGCGGGTCCGGGGTTTCTTCCTCGTGGTCCTCGTCCTCGACCACGCACATACCCTCTCCCCCGCGGGGCTGCTGGAGGGAGAGCTAAAGGCGCATCTCCAAACAGTTGTTGGCAGTAGCGTCGAATGTGGCCCGGTTGGTTGCATTCAAAGCACACCCGTTCCTGCCTTCCGCCGTGTTGCTGAAACTGTAGGGGTGGAGGTAATGCTGGCGGTTGTGGAACCGGGCGCTCCTCTCTAAAGTTCTGGGGAAAATGCCCGCCACCCCTCCGATATCCTCTTCCTCTTTTATTATCAAATCTCCTTCTGTTGCTGGGGCCGGCTTCCATCACTCCCTCCGCTGGCCTCTTACCACTTCCCAAGTGGTCCGCTTCCAATCTCTTCGCCATATCAATAATCTCCGCCAGACTAGAGTCCGCTATAAACAAAGGGCTTGCCTTAGGGGATCTCGCAAGCCTTTGTAGAATCGTCTGGCGTACCCTCTATTATCCAGCTCATAGGAGTCAGCGAATCTAGCCAGGTGCTGAAACTCCCATTGGTACTCCGTCATAGACATGGACCCTTGCTTTAGTTGCAAAAATCTCTCTTCCAGACCATCCCGAGCGGCCGAGGGGATGAAATGCTCTAAGAAGGCTTCAGAGAATTTACTCCAACTAATGTCCGTGTACACTCTTCCACGAAAAGTGGAGCCCATGTGGGACTTCCACCACCTTTTGGCGTGCATCTCTAAGAGTGTCACCACAAGGGTCACCGCCATGTTGTTTGGACATCTTATTCCTGCCAACAACTCTTGTATAGTGTCGAGCCACTCTTCCGTACGCACTGCAGACTCTGTCCCAATATAAGCGGGAGGGGAGAGAGCTCGGAAAACGCTTAACCAACTAGATCCAGGACCCAATTGTTGTATAGGTGTCTGCTGAGATTGGGACCTAAAGGCGTCCAGAATAGCTGTGAGCGTCTACCCCAGCTCTGATTGTTGGAATTGTGTAGGTACGGACGGGGCGGGGGTGCCCCTTACTGGCTCAGCATGTGCTGGGATCTACACATAAGTTACAAACCTAGGGTTAGGTTGGCTAATCTAAGTTTAAAGATGGACAACTTAGTGTGAATTACATATGGGCACACCACTGCTTCCGCTAAGTCAGCTTGTCCCCAAACTGACTAATCAAATGGGGATGGCACCATTGTTAAGTGACTTTCGCCTTCGAGGATCGTAGCAAGCTGATACCATTTGTAAGACCCCCCCTCCCGGAACACAAGACACGGCACGAGAGGGGTCTTATGCCCAAAACAGCCGCCTTGTGGTAACACTAGCACACAGGCTAGCCTGTACCACAAGAGGCCTATTCTGCCGGCAACAACCAATATCAACACATAATTGCCAACCCAACCATAATAGTATAAGAAAGTCAATCCACACTAAGCATGTATCCATAATCATCACAAAAGAGAAGCTAACAAGCTTCTACATAATCAGAGTACGTGAATATATTTGCCTCGAAGGGCTACAACAAAATCTCTCTCACTCACATCTATAACTGACGGTAGCGAGGGTACCGTCACTTCAGGCCCTGTCATCTTGGGCTGGCTGTCCCGCTGCATAGCCTGCTGCTCCACCTGCGGGGTTTCCTCCTAAAAAGGAAGACGTAGCAACCGTTAGTCATAAAGACTAAGTGGCTTCACATCCGCTCCCCCGGCGACTCCTCGGCACCGGGCGGAGAAAGGAACAGGTATAATATATAGATAACAGTAGTACAACAGGTGAAGTGAGTATACATATCATAAGCAGCAACAGCAATAGTGTATAATAAGCAAGCTCTTAGTTTACAAATCTACTATCTATAGCAGCAAGAGAGTATATAGCTACAACAGTAAGTAACTCAACTTATATGGATGCCCATACAAACATATAAGTTGAGGTTCGTTCAGCAATAAGTAACTCATCGTATAGGAGTGCCCATACAAACTTATATGATGAGGGTCTTAAGTATGCAACGAAGTGTAATGCTATGAATGCAATGCAATGACACACCCATGATCATGCACATGCAACTGCTATGTCGACACAGACTTATAGTTCCCACTATTCGAGCAGGTAGCTAACCTCTCAGGCATCATCCGTCGTGGCCAAACGGTGATAGTAGAGCGGGCATCTCCACTACTAGGCTGGTCTCCACACTACCTGGCCTAGGCCTCCATACGCCTCAATGCTAAGAACACAATAGCGGAGCTCACATGCGTACTACGGCTCAGCGGGTTCTCCTGGGTAAATGAGCACCAAGATCCTAGCCCCGAACTGGCCTATGCGTGACACGGAAGGAGCCTCAGAAAAACATGAGGACCAATCCCAACCGTTCACTTGGAACGGAGGAGCCTCGGGACATGAACACCGAGGACCAAGCCCAACCGCCCAAGGTCTAGCTGTCGACTCCCATCGGTGTGACGATTGGCGAGCCCGTAGACCTACCACACTATCCTTGACCCGGGATTACGACACCGTGTGACTCACACCACATGCAATTTCACAATATCGTGGCATGGAAGGAGCCTCGGGACTTGAACACCGAGGACCAAACCCAACCATCCATCAAATGCGGAAGAAGCCTCGGGACATGAACACCGAGGGCCAAGCCCAACCGCCCAACTTTACTCATCTCAATATCATTCCAACTAGTGACAGTCAACACCGCACTTGTTACATCCACAATGCTACCCATAGGGTGACGACACTCTAAGCATTGGATTACTAATTCCCTTTTTATCTATTCAATATGTATCATGGCCATGGTTAAATCATTTATACTTTTGCCCGATCATATATACCCAATTATATCAGGTTCCTTCCTTCAATTAAACTTGTCCACAACTCGTTATATGAATTTAGATTCATAACCCTACGTCAAAAGAGTCCACCCAAGCCTCGAGTTCGACAACAACATTAAACTCCACCACATCGCATTTCACGTTACACAAGCCCATAATTTAAGTGCAGCCTTAACCCGGGTAGCCACTTCGACCAAGGATTCCCGAGGCTACAGAGATCCGACGAGTATGTGTAACCACTCGTTGGAAAGATAATTTTGTGGGCTATGACTTTTGTGTTTAGTTAAAAGCCCAAATTTGATCGCATCACACCAGAAATCCACTCAAAGCCTGCTGCGTACAGGGTACAGATTTCCTAGGTGGAATTTCTCCCAACTACAGTAGATTCGAACAGACTTTCCCGTGGCTACAGGTATCACCTGGGGACGTGCAACCACTCGTTGGAAAGATAATTTTGAGGGCTACGACTTTCGTGTTTAGTCAAAAACCCATATATGATAATAACACCCCCGAAATTGTCCACGAAGGTCGCTGCGTGCAGAAAACAGATTTCTGCACGCATCTTAAGGCGAAATGAACGACATCCGTTCATCTTCCTCCTTACACCAAACTCCCAAAATCTCCTCCAGAAAAATCGTCCACCCTTATTCACCCTCACGAAGCCATATTTCTCCACGAAACCTTCTCTCATCTTCACCTTGAAAGATGAAGAGGTTGGAGGGGGCTAAAGCCTAGAAAACAAACCTAGGCATGGCTTTCCTAGGAAATCTCCTCCTCACCATCAAGACTCTATGTAGTCGATATCTCTCCTAGAATATATCTACAGATCTAGAACCAAGGGAGAGGGGAGGAATCTCACCTCATTTCCAGCGTTACGATCATTCCCGGCCACGGATCGTGTCATCCTTCTTTGCGGCATCTTTGGTGTAGTTGTTCTTCACGAAAAAGGGGCGTTTCTCCTCCTCCAAAGCTTGCTCCAGCAAGATTTCCTCTGTCCGAACTTCTCCCCCGACGACCTGCTTCTCTCTCTCGATGATTCGCGGATAAAGGCTCGACGGCGGTAAAGTGACGGCTAGGGTTCGGTTTTATCTTCTTTTATAGACTGACCTATTAGGTTACATCCCTTCCGCCACGTGTCGACGCCCCATTGGACTGCCTAATGGGTCATATTGAAGTGACCCGGTCCAGGAAATCATCCAGCACGAATCCCGAAGTCCGGTTCGGTTCACCTGTACAAGGCCATGAATCTGCCTGGGCGAAGAAAACACACAAGTCAAATTCGACGGGAATGACCTGTCATTCTCGACGATCGGTGAGAATCGCCAAGTATTCTCGACGAATTTCCCTTAGCCATCTTATCTGAAATCCTGGCGTTGAGGTAGTTGAGTATCAGTCGGCGATACTCGACGATCGGCGAGAATCGTTGAGCATTCTCGACGAATTTCCCTTAGCCAATTTACCTGGCGTTGAGTATGTTGAGTATCAGCCAGCGATACTCGACGATCGGCGAGAATCGTTGAGCATTCTCGACGAATTTCCCTTAGCCAATTTACCTGGTGTTGAGTACGTTGAGTATCAGCCAGCGATACTCGATGATCGACGAGAATCGTTGAGCATTTCTCGACGAATTTCCCTTAGTCAATTTAACTGAAATCCTGGCGTTGAGTGCGTTGAGTATCAGTCGGCAATACTCGACGATCGGCGAGAATCGTTGAGCATTCTCGACGAATTTCCCTTAGTCAAATTCCTTTCGATTCGCTGGATATCACTCAACCCTACACTCTATCCAACGCACTTGACACCTTTTGCCAGTGTGCCCCGAGCCAAAGTCAAGTTTCTTGACTCAAAACTCGTGCGAGGGGCCTAGCGCGAATTGGGACGTTACACAGGTTGGCCGAGCCAATTCGGGAGGAGGTAGCCAAGCTCCTCAAGGCCGGTTTTGTATCCGAGATCCAATACCCCGGCTGGGTCTCCAATGTTGTAATGGTTAAAAAAAGGAGACGGTCGGTGGCGTATGTGTGTTGACTTTTCATTGCTTAATAAATCATGTCCTAAGGATTATTACCCCTTGCCTCGGATCGATGCGCTGGTTGACTCAGCCGTCGGTTTCCCTATAATGAGTTTTTTAGATGCATTTTCAGGTTATCACCTGATCAGGATAGACCCCCCCCCCCCCCCGACATCAAGGACATCTCTTTTATTACGGGGGATGGATGCTACTGCTATAAAATGATGCCCTTTGGGCTAAAAAATGTAGGGGCAACCTACCAGAAGATGATGGACAGGGTTTTCCGAGAGCAGAAGGGGAGGAACCTGGAGGTATATGTAGATGACCTCATGATCAAGAGCCTGGACATCGACTCTCACCTCCAGGACTTGGATGAAACTTTTGCCACTCTCTATAAGTACAAAATGAGGCTGAACCCCTTAAAGTGCATCTTTGGGGCGAGCAGGGAGAAGTTCCTGGGACATCTTCTCACCCCCGCCGGCGTAGAACCCAACCCAGACAAGGTGAGGGCGATTGTGGAGTTGGGGTCACCACGGAATACTAAGGAGGTACAGTGGTTGCTAGGGAAGTTGGCAGGGTTGAGAAGGTTCCTCTCCCGAGCTGGGGAGAAGTGCTCTCCCTTCTTCAAAACTTTGAGAGGAGGCCGGAAGTTCGAGTGGACCTCGGAGTGGGAGGAGGCATTCCAGGCATTGAAGAGGCAGCTGACTCAGGCCCCCCCCTGCTCCAAGAGCCAAAGGAGGGGGAGGACTTGTACTTGTATCTAGGGGTCGGGGCGGAGGCCCTGAGCTCTGTTTTTGTTCGAGAAGAGGGGAAGAAACAACTACCCATTTACTATGTGAGTCGGGTCTTGAGGAAGGTCGAGCTTTGGTATCCCATCCTGGAAAAGCTAGCCTTTGCTCTCATCATTTTAGCCCGAAGTCTCCGTCCCTACTTCCAGGCACACTCGATCCGAGTTGTGACTGACTACCCCCTCCGCAACATCTTTGAGGGGGTGGAGCACTCAAGGCGGTTGGCCAAATGGTCGGTAGAGTTGAGCGAATTCAACATTTCCTTTGTCCCTTGCTTCTCGATCAAGGCATAAGCTATGGCCGACTTTCTAGTTGATTACGTTGTGGAAGTGGTGGAGGCGGAACTCCCCCACCCAGTCCTCTAGAGGGTGATGGTTGATGGCTCATCTGGAAGACATTCCCTGGGGTAGGGGTGATCTTGGAGAGTCCATAGGGGACGAGGATTGAGCAAACAGTAGTGGTGTATTTTCCCATTACCAAAAATTAGGCCGAGTATGAGGTTGCGATTGCATGCCTTCGCCTGGCCAGGGAGCTGGGCGTGCATAATGTGGAGGTCCTTACTGACTCCATTACCCAAGGAGCAACGGGCAGGTGGAGGCGGCAAACAAGATCATTATTAACCTCCTCAAGAAGAAGGTAGAGAACCTGAAAGGGAGCTGGGTGGATCAGCTCCCCTCAATCCTATAGGCCCTCAGAACCACTCCAAACACAGCCACAGGAGAGACTCCTTTCAAACACTCCCATGAATGTGAGGCGGTTCTTCCTGTAGATTTCGAGGTCCGGACGCCTCGGGTGGTCGAGGCAGGGGAAGACAGAGAAGAATGGAGGGCCGAGAATAAGGAGGAGTTGCGGCTCTCCCTCGACATGATTGAGGAGCTGCGAGACCTCTCTGCCATCAAGCAAGAGGAGGTGAAGAGAAGAATGGCCAAGTACTTTGACAAGCACGTCAAAGTCAAATAATTCGCGGAAGGAGACTTGGTTTTAAGAAAAGTGGATGCCGCGGGGAGGTCAGCCGCCATGGGGAAACTCAATCCCAATTGAGAGGGACCATACAATGTACAAGAGGCGTTGAAGTCAGGAGGGTACCACCTCCAGAATGTGGAGGGCGAGACCCTAAGTATCACCTGGAGTGGTGATAAATTAAAACATTTTTTCCCCTAAGACATGTAAGTGGCATTTCAGTTTCTAATAAAGCTTCTTTTGATGAACTTGTGCCCCGTTGATGAAAAGTGCAAATGCGAGTCTACCCCCAGACCTCGAGCAGATCCCGCTGCCAGGCTCCCATCAAGCTGGAAGGGCTGGAAGTCACTCAGAGGAGTCTGCCTCAGATCCCGAGCAGATCCCGCTGTCAGGCTCCCATCAAGCTGGCAAGGCTGGAAGTCACTCGGAGGAGTCTGCCCTAGACCCCGAGCAGATCCCGCTGTCAGGATCCCATCAAGATGGCAGGGCTGGAAGTCACTCAGAGGAGTCTGCCCCAGACCTCGAGCAGATCCTGCTGCCAGGCTCCCATTAAGCTAGCAGGGCTGGAAGTCACTCAGAGGAGTCTGCCTCAGACCCCGAGCAGATCCTACTGTCAGGCTCCCATCAAGCTGGCAGGGCTGGAAATCACTCGGAGGAGTCTGCCTCAGACCCCGAGCAGATCCCGCTGCCAGGATCCAATAAAGCTGGCAGGGCTGGATGTCACTCAGAGGAGTCTTCCCCAGACCTCGAGCAGATCCCGCTACCAGGCTCCCTTCAAGCTGGAAGGGCTGGAAGTCACTCAGAGGAGTCTGCCTCAGATCCCGAGCAGATCCCGCTGTCAGGCTCCCATCAAGCTGGCAGGGCTGGAAGTCACTCAGAGGAGTCTGCCCCAGACCCCGAGAAGATCCGGCTGTCAGGCTCCCATAAAGATGGCAGGGCTAGAAATCACTCAGAGGAGTCTGCCCCAGACCTCGAGCAGATCTCAATGCTAGGCTCCCAGAAAGCTGGTAGGGCTAGAAGTCACTCAGAGGAGTCTGTCCCAAACCTTGAGCAGATCCCGCTGCTAGGCTCCCATCAAGCTGGCAGGGCTGGAAGTCATTCGGACAAGTCTGCCCCAGACCCCAAGCAGATCCCGCTGCCAGGCTCCCATCCAGCTGGTAGGGCTGGAAGTCACTCGGAGGAGTCTTCCTCAGACCCCGAGCAGATCCCGCTGTCAGGCTCCCATAAAGCTGGCAGGGCTGGAAGTCACTCGGAGGAGTCTACCCAGACCCCGAGCAGATACCGTTGTCAGGCTCCCATCAAGCTAGCAGGGCTAGAAGTCACTCGAAGGAGTCTGCCCCAGACCCCGAGCAGATCCCGCTGCCAGTCTCCCATCAAGCTGGCAGGGTTGAAGTCACTCGGAGGAGTCTGCATCAGACCCCGAGCAGATCCCTCTGCCAGACTCCCATCTAGATGGCAGGGCTGTAAGTCACTCAGTGGATTCTTCCTCAGAGCCCGAGCAGATCCTGCTGTCAGGCTCCCATCAAGCTGGCAGGGCTAGAAGTCACTCGAAGGAGTCTGCCCCAGACCCAGAGCAGATCCCGCTGCCAGGATCCCATCAAGCTGGAAGGGCTGGAAGTCACTCAAAGGAGTATACCCTAGACCCCAAGCAGATCCTGCAATCAGGCTCCCATCAAGCTGGCAGGGCTGGAAGTAACTCGGAGGAGTCTATCCCAGACCCCAAGCAGATCCCGCAGTCAGGCTTCCATTAAGCTGGCAAGGCTGGAATTTACTCAGAGGAGTCTGCCTTAGACCCCAAGAAGATCCCGCTGTCAGGCTCCCATCAAGATGGCATGGATGGAAGTCACTCAGAGGAGTCAGCCCCAGACCCCGCGCAGATCCCGCTGAAAGGCTCCCAACAAGCCGGTAGGGCTGGAAGTCACTCGGAGGAGTCTTCCCCAGACCTTGAGCAGATCCCACTACTAGGCTCCCATCAAGCTCGTAGGGCTAGAAGTCACTCGGAGCAGTCTGCCCCAGACCCCAATCAGATCCCGCTGCCAGGCTCCCATCAAGCTGGCAGGGCTGTAAGTCACTCAGAGGAGTCTGCCCCAGACCCCGAGTAGATCCCGTTGTCAGGCTCCCATCAAGCTGGCAGGGCTGGAAGTCACTCGAAGGAGTCTGCCCTAGACCACGAGCAGATCCCGATGCCAGGCTCCTATCAAGCTGACAAGGTTGGAAGTCACTCGGAGGAGTCTACCCCAAACCCCAAGTAGATCCCGCTGCGAGGCTCCTATCAAGCTGGCAGGGCTGGAAGTCACTCGGAGGGGTCTGCCCTAGACCCCGAGCAGATCCTGCTGTCAGGATTCCCTCAAGCTGGCAGGGCTAGAAGTCACTCGGAGGAGTTTTCCCCAGACCCTGAGCAGATCCCGCTACCAGGCTCCTATCAAGCTCGCACTGCAGGAAGTCACTCGGAGGAGTCTTCCCCCGACCCCGAGCATATCCCGTTACCAGGCTCCCATCAAGATAGCAGGGCTGGAAGTCACTCGGAGGAGTCTGCACCAGACCCCGAGAAGATCCTGCTACCAGGCTTCCATCAAGCTGGCGGTGCTGGAAGTCACTCGGAGGAGCCTGCCCCAGACCCCAAGCAGATCCCGCTTCCAGGCTCCCATCAAGCTAGCAGGGCTGGAAGTCACTCTGAGGAGTCTGCCCCAGACCCCGAGCAGATCCCATTGCCAGGCTTCCACAAAGCTGGCAGGGCTGGAAGTCACTCGGAGGAGTCTGCCCCGGACCTAGAGCAGATCCCGCTGTCAGGCTCCCATCAAGCTGACAGGGCTGGGTGTCACTCGGAGGAGTCTTCTTAAACTCCAGCCGGATTCAGCTGACGGACCCCCACCGAGAAACAGGGGTTAGATGTCACCCCAGGAGTTCGCATGGACCATTCTGCTGTCCGGCAAGGGCGAAGGGCCTCAGTGGGCGCAGCGCATAAGGGAAGGAGTTTGCCGCCTGCATCGCGAATGATTGGATCGACTGGACGACGAGAGGACCCCAGCGAGTCAGCGAGTCAGGAGTGCCAGCCCGGCCTATAGATCGGCGAGCCCCGAGGAAGGGGTTTAGGCGGCGAGAGCTCGGCCGCGCCAAGACCCCCAGAAAGGTCGTCCCGCGCGAAGTCTTTTCACGCACTAGCTGGGTTTTTCTCTCCCGCTCTACGACATGGGTGGAGTGGCGATCCCGGATGGAGGATGCGAGTCGCTTGCTCGCATCACGGTTAACTAACATGCCCCTCGCTCCTAAGTCTAAGTTCCCAATCAAGAACGAATAGACGACCTCACTCGCTCGCAATAGCAAAATCAAAAGCTAAACATTCAAGGCAGAGTATAAATAGCGAGTGCAAGAAACGAATGGAGAGTCCGAGAAAGAAAATATTTGTATTACAGTGAAATGAAAAGTACAGAGTTCTTGAATACACTATGGTCGATCAAAAAAGTGACTATTAAAAAATCCGGGCTTTGGCCCGCAACATTGCTGCGACAAAGAGTTAGGCAAGTGCAATCCCCCGGCGAGGCGAGCGCTGAGTGGCGAGCCCCTTATATATAATGGTAGGGGTCGTCACCCAACTTTGGTACCGGAAAGAATAGCTCTGGTACCACCTCGCTCGCCAAAAGCTTGGCACCACCACTCCTGATAAGGTTGGCCCGCTGCAGCGTTTGGAAGGTATTCTTCGTCGCACCGGCCGCATTCTTCTGCATCATCACCTCGATCTCGTAATCACTGTAATGTACGAGCTGTCAATTGCTTGTAGACGGCGGCGGGGCAGCCGCTATAGCCTCTGAAGGATCAAGCGCATACCCAACTGCACCAAAAGCCCGGACTGTTGGAGAGGGCACTACTTAATTTCTTAAATAAGTAGCAAAGCGCCACGGGTCAAGTGAAGGAACGCCAGACCCAACAATCCCCCCCCCCCCGGCGTCCAGCACAACCCGTCGGCTTAGAGGTGGAGTTACCACATGGCCCACCTGGCTCAGAGGTGGGGTTACCACATGTCCACGGTTGCCTGACCCGCCGGACCCACACAGGTAGAAGGGAAAAATCAAGATTTAATAGCGCCCCCCGGTCTTGAACCCGTGACCTCCTCTAATACCAATTGAAAGTGAGGAAAAGATCTACCTTAACTCTATAGGGGGGTGAATAGAGTATTTTAAAATAATTTATAATTAAAACTATAAAGCAGTGGAAGACTTAATTTATGTATATGTGTAAGGTTCTTTTGATGAAATAAAAACTAAAGCAAGAACTAAGAAATCACACAGCACACAGTAAAGTCAAACACACAGCAACCAGATGACACAAGGAACTATAGTGGTTCCCCAACAATCTGGGTACATCCACTCTTCTACCACCCTTGGTAGGAATCCACTGCAGGAATAGTTGATCAGGTGTCCTGGGCATCAATGAGCTTTTGATAAGGTGCTCAAAAACCAAAACTAGATTTTTTTGATAAGGTGTCTTGCCACCACTGAGTTTTGACAAGGTCTCAGAAACCAGTTTCAGAACTTTTGAAGGGAGTTTTGAGAAACCCTTTTACAGGAGGGAAAGGAAAAAAGAAAGAAAAAGTTGAGTTGTTCTTCTCTGTCAACAGTCTGAGAGAAGACAAGTGGATGATGATGTCAAAGCTCCCCCTGAGATCTGTAAGGGTTCAGGAAGGTGAGCTTTGCTAGGGTGATAGGTATTCAGTTGCTTCAGATCTCCAGCAATTGATGATTTCAGCAGATGCTGAAATGTTTGATGTCTGGAGTTCTTGATGTTTAAGCTTTTGAACACTTGATGATTTGGAGGAGTTGAGTAGCAGAAGATTTCCTCCACAGAAAACTTTCTTGTGTTCTTGAAGATTTTCACTCAGTGAATCTGTATGTTCCAGAAGATGAGTTCTTAATCAGAGTATATTTTGATATCTCTTCTGTAACTCTTTTTCTTAATCCAATGATCCTGTATATCTCTTGCCTATCTTGTTGTATTGATCTGTTATGTTTTAAAAAACAAATTCTGTAGGAGTATATCAGATTCTGACTTAGATGGTCGCTACTCAGTCATAAATGACTTCCATAAATGACAACTGTCTCTGGGGAAAGTCCTAAGTACCATTCCTTTTAGCCTTCCTTGAAACTTGCATTAGATTGCTTGAAACGGCTAGAAAATCCTTTGCAATAAATGCAGGAAATAACTCTGAATGAATCTGAATGAATTCCATAACTGTTCTTGAATTTAAAATCTGAAAGCGTCGATCTCTCACAGAAATCGTCGATCTTAGCTCTACGATCGTTGAACTGAGCTCAGAGATTGGATTTATACTAGAGACAGAAAATGTCGACCTGAGCTCTACGATCGTCGAACTGAGCTCAGCGACTTGGAAAATAGTTGAAGACAAAGCGTCGATCTGAGCTCGAAGATCGTCGACCGGAGTTCGACGACTTGCAGAGTTGAGCTCAGAGAACGTCAAACTGAGTTCGACGTTTTGTCGACCTGAGCTAGACGAAAATTGTCTTTGTCTCAGCAATGAATCCTGATCTTTGAATGGTCTTGGGGGCAGCTTCAAACCTAAGTTCTAAGCCTTAGACTCATTCTAAGTTGACCTTTTCAACTATACAACTAGGTCAAACAAATTTCCTAATAATATAGTGATCCTTGCCCAAATTAGTAATAGGGTGTTCCAACAATCTCCCCCTATTTGGGTTGGGATTACTATTTACAGGACACGATAGGAAATACAAAAGCATACATATAGAAACAAAAGCTAAACAAACAATGAAGAAGAAAAACATAGCAGCATTGCAGAACTCATATAGAATATCAGCAATATTCAGAGATATAGATGTACTGTCTGCTTATAGAAATCATTTCTTATCATTGCCTTTCTTAAATAGAATCTCCCTATTAGGATTGAGAGAATCTTTTTTTGATCTTCTGTCATCATCTGCACCTAAGGATGTTTGGGATCTTGGCCTTGGGACTATAGCCTCAGGATGCAGCTTCATATAATCTTCTGGATCAAAGAACTTTCTTGAAGCATATCTCTCTAGTTCTGTCTTTCTTTTGTTCTGATAGGGTTGTAATATTTGAAATGTCTTTACCTTGCTCCTTGGCCTTCTTCATTTGATCTAGAGCAGCAAGCTCTTTCATTCTGGCAGTCCATGACACTGGATTGTTTTCAGGATCTTCAAAAGGGACTGGAGGTTCATATTTATTGATAGATTCTTAATCAGTAGGAGTCCTGGTGACAACTTAATCTTTAAGCTTATAAGGGAAAGGACCTTGAGTAGAATCAATAGGCCCTTATCCTTCCCTTTGTTGTCTTGAATAAGTTCTATACTCTCTCTTATTTCCTCTGTACTAACCTCTTCTAGAATGATAGCCTCTTTGATGTTGACCTCTAGGTTGATATCTTTTAGAAGATTGAGAAGAACTATGCTTTGAAGCAGATCCAGGTTGAGAAGCAGATCCTCCACCAATACCAGCATCTGGAGGAGGAGGAGGAGGATGAGACTGAGAAGATCCTTTCTCATATTTGTCAAGTTTTCTTCTTTTCTTCATAGCCTTTAACTGATTCTTAGAATATTGCATCCAAGGCTCTGTTATCTGACAATCATGCAAAATATAGTATGGTATATCATTTACATCTTTGGCCTTAGCAGGGGGAACTCTCATCATTGCTTTGCTTCTTGCTTTCCTTTTCTTAGAGATGGTGCCAGCAGAATCATCAGAGTCAGTTTTGAATTAATCACTTTCTGAGCTCTAAGGTCTGTCATATAGATCATCAATCATTTTGATGTATTCATCTAGAAGTTTGGATTTGTAAGAAACAGCAGCAGCAGGATCAGAGGGAACAGAAACTGTTGGAGCAGTTGAAGCAGTAGAGACAACAGATTCTTCCAGATAACTAGCCAGATCTTCATCAGCAGTAGTAGCAATATTAGTAGATAACATATCAACATCAGTAGATACAGTAACTTCAGCAGCAACAACAGCAACACAAGTAGAAACTTCCACAGCCTTAAGAGAATTTATATAAGATATGATCAGGCTGGGATCACAGATAGTAATAGGCATAATGGCCTTAGTGAGGTCTTCAACTCCCAGAGTTGGTAAGCAGCTTCTGTGAAGAAGATCAAATGCAGACAACAGTGACCTGAGGTCCACTATGAGTACTGGTTCTGGAGCAGCAGTGGAGATTTGTGGCAGCAGCAGATCACCTGGAGCAGCAGGCATTACCTCAGCTTCATAGGGCATCTCCCCCTGCCTTGATTCAGTGATGACTGGGTCAAGGCACCCCATAGAAGGGATTGCCTGAGGAGAGGAGAGATAGGATAGCCTGTCAGATAACTCCTTTATTGATTGCAGGAGTGGAGCCATGGAGGTCTTCAGTAGTTTTACTAGCTTGGGGGCCAGTATCCCATATAACTTATCTGCCAAGACTGATAGATCCACTTGCTTAAGTGTGACCTGAGTAGAGGTGGAGGGTGAAATGTTTTGGGTTGATGATGGATGGGCTGCAGCAGATGGTATGGTGGATGGTAGAATGGTTGGTTGAGAGAGTGGGATGGTGGAGATAGATGATATGGGTGTGGAGATGGATGGTGTGAATGATGGTTGGGTAAGAATGTCATGAAGGAGCTGTTGGTATGAGGAGGTAGAAGGAGGCTCAGCAGGGGAGGAAGTGGAATCATCCATAAAGGAATCTTCCAAGATGTTGAAAGAGGGTATGTCAAGAGGTGGATAGTAGTGAAGTGGATGGAATTATTCTGAGGTGGCTGGAGGTGAGATTGGTGATGAAATGGTAATGGAAGAAGAGATGTATATGGAGATGGTTGATGTATTTGAAGTGGAGGTGGAGGTAGAAACAAGTGGTGGAGAAGGAGGAGAAGAGGTGGAGGCAGGCAACTCTTCCATGAGGGCAGAGGCCTGAGGGGAAGTGACTGCAAGAGTCCTTGTGCCTGAAACCATGGTAGTCCTGGATGGTTTGATTATCTGCCTATCCCACTTACCAAATAGGGCACAGGTCAGTCTTTTTGATGCATTGATGTGCATCCCATTTGAGACTAGCAGTTCTGGGCACCTGGAGTGCAGGAATACCCCTAAAATCCTCCAAAAATTCACAAAGCTTTTGTTTATTTTCTTCTTTATCAAATCAAAGAAAATTGCTCCCCAGTTCAAGTGTTTCTTGTCCACTAGGGCTCCCATCAGACAGAACTTATACCTGGATATGGTATCATGAGTTGAGTGCTTTGCCAGAAGTACTTTCCCCGCAACATCAGTCAGAAATCTAAACTCAATAGATAAGTTCTTTTTCAATAACTTGTTAGGGTTAGCTGTAGAGTGACCCATTCTATCCAATATTGAATCAAATTCCTCTCCAGACATTTCAGTAGAATCATCTCCAGTACTTAAATGAAATACTTTACTTAGGAGAGTAGGTGATAAAGATACCTGAGTCCTGCTTATAGTACCGACTATAGTATTCTCATCCAGATTATTTGCTGTAAATACCCATTCCTTTATCTCATATGCCGCAATCTTCATTCTTGTAGACATAATATGCACCAACTGTTGTTCTCTGAATAGTTCTAGAATGTCATTGAATATTTGATCGCTCCCGTCAAACGAATCAATATCGATATCAAATCCAGTATCAAACTTCATCTTAGCGAGAGCGGCAACGTTAATAGCAATTGTATACCTGCAAAAATTAACAAACACAACCAAGTGTAGTAGAGTTTGGAGGGAAAGAAAGAAATTGCAGACAATATGAAAGCGCAAAAGAAGAACGACGACAAAAGAATGATTTTTATATTAGGGTTCGACGCTGGAAAGGAAGGATCGTTGAACTTCGTTCGACGATCTGGGCTTCTAATGGAATCTGAAGAGTATTCAATATCGTCGATCTCCGTTCGATGATATTGGAGAGCGTCGAGCTCCGATCGACGATCCATAAACAGAAAGAAGGATAGCTAAAAGCTAACAAACGGCGCTGAACTCTGGTCGACGATTTAGGAAAACGTCGATCTGCGTTCGACGATTTTTGGGGAAAACGTCGAGCGCAGTTCAGAGACAAAACTGAACCTACAGACACTAGAAAAATAAGTTTTTAGCCTAGTCTTGGTCTGTTTTTAGATTTTCAAAATCTTTGGATTTATTTTAAACTGCCTCCATCTAACATTCCTAACTGATTTAGGAAGGTGTGTTTCTTTTCATCCAAAGGTTTGGTGAAAAAATATCTCCCCTTTGTAAATCAGTTGGGATATATTGAATTTCAATCTTATTTTTCTCTACATTGTCTCTTAGAAAGTGATGCCTAATCTCTATATGTTTTGTCCTACTATGGAGGACTGGATTTTGTTCTATAGAAATAGCACTAGTGTTATCATAAAAATTTTTGACCCTTCTTAAGTTGTAGCCATAGTCTAGGAGCTGATTTTGAATCCACAGAATCTGTGAGCAACAACTGCCTGCTGCCATGTATTCAGCTTCAACAGTTGAAGTTGACACAGATGTCTGTTTCTTACAGAACCAGGAGACAAGTCTGTCACCAAGGAACTGGCAAGTTCCACTGGTGCTTTTCCTGTCTACTCTACATCCAGCATAATCAGCATCTGAAAATCCAGTTAATTCAAATCCTTAGTCTTTTGGATGCCAGAGGCATAGATTTGGACAACTTTTCGCATACCTAAGAATCCTCTTAACTAATGTTAGGTGTGACTCTCTAGGGCTTTCTTGGAACCTAGCACATATACATGTAGCAAACATTATATCAGGTATACTAGCTGTAAGGTACAATAGAGAGCCAATCATTGCTCTATATGTTGTCTGATCAACATGTTTACCATGTTCATCAGTATCTAATACAGCATTGGTAGGCATAGGTGTTTTCATACAAGATGCTTAAGACATACCAAATTTCTTAACCAATTCTTTTGCATACTTGGTTTGAGAAATAAATATGCCTTCAGCATGTTGTTTGACTTGCAATCCTAGAAAGAAGGAAAGCTCACCCATGCTACTCATTTCAATTTTAGAGTGCATCAGGTTAGAAAACATTTTGCACAAATTTGAATCAGTAGAACCAAATATGATATCATCTACATATATTTGTACAAGTAGGGTATGGGACTTATGGGTTCTAATAAAGAGAGTTTGGTCTACTCTACCCCTTATAAAATAATTTTTTAGAAGAAAGCATGATAAGATCTCATACCATGCTCTAGGAGCTTGCTTGAGACCATATAATGCTTTATGCAACTTGAAAACATGGTCAGGATAAGTTGGAGAGATAAAACCTGGAGGTTGTCTAACATAGACTTCCTCTTTGATGTCTCCATTGAGAAATGCACTCTTCACCTCCATTTGGTAGACCTTGAATCCTTTGTGAGCTGCATAAGCAAGGAATATTCTTATGGCCTCTAACCTTGCCACTGGTGTAAAGGTCCGGTCATAGTCTATCCCTTCTTCCTGATAATAACCTTGAGCAACTAGCCTTGCCTTGTTCCTTAAATTAACTCCTTGATCATCCAACTTGTTTCTGAACACCCACTTTGTTCCAACAATTGAGTGATCCTTAGGCCTTGGCACTAGTTCCCAAACTTGATTCCTCTCAAATTGATGTAGTTCCTCTTGCATAGCAATGATCCAGTGTGGATCTTGTTCTGCATCTTGAATGGATTGAGGCTCAACATGAGATAAAAAGCAGGTGTGCATCAGGTTCTTGTTGACCTGATTTCTAGTTTGCACACGAGCTGAGATGTTTTCAATCAATTGGGAGATTGGGTGACCTCTTGTTGTTACTAAATCAACAGGGGGTGTTGATTGTTCACCAACCTGTGTTGTTGTTTCCTCTTGTGGAACAACAACTGGCTCTTGAAAATGGTTTTCTCCAAGACGTTGAACATCAAGATGTTGAGTATCCTCTTCATCTTCACTGATTTCAGCTCTTTGTTGGATAGGTGAATGTACTGAATCCTTTTCTACAATGTGTAACCTGTCCAAATTTTCTGAAAGAGAGTGTACCTGCAATGGTTCTATGGTAGAAGTAGACTTCTCCTTGTAACATATGTTAGTCTCATCAAAAGATACATGAACAGATTCTTCAATTTTAAGAGAAGTTTTATTATAAACCCTATAAGCTTTACTGATCATGGAGTATCCCAGAAACACTCTTTCATCAGCTTTAGCTTGGAATTTTTCTAAATACTTCTTGTTATTATTGTGAATATAACAAATGCAGCCAAAAATTTTAAAATAGTCTACTTATGGTTTCTTCCCTTTGAGCAATTCATAGGGAGTCTTGCCCTTCAGCTTATGTATCAAACTTCTGTTCAACACATAGTTGGAGGTGTTCACAGCCTCTGCCCAAAAAGATAGAGGAAGGTGAGCATTTGTCAACAATGTAGTAGCAGATTCAATTAGGGTTCTATTTTTCCTTTCAGCTACCCCATTTTGTTGAGGAGTTCTAGGAGCTGAGAAAGTATGCCTGATCCCTTCACTCTGATAGAACTCTTGCATAAGAAGAGAATCAAACTCTGTCCCATGATCACTTCTGATCAGGGCAATCTGAGTATTGAACTCAATTTGTATGCATTTGAGAAAATCTATCAAACATTTAAAGTTATCAGACTTCTTCCTCAGAAAGAATACCCAAGTGGATCTAGAGAAGTCATCTACAATCACTAAAGTGTAAGATTTCCCTCCTAAGCTTTGTACTGTAATGGGTCCAAAAAGATCCATGTGTAACAGATACAAAATCCTAGGTGAATCACTCTTATTAAGTGACTTAAAACTGTTTTTAGTTTGCTTTCCTAATTGACAAGCCCTGCAGAGTCCTTCCTTCTTGTAGGGGCCAGAAGGTAGTCCTCTAATAAGGTTGTCCTTGGATAGCCTAGCAATGGTTCTAAGGTTTAAGTTTCCTAGTCTCTTATGCCATAAATCATTTGGTTTGCAGACTGAATTAAATAAGCAGATATCTATGTTGGTTGAAAGGAAATCTACAAGATAAATGTTACATTTCCTTTTACCTGTTAACACTGTTGTGTTATCCTCTGACTTAATCTTGCATAAGGATTTGTTGAATGTCACTTGATATCCTTCATTACAGAGTTGACTGATGCTGATTAGGTTGTGCTTCAGTCCTTCCACATAAGCCACCTTCTTGAATGTGACTGAGCCAATCTGAACAGCACCATATCCTTTTGTTTGACCAAAGTTTGAATCTCCAAAGATCACTTTGGGTCCAAGTTTGGCTTTGAAGGATGTGAGATTTTCCTTGCTCCCTGTCATGTGCTTTGAGCACCCACTATCCAGATACCAGTGTTGGTTCATTGCTGGATAGGTCTTAACCTGCACATAAACAATTTATATGTTTTTGACCCAGTTTACCTTAGGTCTAGGTTGATAACCTTTAAATTCAGAAATGAAAGACATCCCTGGCTAACTCTTATATCCTTCAGGATGGTATCTCCTAGGAGGTACTATCCATTCATTATAAGGGTTGAAGCTTTGGGATGAGGGACTTCTAGGATTGACTTGAGATTTACCTCTGAAAGAAGATTCAAAGCTCTGAGCTCCGTTCGACGATCGTCGACCTGAGTTCAACGATATTGGGTCAGATCATCGAGCTCCGTTCGAAGATCGACTATACCAGAGTTCAGAGTTCAGAAGTTGTCGATTTGAGTTCGACGATCAGACCTTGGATCGCCGAGCTCTGTTCGATGATCGTCGAGCTCTGTTCGACGTTTTCTGTTAAACTTGATTTTCCTTAGGTAAATCTGGATTCTTCCTAGCTACCTCTACAACACCCATTCCTTTATCAGAAATAAATTTAATTGGGGTTGTTAATATTATAGGTTGGCTGGATGAAACACCCAAGCCCAGTGTACTGTTGAATCTTGAGTTCACTATGCTTGTGATGTCCATCAGTCTGATGCTTCTCCCATTAAGGGATTCTTCAAACTTCTTTGTCTGGGACAACTCACTCTTCAGTGAAGCTATCTCCTCCCTACAGCATTCTAACTCCTCAGAGAGTTTGAGGTTGTCTGATTTTAAGGTGCTATATTCAGACAATTGATTTCTGAGAGAGATAATCTCTTTCTCAGATTTTAATAGATCTAAACAAAGTGCCTTAAATTGAGACCTAAGTCCTCTGAGTTAAAGTCAAAGGAGTCAATTACCTAGTCTTCTTCAGTCTGAGTTTTAGATTTTGAGTCTGATCCTTATTCTGCATCAGAATTTTGCTCAGAGGTATTAATATCCATCATGCAGAATTCCTTTTCTTCAGCATCATCCTCATCATCACTTGAGCTTGATGAGGCTTCTGATTCCTCTTCAGTATCACTCCAGCTTTCAGCTACAAACCCCTTCCTTGTATGTTTATTTTTGTTGGAGGAGGATTTGTTGTTGTTGTTCCCTCTGGAGTCCTTGTCTTTTCTCCTATCTTTCTTGTCCTTCTTGTCCTTATTCTGATTTTCTGGACAGTCAGGCACAATATGGCCTGGTTTCCTGCATCCAAAATAGATTATTTCTTTATTATTTGATTTGTCATACCTTGGCTTCTCATGCCCTCTGGATAACCTCTTTCTGAAGTCTTTCCTGGCCATCTTGTAGAATCTTTTGGCCAGCAAGCTCATCAATTCTTCATTGCCTGTGACCTTATCTTCAGGCTTCTCTTCTATGGTTTTGAAAGCAATGGTCTTCTCCTTTCTGATGACTGGAGAAACAGTCTTTTGCTCCTCTTCCCTATTCTTAATGAGCAGCTCATAAGATTTGGGCTTGCCCAAAAGAGCTTCAGTAGTAATCTCAGTTAGGCTTCTTGTATCCTTGATTGGCCAGATCCTTGAGTCCCAAGTGCTAGGGAAGCACATTAGGATCTTGTCATTTAGTTCAGTTAGTGTGATCTCCTCATCCAATGTTTTCAACTCACTGACTATCAGACTGAGCCTGTTGTACATATCTGTAACTGACTCAGCTTCTCCTTTCTTGAAATTCTCATATTGAGATATGAGATGGGATCTCCTATCCTTCCTTTCATCAGCAGATCCTGAGACAATTTCAGATAACTTGTCCCATATATCTTTTGTTGAACTACATTCAGCCACCTTTTGGAATATCTCATTAGACATGGTCTGAGCAAGGATATTCATATCCTTTGCATCTGCAACTTTCCATTTCTTTATTTCTCCATCTATTCCTGGAGGAGGTGGAACAACACTTATACTTGTGATCACTGGGGGTCTTGGACAAACTGTCAAAACAGAATTAAAAATGTCCTTATCAATATAATTCATGTAAAGCTTAATCCTTGCCTTCCAAAGTGCAAACTTAGAGAGGTTGAACACTGGAGGTCTGGTGCTAGCATAATCTTTATTCCTTGCCATGGTTTTGTTTGAAAATAAATATAATACAAAAAGTAATAACTATCCTCTATAGAAGGTTTATCTTATCAAGGATCTTTTGGTTCAGGTGTAAGCCTGTTCAACCAATCTGTTGAAGATTTAGATGTTGAATAACCAACCTCCCTCTGATACCAATTGAAGGATCAAGCGCATACCCAACTGCACCAAAAGCCCGGACTGTTGGAGAGGGCGCTACTTAATTTCTTAAATAAGTAGCAAAGCGCCATGGGTTAAGTGAAGGAACGCCAGACCCAAAAGCCTCCAACCCATCCACCCGCGCCTGTAGTGCCTGCTTCTCATGTTTAAGGGTGCGATCTCAGTGCCCAGTAGGTTGGCCATCGTCGCGTCCTGTGAAAAGGAGAATCACTGAGTTAAATCGCGCAAAAGTGAGAGAAGGCGGATGCGAGTCAGTTAACTTACTGCTCGCCCCATGTACTGCGCAAGGGCGGCATCGGATGCTTTGACCCGCTTACGCAGTTCATTCGCCTCCTCCTGAGCGAGCTTGCGGGCCGCCTCCTTCTCATCGATTAACTTGTTAAGGGACAGGGTGTTCTTGTCCAGTTAGAGGCACTACCGGCCGACCATATGGGCCAACTCAAGTCTGCGAAACTGGGTCCGCACACTTTCGTAGATTAGCACCCGCATCGCCTCCTCATTGTAGGCAGTGGCGTCCTCTCGCCCGTAGTCGCCGAAGGAGAGGTTTTAAGCATCCCCGCTGCTTATTTCCTGTTCCATCCAGCTCGGCAGCAACGCCGATACGAAGACCTGGTTGTTCTCCTTGTCCCATTGAAGCAGCGTGACTCCGAACTCGTCCGCGGGCCCCTCACCATAGCCGAAGTTGCGGTGCCCCCAGGGGAATGGCTTATAGGCGGGTTGAACCCCCTCTTATGGCTGTGATGTGCCTGCCTCTCCGCTAGTAGATCTGACGGCCGGAGAGGCCGCGGGTGCGAGATCGGTGGAAGGTTGGCTTGTAGGGGCCTTGCCTTTGTCACGAGCCGGGGGAGGCACGCCACCGATTTTCTTAGATTTCTTGGGCGGTGGAGGATCCTGAGGACGCTCGCGACTGGGTCGCTTCGGGGGAGCAGGGATCGAGAGCTTGCAGTGGGTGGCCGCCGCCGCCTCGGCCCGGGCGAGCTCGTCGGAAGCGAGTCGAGCGTTCTCGTAGGGAGGATGGAGGGGGATGTCGCGCTCGCCAGCCAAAAGCGTGGGACTTAGAAATATTTCAAGGACGGTTCTAAGAGAGCGAAAGCAGGCAAACCACTAACCTTCACCGGGCGGGACGGGGAGGAGTTCATCCAGCTTCCTGCGGAGGTAGGCCACCTCAAAGTTCTTCCCAGCGAAGAATCTGAACAGTCTCGCTTCATGGCCCCCAAGCTCTTGGGGGGGTAGCTCTCCTCGCCTCGTTGAACTGGCGAGAGGGGGACGTTTCCAAAATCCCCTTGAAAAACATGAACTTCTTGAGCTAGTTATGGCTCTTCTTGACCTTCTCCCGCACCTGGACGTGTGTGATGGAGAAGCAGGCGGTCCCGTCCTTGTTCGCGCGAAAAGAGAACAACTTGCGGAATACCGCAAGACTGAACTCGATCCTCTACTCTCACAAAAAGCAGGCGAACCCTACTATAACCGCGACAGAGTTAGGATTCATCTGCCCGGGGATGACCCCATAGCTTGAGGACTTGGCAGACTTCCAGCCATAAGGGTAGTCGGAGGCCCACCTCAAAGTGGGCTGTCGAGAACGCAAGCTCGTCGGCAGAGAGCTCGTTGATTCACTCCTCCTTCCCAGGTCGCCTCGCCTCGAAGCCCGACGGGACGTAATTGTCGACATCCATAAATTCTCTCTCAGTGATGGAGGCGAAAGGGAAATCATGCTCGGAAAAAGTCTAGGCACACTTACCCCTCCCATCCGCCTCGCCGCTGCCGCAGACCATCTTACGAGATCTATGCTGAGCGGGATAAACGGGGTTCTCGCGGGGCAAGCAGGAACAAGCCTTAAATTTGGTAGGTAAGAAGTGAGTCAGCAGGGCCAATTTATAGAATCAGAAAAGGCGGGAAAAAGTTCAGATAGCGGAAAAGTGCGGATAGCAAGTTTAACCTCGAAGCTTCGACTTTCGAACCCAATCCAGATCCACATCGACCACCCGGTCGGCCGAAGGAAGCTCTTGACCGCGATCCGCCCGCACTCGCACCCGCTCCCGCATGGAAGTAGAATAACAAGAGATGCGGGCCCCGCCGGGATCAGCGTGCGAGTCCCTCAATACACGACCCGCCCCCGCTAGAGCAGGCATAACTAGGGCTAGGCGAGTCGCCTCCGCGATGTCGCGCCCGCTAGAAAGAAGAACCGGCTGATCAAGTTTGCCTTGCCCGCATCTCCCCCAAAGGTCGAGACCAACACAGTCAAAAGAAAAAGTGGTGAGTGCATGCCCAAAAGCGGGCGGAGGAGGTCCTGAATTATTAAAGACAGTTAATTGTTCATAACAAACATTCGATGATTTCGGGAGTTTTGATCCTTGCGCGAGGGGGGAAATCCAGACCCAGTGGGTAGCAGCGGGCGCTGGCGGGAGAGAGGCAGACGGCTCAGTACTGAATCCATTTCCACCAGCCCCGCCCCCGCTTGCCGGATCGAGCCGGCACGCGATGATAATGATACACACGAACCGCCGTCAGTTCCCGCTGGGTCAGATCGACCTACTCCGAGACATGCCTAAGCCACTTCTTGGCCTGCATAATGTGTGCGCCCGAGGATGTCACTCCGTCCTCGTTAGCTGGGCGCCCTACCATTTCCAAAGCCACAAATCGCCCCTCCGCCTCGGCCTTGTCTTTCTACACTCTGTCAAAGACCTCCTGTAGTAGCAGCGTATGTTTCTGAAACAGTCACGTCACTTGCGTCTTCATCTTCTCGGCATTCAGCGGGTCGCCCAAGTAGTCTGCGATGAAATCCAGCTCAGGGGGAGGCGAGTACCCCTCGCTCATCTCGACGTCAGAAGAGACTGCATTATAACCTACGAAGGCAAGGTCAGAAGAAGCCGAAAAGTGATAAGCGGGCTAAAGCAAGGGAATTACCAGGCGTTGGAACGTCTCCCGCACCATCAGCTAGCCGAGAAGGGCCTGACCGACCCTAGAAGGCTTCTCCTCCAGGGGTAATGAATGGTTTCCCCAGAAAAGGGGGCCTTGGCGACGGAGGAGTCGCAGGAGGGAAGTGGGCTGGGATAAGGGACTAGCGGCCTGACTAGTCACCACCAGGGTAGAATTCCCCGTGTCCACCCTGTCCACTCCGTCATCATGAGGCACCTCCTACAAAGAGAGAAGTCAGAAGGAGTGGCGAATAAAAGAGGGGAACCACATACCTCAGGAATGACCTCGGCGCTGCCGGTCGAGCCGGGAGCGGGTTATCACCCGTTGGGGACTGCCGGATGATTTTCCTTTTCACTGGCTTGAATAGGGGACCAGGCAACCCACGCGCCAGCCACGGGGCGACTTCGAGAGCCTCTTCTCAGAGATCCTCCCTCGTAGCCTCCAAACGATCCTGCATCTCCTCGGACATAGGCATCTTCCGACTGTGAATCGCAGAAGAGGGAAAAGAAGAGGAGTTATCCCCAAAGGTCCGACAGCTTATTTATATCATAAAGGTTGGCCCCCAACAAAAGATTCCCTCCAGATCAGCAGGGTTTTCGCCGAACACGTAGGGTTAGATGTTTCTTTCCAAGCTTCTGTAAAGCTCGCTAAGAGCGGGGATTGTGTACAACCCCGTGTTTGCCGAAGGGACTTAGGCAAGAAGGAGGGTCGACCCCGCGCCTTTCCAGGCGGGTCAGCCCCGGCCCGTGACTTCCCAGGCAGGTCGGCCTCCGCCCGCGCCCTCCAAGGCAGGTCTGCCTCGGCCCGCGCCTTCCCAGGCGGGCCGCCTCCGGCCCGCGCCTTCCCAGGCAGGCCGCCTCCGGCCCGCGCCTTCCCAGGCGGGTCAGCCTTGGCCCGATCCCTCCCAGGCGGGTCAGCCTTGGCCGCGCCTTCCCAGGCAGGCCTCCTCCAGCCTGTGTATCGCAGGCGAGTCAGCTCCAGCTTGCGTCCCATAGGCGAGCCAGCCCCGGCCAGCGCCTCCCTCTGAGTGGAGGCATTGAAGGGCTACTCTCCCAGTCCCTAGTGGGGGGATTTCTTACCATTTTACCCCTTCAAGACTGCCCTTAGCCAGCTAGAACAGCGGCGTTACGCTGTTGGCAGACCCGGTTGGGCTGCATATAACTGTTCATAACAGCGGAGTTTGGCTGTTGGTAGGCCAGCCCAAGGGGCTTTCAGTAATTTCAGACCAGCAAAGGTTAGTTATTTGCAGATCATCTTCGGAAATCTATAAATAGGACCTCAAGGGTACCTCAGAAGGCATGCTCACTTGTCTCCAGCCTTCTAGCGCCTTCTGAGGTACCTTAGCCCGACATTTGGCTAAGAAGGGGAAGCGCTTAGTGATTTTCCGTGTGTGTGGTGGGACCTCCGCTCCGGGCCCTTGGTCTAGTCCTTTGCTCTATTTCCTTGTTGTTTTTCTTGTAGGAGCGAAGTAGGTGCGTGACCACCCCTTCCCCAAGGGTGAACTCCATAAGAGACTGATTTTCGATTTCAACAACAGGTATAGTGGAAGATGGTGACAACTCCTTTGTACCTCGGACGGTAGTCGAAGTCCAAGCTTGGACGAGGCTTGACAACCCTCGATTTTGGCTATAAAAATTAGACGAGACTTCGTGCTTCAGTTGTATTCTTCCCTCCTTTCCATTTGTAGTACATTTCTCTTGGAATTTTTGGTTGTTTATGTGTGGTTGTGTAAACCCTAATTTACTTTTGATGCAATTTCTCATGTCTATGTGATTGTCTTGAGGTTTATGCTTGCGAGGAGTGCCCCTATCTTATCTTGTCACTCCCACCATCGTGTGAGTGGCGCACTAGCAATTGCTAGTTGTGTATGTTCCGAAGAAGTGCTTGTGACCCTCATCTGTCGTGAACCATTACATTTACTAGCCTTCTCGACCATCCCTTGCAAAACGGTGAAGACAACCCGCACTAGTTATTTAGATGTTTGTTTTCTTTGCTAAAACAAAAACATGTTTCCTTTTAACCCTTATAATTGATTTTCTAAGTAATCGAATCACGCGCCCTAACCTACGTTCTTTGATAGATCGATACTTGGAGAGTTACTCCAGCTTTTTATATTACTTGAGCAACCGGTGCACATGCCAAACGCACATCAGTCGCAGCCCTCGTGTGGGCCGTGACCCCTAGTTGACTGCGACCGGCCTTTCCGATGTCTGCCCTCAAGGGGGCGGCCTAGCTTTGACGACCCCGCCAAGGCCAGCCGCCCCGTCTTGACTGCTCGTTGTTGGGGCAAAGGGCAGTAGCTGCCTTGGCCACCGGCCTCGGTCCTTCGGTCCCCCTATGCGGGATTTTTTCCAACCCTAGGGCGGGGTTGTCTTCTCCCTAAAAGTGGCAATCTGTTTGCCTAGATCCGAACATTTCTATTGGTTCGTCCGGTAATTACTGGCCAAAATTACCGGACCGCACCCATAAAAGTCTATAAATAGACCCACTCTCCACTTCATTTGGATATTTTCTTCAGTTCACTAACTCCGACAGTTTCTCTTACTCTCTCTATTTTTTCTCTCCCTACATGTTGTATGTTCGCAAGTAACTCGGATAGTCTTCGCTTAGGCTAACAAAGTTTGCCTGATCCAAGATAAGAGTCCGGAAATGAACAGTTTCTCTGTTATTGACAAAGTCTCTTCTCGTGCGCGAGACGTTGAAGCAGCAAGCGATGTGTTGGGTACATTGGAAAATGTGTACCTGATTTGAAGAAGCCTAACTTAGCTTAATGATATACATCAAGGTGTATTTGATGTTGTTTTAAGTTGACATGTGCATGTGAAGAAGTATTAAAGAATACAGAAAATTATTCTAAGTCCATATGTCGACACCTGAAGAAATTGTGTCGACACTTCAGAATAATTGTGTCGACACTTGAAGGAAGCAGTGTCGACTCACAGAAAGATAGTCGACCACATTTGTGTCGACACTGGGAAGTAGTGTCGACTCACAGAAAGATAGTTGACCACACTTGTGTCGACACTGGGAAGCAGTGTCGACTCACAGAAAGATAGTCGACCATATATGTGTCGACACTGGGAAGCAGTGTCGACTCACAGAAAGATAGTCGACCTCAACTATGTCGACACCTGAAGGCAGAGTCGACACATACTGAGTTCTGAATCTACAACAACTGTGTCGACACACAGGACTTGTGTCAACACACTGCAAAGTCAAGACCAAGTTATTTTGTGAAGAAAGATGGAAGTGTTGAGTCGACACAAATTCTCTGTGTCGACTCATTCTCATGATGAAGTTATGAAGAAGCAGTGTCGACTTAAAGGCAAACTAGTCGACATCATCAAAGGCTGTGTCGACGCCAAAGTCACTTGTGTAGACACATATAGACAGTTGGTCTCGACACTTTTTGACAGTCTGTCTCAACACTTTGCTGTCCAAGACTAAGGCACAGGATCTGTTTGAAGACTTGACAGCTTTGGGTTGCAACCGGTTAACTGATGTTGTCAGACTTGTCAGAAGTCAGTTAGAAATCAGATCAGCCGGTTACCTTGAAGAAGATCTATAAATAGACAGATTCAGAGAGAAGTAACAGATTAAATTTTGGCAATCAATTTGAGAAATCAAATCAAGAAGAAGTAATACACAAAAGAAGATCTTCATCAGAAGATCTAAGAAGACGATCTCAGGATCTGTCTAAGTATAGTTCTTTCAAGAATTCAGAAGTATCATCAAAGTTGTTGGATAGAGAGGGATCCAGCCTCTTGAAGAAGAAGAAGGAAGCCATCATTGGTTTCTCAAGAAGCTGTTTGGAAATCAACTCAGCTAAGTTTAGATTCAAGAAGCTTTGAAGAAAGCTCAGATTCAGTTGATTTCATCAGCTGATCAAGATTTGTCTTGTTCTTTTCTCTCTCAACAAAGGCAAGACATTAAAAACTTCTTTTCTAATTTCTGTAGGATCTGTCAATACAGATCTGAGTTGTAAGCCTGTGTTATAAAGGCTGAGTGTAGGAGAGTTGATCTCTGAGTGGTAGGGCTGTTTGCCTGAGTGTAGGAGAAGGTTCTTCTCTGAGTTGTAGGCTTTGTGATAAGGCTGAGGTAGGGCTGTTGAGCCTGAGTTGTAGGAACCTTTTCAGGTTCTGAGCTGTAGGATCTGTGGATCTGAGTAAAGAGGAAGTTTGACCAAATCTAGCATACTGCTAGATAGGTGAAGGGGGAAAGTGGATGTACCCAGACCTTGGGGAACCACTATAAAACAGTGTGTAATCTGTGATGGTTAAATTTCTGTGACTGCTGTGCTGTGTGTTTTAATTTTGTAATTGAATTCTGACAAAAAGTGTTAACAAGCTTTAGAACCTATTCACCCCCCCCCCCCTCTAGGTGTTTAGGTTGTCTTAAAAGTTAAACTATCAAGTGGTATCAGAGGGAGGTTCCTCAAAAAGGACTTAACAGTCTGAGGTAGATCTGAAAGGCAGAATCAAGATTCAAGAAGATGGGTTCTGGAGAAAATCACAAGGAGTTAGGGTCAATGAAGTTACCCATCTGCAGGAAGGAAATCTTTGGAATTTGGAAAGAAAGAGTCAGATTGTTCATGGAAGCATCTGACCCAAGGATATACATCACAGTTCAGGAAGGACCCTTCATTCCAATGAAGGTATCAGTTCTTGATGCTAATATTCAAACTCCAAAGAGTTATTCTGAAATGACCAAGGATGAAATCATTTTGGCAACCATGGACAAGAGAGCTCAGAATATTATTGTGAGTGCCATAGATGATTCTACATTTCAGAATCTGATTCACTGCAAGACCTCCAAAGAGATGTGGGACACCTTGATTGTCTACATGGAGGGATCTGAAGAAGTAAGACAGGATAGGAAGTCTATGCTCAACCAGGAATATGAAAGTTTTAGACAAGGAAAAACTGATAGCATAACTGAATGCTATAAGAAATTCTATAGAATTGTGAATGAGTTAAAGTCCTATGGAAGAGTATTCAGTACCTATGAACTAAATGACAAATTCTTAAGATCCTTGACAAAGGATTGGGACACAAAGATCTGTGTCATAAGAGAAGTGGCTAAACTGGCAGAGATTTCTCCTCCAACCTTATTTGGAAAGTTGCTATCCTATGAAATGCAACTTATGGTGAGGAAGGAGGAGGAAAAGAATTCAAAAGGAGAGCATAGAGAGAAGACAGTGGCCTTCAAGGTAGAAGCCACTAGAAAGAATAGGAGGATATCACCATCTCCTCCTAAGGAAGTTGCAGAAGTTAGTTCTGAAAATTCAGATAATCAGGGCTCAGAAAGCTGTGAGTCAGATGCAGATTTTGCTGCATTTACAAGGCAATTCAAGAGATTCTTAAAGAAGAAGCAGTGGAAGTCTAGGCCCTCCTCATCACAGCAAGTTGATGACTATTATCAGAAGAAAAAGTCATCAAGGAAAGAGAAGAGCAGAACAATGCCCAGCAAGGCCACTACTTCAAAGATTGTCTGCTATTATTGCAATAGGCCTGGACATGTAGAGGCTGACTGTCCTGATAAGAGAAAGGAGTCATCAGACAAGAAGAAGACTTATCAAAAGGGCAAGAAGGAAAAATCCTTTGTTGCAAAGAAGGAAAAGAGCCTAACAGATCAATCAACTTCAGAATCAGAATCTGAAGCTGAAGCATATATTGGACTGTATGCTGCTACTGAAGAAGAGGAGTTCATGCAATTGCTAGACTCCATCTATTAACAAGAAGATCATCAGTACATGGGACTGATGGCAGGATTAGAAGAAGACATGTACCAGAATCAGTCTAGTCCTAGTAAGGTACTATGTCCTTCAATAAAATCTGTTTATAGTACAAGTGCAGAATCAGCTACATCTGCATCAAGTGATGTAGATGCATCTGAATCTGAAAGAGATGTCTATCAATTGATAGATAAGTATAGGGACTTATTGCAGGCCCTTAAGAAAAGCAAGAACCTGGTTAAATCTCAGGCTTAGGAAATTGCTGATCTAAAGGTAGCTGCAACTGAGTTTGAAAAAGTAATTGATCAGAAGTTAAATGAAATTGCCAAACTGAAGAATATAACTATTATTCAGATGGGCACAATCAATTATACCAATGATCAAGTGAAGAGTCTGGAGGCCAGACTAAGAATAGAAAAGGAGTTAGTGGCAAGTTACTCTAAGCCAAAGTCTGTCTTACCCTTGATAGATGAATTTGTTACTCAAAAGGGTAAGGCAGGATTAGGATTCAAAGGTAACCCCAGGGCAGCCCAATTCAAGAGGAAAGGCAAAGCTCATGTCAAGCCACTGAACTTTTCAGTCCCTATTAAGTTTAGAAAGGTGCAAGTGCCTTCTAACCAATATGATCATGAAGATATTCATGGTCATTTTAAGAATAATGTTCTGATAAACAAGGGTGTAAATGCCAACAGGCCTATCTATGTTCATAAACCCAATGGTTATAAGAAATCAGTGGGTGAAGCTGCTGCAGCACCAGCAATGGACAGAAATTCCTCTGTCAAGGGTGTATCTAGAACTAGATACAATAAGTTTGAATGTTGGTGTTGTGGCAAGAGAGGCCATTTTGCATTAGACTGCTGGCATAATACAAGTGTTAGAAAGAACAATAGTCTACCAGTTAGAAAAGATAATGGTAGCTTTTTTAATGCTAACCTGAACCAAGGACCCAAGACTTACTTGGGTTCTAAGGGTAAGTAAATCTGTGTTGCAGGAAAGTCCAAGTGGCCATGCCCCTATATGGTACTTGGACAGTGGTTGTTCCAGACACATGACTGGAACAAACGGGCTGCTGAAGGAGTATACATCTGTCAAAGATGGACCTAAAGTGATCTTTGGTGGATCTGAAAAAGGAATCATCAAAGGGTTTGGTAACATTTCTACTAACCTAATTACTATCACCCAAGTGGCTTATGTAAAAGGTTTGAAACACAATCTAATAAGCATAAGCCAGCTGAGTGATTTAGGATATGACATTTCATTTGTTAAGGATGGATGTCATATCAAAAGGTCAAGTGATCAAGAGATCATATTGACTAGATATAGGAAGAGAAATGTATATTGTCTTAATTTTGTATGTAAAAGCAAGGCTTCTTCCATCTGTCTTGTAGCTGATGATAATGCTTCTCATTGTGTCAAGTGGCACAAGAGATTGGCTCATCTTAACTACAAGACAATTGGGCAACTCTTTAGCAAAGAGTTAGTAAGGAATGGTCCTCAAGTTAAGTGTATAAAGGAAGGGATATGCTCAGCTTGTCAAAAGGACAAGCAGACAAAATCCTCCTTTCATAACCTTGAAAACAAGGATTCTGTGAGGTGCTTATACCTCTTGCATATGGATCTTTTTGGTCCTATGCCAGTTCATAGTCTAGGTAGGAAGGTCTACACTTTTGTGGTTGTAGATGACTATTCTAGATTTACATGGGTGTTCTTTCTGAGACAGAAATCAGAAACCCCAAGTGTCTTACTTAATTTTGTGAAGCAGATTCAGAATGAACTGAATAGTACAGTGGTCAAAATCAGAAGTGACCATGGTACTGAGTTTCAATCTGAAAGCATGACAAAGTTATGTGAAGACTTTGGGATTTTCCAAGAGTTCTCCTCACCTAGAACACCACAGCAAAGTGGCATTGCTGAAAGAAAGAATAGAACATTAATTGAAGCTGGTAGAACTCTATTGAGTGACACCTCTCTTCCAGAATATTTCTGAGCTGAGGCAGTTAATACTGCATGTCATGTGATCAATAGGGCTTCTATCACCAAGAACCACAAAAAGACTCCCTATGAGATTATGAAAGGTAGAAAACCAAATCTATCCTACTTCAGGATCTTTGGTTGTAAATGTTATATACTTAACAATGGCAAGACATACCTAACTAAGTTTGCTGCCAAATCCCAAGATGGGATATTTGTTGGGTACAGCATAAATAGTAAGGCCTATAGAGTCTTCAACTTGACTACTCAAGTTGTTAAAGAATCTGTACATATTGTGTTTGATGAAACAAGATTAATCAACTATGAGTTGTCTTGTAGATCAAATGATTCAACAGGTATAAGCAAAAGAATGGACAAGCTCTCCATTACTGAAGCATCAAAGGAAGATGGAGCATTGGAAAATGAAGGCTACTGTCCAGGGGGAGTACAAAACTCAATAGATGCTAATGAAAACCAAGAGGTTCAGCATGAAGAAGGAGCTAGAGATGTTCAACCAGAAAGGAACCTTCCTCCAGCTACAAGACATTTAAGAGATCATCCAGCTGATCAGATTATAGGTGATCCAAGACAGGGAGTGCAGATTAGAAGCAGAAATCAAAGCACAGACCTTCATTCAAGTTTCCTGTCTCAAGTGGAGCCTAAGAAGTTTGAAGAAGCCATCCAAGACCAGCACTGGACTGATGTTATGCAAGAGGAGCTGAATCAATTCAGAAGGTGCAATGTCTGGGAGCTTGTTCCTAAACCAAGAGGCCACAACATAATTGGCACAAAGTGGATTTATAGGAACAAATTGGATGAGAGTGGAATAATAGTGAAGAATAAAGTAAGATTGGTTGCAAAAGGATACAGGCAGGAAGAAGGGATTGACTTTGATCAAACCTTTGCCCCAGTAGCAAGGCTGGAGGCAATCAGAATGTTCCTTGCCTATGCAGCCTATCAAGACTTCAGAGTGTACCAGATGGATGTGAAATCAGCATTCCTGAATGGTGATTTAAAAGAGGAAGTCTATGTAGAGCAGCCATCAGGTTTTGTAGATCCTCTTAAACCAGATTATGTCTATAAGCTTAGGAAAGCTTTGTATGGGTTAAAGCAAGCCCCAAGGGCTTGGTATGAAACCCTGTCTACTTTCCTTATTGAGAATAAATTCTCAAGAGGAAAAATAGACAAAACTCTATTCCTTAGGGAATCCAAAGGTAAGATCATCTTAGTTCAGATCTATGTTGATGACATAATCTTTGGATCTACTGAAAACAACCTTTGTAAAAAATTTGCCAAACTTATGCAAGGGAAGTTTGAGATGAGCAGTATGGGGGAACTTAAGTTCTTCTTGGGACTCCAAGTAAGACAGACTGATGATGGCCTGTCCATATCCCAGTCTAAGTTCACCAAAGAATTAATTAAGAAGTATGGTATGGAGTCATCCTCCACTATGAGAACTCCTATGGGAACAAGTATGCCTATATGCAAAGATGATGCAGGTAAACCTATTGATGAATCTTTGTATAGAGGGATAGTTGGCTCTCTACTATATCTCACTGCTAGTAGACCAGATATTATGTATGCTACATGTGTCTGTGCTAGGTACCAAGCCTGCCCTAAAGAATCTCATTATACTGCAGTCAAAAGGATTCTGAGATATCTTAAAGGCACACCTAATCTAGGGCTTTGGTACCCTAGGAATAGAGATTTTCTACTAACAGGTTATTCAGATGCAGACTTTGCAGGCTGTAGAGAGGATAGAAAGAGTACAACAGGTACTTGTCAATTCTTGGGAGGAAGATTGATATCATGGAGTAGTAAGAAGCAGACCAGTGTGGCAATATCCACAGCTGAGTCAAAATATGTTGCTGCTGGCAGCTGTTGTGCACAGCTATTGTGGATACAGCATCAGCTTAAAGATTATGGTATTCAAGTAAGTAGAACACCTCTTTTGTGTGATTCTAAGAGTGCAATTTCTATTGCTAATAATCCTGTTTCTCATAGTAGAACCAAGCATATAGAAATTAAATACCATTTTCTTAGAGAACATGTAGAAAGAGAAGACATCTCATTGGAATTTGTTAAAACAGATTATCAAATAGCAGATGTATTTACTAAGCCACTGGATGAAACAAAATTTAATAAATTTAAAATTGAATTAGGCATGCTGACCATTGATTAGGTTATCAACAAACTTACAAGTGGCATTAGATTATCAAGTGGTATTGACAAAAACAGAAATTGGCTAAGTAAAATTGTGTTGACACATTCAGTGAAAATGTGTCGACTCAGTAAAGTCATGTCGACTAGTCAGAGAATATGTGTCGACACAGAGAATTTGTATCGACACTTAAGAATCAAATAGTCGACTCATCCAGGAATGTAGTGTCGACTTCACTAGAATAGTGGTGTCGACACTTACAGATTTTGTGTCGACACTTATCCTAAGAGTCGACACAGAATTTCTGATGCTCTACTATGTCTCTCAGGTGTCGACATATTCACAATTGGTGTCGACACATAGTAGACAGACTTACTGTCAAGACAATAGAAGTTTGTGTCGACACACTCCATTTGTGTCGACACATATAAACTGTTTTTGCCCGCCTTTTGATCTTCTTTCAATAGAAGGTATAAATAGGTCAAGAACTTATTCTGTCGACACGCTTACAAGGTTTTCGAGACTGAAACCCTGTGTCGACATTCTCTCTCTCTCTTCTCTCAAGCTTTCTCGTCTGATCAATGGCACCAAAGGTTGAAGATAACATCAACGAAGGATATGAGTTGGTACGCAATGCCTTTGTGAATGCCCCGACAGATGTTCAAAGGGTTATCACTCTAATCACTGAATCTGGATTAGAGTTTCTAGTTTCTGAACCTTCAAAGATATGGATGAAGGAGGTGCTTGAATTCTTTACCTCTACATCAGTGGATTCAGCTGGTCTCAAGATAAAATCCACAGTTCATGGGACAAAGGTGAAAATCACACCAAGAAGTTTGAGAAAGATTCTACAATTGCCTATAGTTGAGAATGAATAAGAGGTTCCAGCTTCTAAGTCAAGGGAGGCTCTCCAATGGTGTGGATTGGATCCAACCCTGAAGATTGGAGCTGCTTTCAACAGAAAAGGAATGAATCAACAAGGAAAATTTTTGTCTGAAGTAGTTGGGAAAGTAATTTTGTGCAAACCCTGTGGACATGATAGGATTTCAGCCTATATGTTCAGCCTAATGAACAGAATTGTGTTTACAATTCCAACTGACTAGTCAGCTGTAGTATTTGATAAGATCAAGGAAGGAATCAAGAAGCCAAATCTGGCTAGAATTGTGAGTTTATACCTGACTGGGGTGATCCCTGAGGTTATGCAACAACTGCCTGGGACAAAAATTAATCACATGAGGAAAATGGATATAAGATTATTTTCAAGGTGGGATAGGGTGCTGTCTAAAGATGTGCCTGATGAGAACAGGCAGGACACCCCTGTGAGATCCCCTGCACATGATCTAGGCACTGCCCAGCATCAAGAAGAGCAAGTGAGAAAGCAGGTTGAAGATCAGACTGAGTCCGTTCAAGATGAAACCATTCCTGCCCAAATGCAGGGGGAGCAAGCTCACTCTCCTGCCCAGAATGTATCTACTTCAGAACAGGTAAAGGGAAA
Organism: Platanthera zijinensis; assembly: GCA_039513925.1. Classification (NCBI taxonomy): domain Eukaryota; kingdom Viridiplantae; phylum Streptophyta; class Magnoliopsida; order Asparagales; family Orchidaceae; genus Platanthera; species Platanthera zijinensis. The sequence continues at coordinate 125,783,163 of CM077081.1, forward strand.
GCAAGTGAGTTTTCCTGCCAAGGACATTCCTAATATTTTTACTCCTGCACAGGTACAGGGGAGCAAGTACATTCTCCTACCCAGGAAATTCCACATACTGAACAAGTGCAGGAGGTGCAAATGTCTGAACAAGTGCAAGAGGAAGAACAAATTGATTTATCAAAAGATTTGAATATTGCAGATCTGGATGATTCAACATCTGTTCAAACTCAGAAGGAATACACTCTAGATGAGTTATTTCCTAATATTGAAATTGCTACTGATAGAATAGAGGAGGAGCAAGACAATGAGAAGGCACTAGATATGGAGATAGAGCAAGAAGCTGAGAAAGAACAAGGAGTTGAGAAGGAGAAAGTAGTTGAGGGGGAGCCTGTGCATGTTGAGGCTGAACAACATGGCACTGAGACAGATATTCCTCCTACTTCTCCTGACAGAGTTCAAATTGAAAGTTCATCTGATTCTGAGAATGAAGAAGCCAGACTGGCTAAGAAGAAAAATCTCATGGTCTTTAAGAGAAGGAGCAAAAGCTATAAGCAGACTCTACAAACTACACCTCTCCAATCTCCTTCTGAATTTAATTATAACAAGTTTATGATAGACTTGCAAGTTAAGTTGGATGAACACAGATTGGCTATTGAAAAGTATGTTGATGAGAGCAATAAATCCCTTCAATTTGACTTGGCTCAAGATATTAAATCTATTAGATTTGAAGTAAATATGAATAAGAAGGAGATGACAGATTTCTTCCATAAGGGAGGTAATGCTGTAGTGTTTTTGGCTAAACAACAGCAGTCTATCCTCACTAAAGTGGATGATATTGCTTTAAAGCAAGGTTATGTTTTGGAGAATCAGCTAAGGATGAATGATAATTTGACTGAATCTCACCATGAAATTCTTGAAGAGTTCACAAAGGCTACTGCAAGGATGACTGAAGCAAGAGCAAAGGAGATGGAAGAGTTTGATAAGAAACTTCAAGAAGCCATTGAATCAGTTAAGACTGCCATCACTACATCTCAGAAGGACATATCTGACAAACTACAAAAATTGAAACCATATTTTAAAGAAGGTGTGAATTATCTAGATGGCCAGATCAGATTTCAGAAGAATGATCTAAGAGATCATATTACCAGAGAAGTCATAAAGGGGGAGAGGTTATTAGTTCATGCTGGCTCAAAGCACACCAAATGGGTGACAAATAGTATTCGAGCCACATTGGGATATCCACCTTTGTGTGATGATGCTATGGTGGCTGAGTCCGGAATTCAAACAGGTCTACTTGAAGGCAATCAACCTGAGATTGCCCAAGTCATTTACCCTCCTCCTGATTTTGATATGATTGATCAGCAAGTTCAGGATATGTATAGTCCTCCAAAGGAGGTTACCAAGGTTGTTATTGAAAAAGTTGATAAGCCTGATGCCAACTTGCAAGAACAGCAAGATGCTCTACTATCTAAGAAAAGATTTAGAGAGCAGGCTGAACTTAAGCCAGATTTTGAGCAGTGGAGCCCTACTTCAAGAAATATTATACTAACTGCATGGAAGGCTGTAAAGGACCAAGTACATGATAGAGGGAAGTGGTATAATGAAATGGAATGGCAAAAGCATGAAGCTAGGCAAGAAGCTATAGTATAGTTCAGGAGAAAAGCCAAGCTGGGAAGGCTGCCACCAGATGCTCAGGAGCCGAGCAAGTACTTTCCAAAGCCCTTTCATTACTTTGAAAGGCAAAGGATCAAGGAAGAAGCACAGAAGAAAGCTGAGCTAAAAGGCAAGAAGCCAGCTGAAGTTGCTGAAGCTCCTGTGAAGGCTCAAATCCAATCTGGCAAAGGAATTGTCATAAAAGAGTCTGATCAGTCTTAGTTCTAAGTTCTTTCAAAAGTGTTTTGTAATGTTTTGTTTAATCATTCAATGTAAACATCTGTAATCAAACATTACCAAGTTATAAACAAAAATTTGTTTGGAATCATATATTCATGTTCACTCTGTAATAAATTGTTAATATTTTATTTATATTAAGTATTCTTGTAATGTCATACATCATCATATTATATTTATTATAAATGGTGTATATCATTAACTAAAAGGGTTATGACTTCTCCAAATAGGGGGAGATTGTTGGGTACATTGGAAAATGTGTACCTGATTTGAAGAAGCCTAACTTAGCTTAATGATATACATCAAGATGTATTTGATGTTGTTTTAAGTTGACATGTGCAGGTGAAGAAGTATTAAAGAATACAGGAAATTATTCTAAGTCCATATGTCGACACCTGAAGAAATTGTGTCGACACTTGAAGGAAGCAGTGTTGACTCACAGAAAGATAGTCGACCACATTTGTGTCGACACTGGAAAGTAGTGTCGACTCACAGAAAGATAGTTGACCACACTTGTGTCGACACTGGGAAGCAGTGTCGACTCACAGAAAGATAGTCGACCATATTTGTGTCGACACTGGGAAGCAGTGTCGACTCACAGAAAGATAGTCGACCTCAACTATGTCGACACCTGAAGGCAGAGTTGACACATACTGAGTTCTGAATCTACAACAACTGTGTCGACACACAGGACTTGTGTCAACAACTGCAAAGTCAAGACCAAGTTATTTTCTGAAGAAAGATGAAGTGTTGAGTCGACACAAATTCTCTATGTCGACTCATTCTCAAGATGAAGTTCTGAAGAAGCAGTGTCGACTTAAAGGCAAACTAGTCGACATCATCAAAGGTTGTGTCGACACCAAAGTCACTTGTGTCGACACATATAGACAGTTGTTCTCGACACTTTCTGACAGTCTGTCTCAACACTTTGCTGTCCAAGACTAAGGCACATGATCTGTTTGAAGACTTGACAGCTTTGGGTTGCAACCGGTTAACTGATGTTGTCAGACTTGTCAGAAGTCAGTTAGAAACCGGATCAGCCGGTTACCATGAAGAAGATCTATAAATAGACAGATTCATAGAGAAGTAACAGATTGAATTTTGGCAATCAATTTGAGAAATCAAATCAAGAAGAAGTAATACACAAAAGAAGATCTTCATCAGAAGATCTAAGAAGACGATCTCAGGATCTGTCTAAGTAGAGTTCTTTCAAGAATTCAGAAGTATCATCAAAGGTGTTGGATAGAGAGGGATCCAGCCTCTTGAAGAAGAAGAAGGAAGCCATCATTGGTTTCTCAAGAAGCTGTTTGGAAATCAACTCAGCTAAGTTTAGATTCAAGAAGCTTTGAAGAAAGCTCAGATTCAGTTGATTTCATCAGCTGATCAAGATTTGTCTTGTTCTTTTCTCTCTCAACAAAGGCAAGACATTAAAAACTTCTTTTCTAATTTCTGTAGGATCTGTCAATACAGATCTGAGTTGTAAACCTATGTTATAAAGGCTGAGTGTAGGAGAGTTGATCTCTGAGTGGTAGGGCTGTTTGCCTGAGTGTAGGAGAAGGTTCTTCTCTGAGTTGTAGGCTTTGCGATAAGGCTGAGGTAGGGCTGTTGAGCCTGAGTTGTAGGAACCTTTTCAGGTTCTGAGCTGTAGGATCTGTGGATCTGAGTAAAGAGGAAGTTTGGTCGAATCTAGCATACTGCTAGATAGGTGAAGGGGGAAAGTGGATGTACCCAGACCTTGGGGAACCACTATAAAACAGTGTGCAATCTGTGATGGTTAAATTTCTGTGACTGCTGTGCTGTGTGTTTTAATTTTGTAATTGAATTCTGCCAAAAAGTGTTAACAAGCTTTAGAACCTATTCACCCCCCCCCCCTCTAGGTGTTTAGGTTGTCTTGAAAGTTAAACTATCACGATGATTCCTCAAGTGACCACCTGGAAGGATTCCAGTAGGAGCATAAAGAGCCTGGAAGTGCGCAAAGAGGTCGTGACGCTCAGAACTCTCCCTAACTCATTCATCTATCAAAGTGTAATGAGTAGCGGCTTATCACCCTCGCCTTCACAGAACATCTGTGTAACAAATTCTGAAATAGTAGAAGTTAGATCGACGACAAATTAACCGCGAGATTTTTCACTCCGATTGTGGGTTTCCCACGTAATTAAATCTCTTTCACACTGATTATAGAATTATTGACTGTTTGCACGCTCGATCGCTCAGTAGGTAGGATGGTTCAAGAGCCCCGGTCTACTAGGAGCTCTGAGTAGACCACAACAATTATAGTTTATTTAGATCTCTTGCGTGTGTGCGTCAAATTTGGTTTACGCGAATTGTCGAAGCCCGTGATAAGTGGGCTAGATAAATTCAGATTTCCATTACGCAGACTTTGTCTTCCTTTGGCACGTTCGTATCGATCGGTTCTAATTCGTGTGCTCAATAAATTTTACGTACACACCAATTTTTGATTATGTGAGAGTTTGGGTTGCTTTAATAATTCTCATCCACCCTCTCATTCCCTCTCCCTTTTAGGGTTCAAAACCGGTTTTTTCATTGTGAAATCCATTCGCGAACAAGTGCTAACAAAAGGCTTGCAGTTATTGCTCTCTTTCCTCCTCACGTTCACGATAGGCACTGGAGCGATCTACCAGTAATCATCCTCTCTTGGGAAATTTTTTAGGTCAGGACCGTGGACGGTAAGCATCGTCCACACAACCAATGATAAGTCACAAATGATGAGGGCCCCGCGCAAAAGTGTATGACACAAGCCCCAACTGCGTGGGCCCCACCTCTTTTGCAAGCTTCTCATTGGTGCAGGACCATGAGCATCATCCACGATCCTGACCTAAATATTGCTCCCTCTCCAGTCGCTAGAGGGGCTTTTGCCTCTGCATCTTTAGGCTCCGTTTGGGAGGACTTATTTTCACCGGTCAAGCGGTCATGACCGCATGAACCGGGACTTAAATAAGTCCCGATTCATGCGGTCAACGGTGAAAATAAGTCCTCCCAAACGGAGCCTTAGTCTAGTACAAGAAGAAAACTCCAATGCCGAATTTACTGAGAAAGTGGTTGCGAACTGCACCAGAATTTTCATGCCCTTTTTTCATCAATTATTAATAATTGCTTTTGCAACGAAAACCGAGCCACAATGTCTGTTTGCTCTCTAAAACAGTGAGCATCAAATCACAGTAATGTAGTTTGTCTTAAACACAAGCAAGTGCAGTGATCATATCAATTGGAGGAAATTTAACTCACTTTATTCTAATTTGAGGTGTGTTTGTCCGATTCCTTACGAAGGGCAGCTAATTTATTGACCAAAATACTACCGCTTTGTTAAGGATACCGGCAACCATGCGATAGAAAGTTCACTCCAACAAATATTACCCATTTTATTTTCCAGAACATTATTTTATCACCTACTTCTTTTCATTACCTTCAGATCAGAGTGATCGCATAAATTTTACAGAGATTAATTTAATTATTTGATTACACCGTAGCTTAGGAGTTGATTAAGTACCCTGATGATGATCCTGTTCGCATAGGTGACACAACTTTAGATATTTTTTGTTGTTACTAATTTTTTCATTAGTTATTAGCACTGCAGTTTTTGGCTAGTTGGACCGTACTTTCATCTAGATTTTTCGCGCCTTTTGGAAATACGCCTTGTACATGGATTTTTAGGAAAAGTGTTCAACACGAAAGTTGTAGATCTCATCAACACGAAAGTTGTAGATCTCGTCGAGATCTACAACTTTCGTGTTGAACACTTTTTCTAAAAATACATGTACAAGACGTATTTCCAAAAGGCGTGAAAACCTAGGTGAAAGTGCGGTGCGACTAGCAAAAACTATAGTGCTAATAAAAGCGCCCTTAATATAAATTCTAACACCTAGCACAAATTCAGGCGGGCGAGAGGGAAAAAATTGACTCGGGAAAATAGAAATGAGGTGGGCCCGGCCATAAAAATATTCTATTTAATTCAGCATGCAGAGCTTGGTGGGCTCAGCGTATAGAAATAATTTGCTGGATGAACTCTCAAAAGTTGTTATCATTTGCGTGTATAAATAATTATTGGTTTCCATATTTGTAGGACTTGTGGGCTAATTTATTAGCCAATAACGGATTTATATCTACATTTTGATTGAAATCTATTCCTTGTCAAATTGAAACACATAATTACAACTTTATCTCCACGTTTTCATTACATTGGTAGGAAGTGAAGGCATGTATACGCTTGGTTGGGCTGCACGTAATTACCAGCTTGATACTCGTCCATAAATATATTTATTAATATATACGTCATAACATTATTTCTTAACGGCTTCTTCCCCATTTTGTATGGGAAAAAGTGACAATTCACAAAATGGTCCATATATTAGAAAGGAGAGTTGAAAATTTCCATGGAATTTAGCAATTCCTCATGTCCACATTTATTGATTGTTTACAAGATACTTTTATGTTTTCAAAATGCTGTTATCAAACGAGTAACTCAGATTCATTTCCATTCCTCTTCATCCACTTTTGAAGAATTATGTAGTATTATTTTAAAACCTGTTAATTTATAATGGGCAGCATGCAAGGGAGGGATTATTGCATTCTTCAAATAGGAATTCATTTTCTAAAATGTTTATACTTGTGTTTTGGTGGGAAATATATATGTTAGTGGACACCAAAAAATTGGCCTCATTATTATTAGATTTCAAACCGAGTTTAGGGTGACATGTATTGGGAGTGATTTCCATCCAAATCGGTAAAAATCATCGGGCGTGCTAGGTGCGGCTCGTGATTCTACCATCGGGAGCGCAAGGAATTTAAAAGGGCGAATTTATGCAATTATTGAAATCTGGCAGAAAAGTTGCAACCTTGAAAAGGAGGTTGCAACCTTTTTCCTGCTGTCTTTGGGCGTAAAACAGCAGTTCTGAAAATCTTCTGGACCGGTTCAGCTAAACTGGGCCGAATTTTTAAAAGTGCAGTTTTATTATGGCTTAAAAGGAGGAGTTAGGGTATGTTTTGTACGGTTCTTCTTCCTCCCAAGTTAGCATCCCTGCACCTCCTTTTTTTCTCTCTTGCTATCTATCGCTGAAGGAGGGCCGCCGCCCCTGTCTCGCGTCGCCGATCGCGGAGAAGGAGCGTCGCCGCTGCCGCCTCCGTCATGTGAAGATGCCACCGCTGCCTTTCCTGTGCGGATCCAAGCCGACGCCGCTGCTATGCGTGAGGGGCTACCGCCGCCGCTGCTGTGTGAAGGAAGGGCCACCGCCGTCGTCGTGTGAAGACGCCACTGTCGCAGTGTTGCCGTCGCCGCTGTCGAGATTTTGTTGCCGGCTGGTTTTGTTGCCGGACTCGTTCGTGGCTTGGAGGTTGAAGGCGAAGTTGGAAGGGGCTTTGTTTAGCCGTCCCCCTTCGTGTTTTGGTGAACGTCATTCTTGACGTTGGGACGGATTGTTCAATCCGTTCGAGTAACGACTCCTCAACTTCGTTCTTATATTTCTCTTTTGTCAAACTAGTGATTGTGTGTTTTGGGAAGAGAAGTGGTGTAGATCCTTTGTGGATCGTGTTTGTGGTGGAGGAGTGGAGATCCTGTGTGGATCGGTGGAGGGAAAGCCTGTAATCCGTGCGTGTGTTTTTCACACCTTTTTTAGTGGAGGCTTTCCGGGTTGGACTCCGATCGTCCCGTGGTTTTTCGCCAAAGTTGGGTTTTCCACGTAAAAATTCTCTGTGTGCTTTATTATTTTCTACATTTTTTTTGTGGTGTTGCGCTTGCTTGAATTGCAACAGGTGTTCTGGTCGGGATTGCACGCTCACATTCCCAACAAGTGGTATCAGAGGGAGGTTGAGTGACAGAGCCGTTTCAGTGACATGGCAGTTACCGGGCTGACCTATTGGGGTTTCAGGACGAGTCGATCGGGATATCGGGTGTGCAATTGGGAGTGGTAGTTTACAACCATTGGCCCGCTGGCTACCCTCTCCAGTTGTATACTTTGAGATAGTCGACTCAAAGATCAGTGGTCGGTCCGGCCAGTTGGCAGAGCAGGATGGAGTCTACATCATGTTCAGAGCAGATAGTAAAGTTGAATGGTGCCAACTATCACCAGTGGCACCTACTGATGGAGGATTTGATATATGTGAAGGGTTGGCACGCTCCTATTTTTGAGGAGATGCCAAAGGACACGGACCCGACAAAATGGAAGGTGGAGCATCAAAAGCTGTGTGGGTTCATCAGATGGTTCGTGGAGCCGAACGTCTACAACCATTTGGCTAGCATCAATGATGCAAAGGATCTGTGGAAGACTCTCGAGACATTGTATGCCAAGAGCACGGGCATCAACAAGCTGTATTTACTGAAGAAGCTTGGAGAGTTCAGATACCGGGATGGCTCACCCATTTTGGATCATGTCAACGAGTTCCAGGGGATCATTGATCGTTTGACTGCCATGAAGGTGACATTTGAAGATGAGGTGAATGCATTGTGGCTACTCAAGTCACTTCCATACTCGTGGGAGATGGTCAGAGTTTCTCTAATCAATTCTTCCCCCCAGGGGATTGTGTCAATGGAGATCGCCAAGAGTGGGATCTTGAATGAGGAGGTGAGACGAAAGTCTCAAGGGACTTCGGGCTCTTCTTCACGAGCTGACGTTCTCTTTACTAAGTCCAGGGGGAGAGGAAGGAGTAAAAGCCGAGGAAGTAAGGAGGACAGGAGTCAGAGTAGGGGCAAGTCGAAGACACGTTATCAGAACGTGGAATGCCACTACTGCCACAAGAAGGGTCACATCATGAAGTTTTGTTATACATTGAAGAACGATCAGAAGAAGAAAGGGATTGCCACTGAGGGCAAGGATGAGGGTCACACGACAGCCACTGTCTCGATTGAGGAGGAGGACGTCATTATTGTTGGCGACGACGTCACAGCTGCACTTTTGTGTGACGACCGATGCTGGATCGTTGATTCTGGAGCTTCTGCGCATGTCTCCCACAACAGGGAGTTATTTGCCACTTACACCACTCATGACTGTGGGGTGTTGAGGATGGGCAATGGAGATACGTCCAAGTTACTTGGGCGCGGAGACATGTATTTGAAGACGAGCACTGTAGCCCTACTTGTTCTGAGGGATGTTAGACACGTGCCCGACATTCGCTTCAATCTGATATCTGTTGGAAGACTTGGAGACGAAGGACACCTGAGTGTCTTTGGAGGAGACTTCTGGAAGCTGATCAGGGGATCACTTGTGATGGCCAGAGGTTACAGAGATTCTTGTTTGTACAACATGGAGGGGAGGCCTGAAGCTGCTCAGGCCAACTCCGTCAGGGATAAGGCATCCACCTCCTTATGGTACAGGAGGCTGGCACACATTAGCCAAAAGGGCCTGGGATGCCTGGCAAAGAAGAAGCTGATTTGTGATATGTCTGATGCTCACTTGGAGAGGTGCGACCACTGTATGGCTGGGAAACAAAACAGGGTTTCATTCCACAGCCACACATCCACCAGGAGATCGGAGCCTTTGGAGCTTGTTCACACTGATGTGTGCGGACCACTGAAGGTACAGACTAGAGGAGGAGCATCATTCCTCGTCACTTTCATTGATGACCATTCGAGTAAGCTTTGGGTCTATGCCATACGACCAAAGATCATGTACTCGATACTTTCAGGAGATTCCACGCTGAGGTGGAGAGACAGTCTGGGAAGAGACTGAAGTGCATTAGGTCCGACAATGGGGGAGAGTACATTGGTCCCTTTGACGAGTACTGCAGGGACCATGACATCCGTCATGAGAAGACCCCGCCCAAGACGCCGCAGCTGAATGGCGTAGCTGAGAGGATGAATCGGACACTGATGGAGAGGATTCGATGCATGCTATCTGAGTCGAAGATGCCAGGGATGTTCTGTGGCGAGGCTCTTCTTAGTGCAGCGCATGTCATCAATCTCTCTCCGAGTTCAGCTTTGTCGGAGGATGTCCCTGATAGGGTCTATTATGGGAAAGACCCCTCTTACAGTCACTTGCGGGTATTTGGCTGCAAAGCCTTTGTGCACGTCCCTAGGGACGAGAGATCGAAGTTGGATTCGAAGACCCGACAGTGTATTTTCTTGGGGTACGGCTTCAGTGGAGAGTTTTGGTACATGTTCTTTGATCCAGTTGAAAAGAAGCTTGTACGTAGCCGTGATGCTGTGTTCTGTGAGGATCAGACTGTCAGTGATCCTGATGGGACTATTGAGTTGGAGGTTGACTCTCGCACTACTGCAGAGTCACCTATGGTTGGAGCTGACGATGCTGAGGAGACTGCCGGCCCGAGCCTGCACAGGACGTTGATATACTTCCGGATCATGATATCACAACTGATGGTGATCCAGGAGTCGCTGAGGACATTACTGATGATGTGCCTGCACCAGCCCCTGAGCCTGTCCTATGGAGGTCAGATCGGGCCAGGCACCCGCCCGCTAGATATTCTACATCAGAGTTCATATTGCTGACTGATGCGGGGGAGCCTGAGAGTTATGTCGAGGCTATGGAGAGCACCGAGAAGAGTCAGTGGATGGTTGCTATGCAGGAGGAGATTATTCGCTGCAGAAGAACCACACTTATGACCTGGTGAGATTGTCTAAGGGCAAGAAGGCCTTGAAGAATCGATGGATCTTCAGGGTGAAGTAGGGAGATTCCTCCACACCTCCTAGATACAAGGCCAGGCTGGTGATGAAGGGTTTTGGACAACGACAGGGTATTGACTTTGATGAGATCTTCTCTCTTGTGGTGAAGATGTCATCTATTCGTGTTGTTCTTGACCTCGTTGCGAGACAAGACTTGGAGATAGAGCAGATGGATGTCAAGACCGCCTTTCTGCATGGCGATCTTGAGGAGGAGCTATACATGGAGCAGCTTGAGAGTTTCAGTGTCAAAGGGAAGAAAAGTATGTTGTGCTGCTTTCAGAAGAGTTTATATGGCCTGAAGCAGACCCCGCGACAATGGTATAGGAAGTTTGACTCTTTCATGGGGGAGATCGGCTTCAAGAAGACCACCCTTGACCACTGCATGTTCTTCAAGGAGTATGCTCCAGGTGATTTCATCATTCTGCTGTTGTATGTGGACGATATGTTGATCTTCGGGAGGAACACTGCTCGTATTGCTGAGTTGAAGCGGCAGTTGAGTTCCACCTTTGAGATGAAGGATCTGGGCGCTGCAAGGACAAACCTGGGTATGCACATTCGCCGAGACAGGGGAGCAAGATTACTTTGTTATCACAGGAGCGGTACATCCACAAGGTGCTGCAGAGATTTGATATGGATCAGGCAAAGAAGGTGAGCGTGCCGCTTGCAGCTCACTTCAGGCTTACCGCTGATCAGTGCCCCAGCACACCCGAGGAGATCGAGGCAATGTAGAAGGTTTTGTAAGCATCTGCAGTTGGGAGCCTCATGTATGCGTTGGTGTGTACACGTCCGGATATTGCGCATGCTGTTGGGATAGTTAGTAGATTCCTCTCCAATCCTGGGAGAGAGCATTGGAGCGCAGTGAAGTGGATACTGAGATACTTACAGGGGACGTCAGATTTGATGTTGAGATTTGGAGATAGTGAGCCAGAACTGCTGGGCTACACTGATGCTGACATGGCTGGAGATGTGGATTCTAGGAGGTCGACGTCTGGATACATGATTCTATTTGCAGGGGGAGCCGTCTCGTGGGCGTCGAGATTGCAGAAGTGCGTTGCGTTGTCTACCACGGAGGCTGAGTTCATTGCGGTTACTGAGGCTGGGAAGGAGTTGCTTTGGATGAAGAGGTTCATCAATGAGCTTGGTTTCACTCAGGACCGATACACACTCCTGTGTGACAGTCAGAGCGCTATCCACCATGATAAGAACCCCACATTCCACTCGAGGTCGAAGCACATCGACACTCGGTATAATTGGATACGAGGTGTCCTTGAACAGAAGGAGCTTGATCTTCAGAAGGTGCACACTGATGATAATGGGGCAGACATCCTGACCAAGGTCGTGCCAAGGGGGAAGTTCGAGCATTGCGTTAGAATCGCCGGGATGGCGGCTTCTTCCGCCTCGATGTGAAGGGGGAGATTTATTGGGAGTGGTTCCCATCCGAGTCGGTAAAAACCACCGGACGCGCTAGGTGCGGCTCGTGATTCTACCATCGGGAGTGCAAGGAATTTAAAAGGGGGAATTTCTGCAATTATTGAAATTTGGCAGAAAAGTTGCAACCTCGAAAAAGAGGTTGCAACCTTTTTCCTGCTGTCTTTGGGCGTAAAACAGCAGTTCTGAAAATCTTCTGGACCGGTTCAGCTGAACCGGGCCGAATTTTTAAAAGTGCAGTTTTATTATGGCTTAAAAGGAGGAGTTAGGGTATATTTTTTACGGTTCTTCTTCCTCCTAAGTTAGCATCCCTGCGCCTCCTTTTTTTTCTCTCTCGCTATCTATCGCTGAAGGAGGGCCGCCTCCCCTGTCTCGCATCGCCGATCGCGGAGAAGGAGCGCCGCCACTGCCGCCGCCGTCGTGTGAAGACGTCATCGCCGCCTTTCCTGTGCGGATCCAAGCCGACGCCGCTGCTGTGCGTGAGGGGCTACCGCCGTCGCTGCTGTGTGAAGGAAGGGCCGCCGCCGTCGTCGTGTGAAGACGCCACTGCCACAGTGTTGTCGTCGCCGCTGTCCAGATTTTGTTGCCGGCCGGTTTTGTTGCTGGCCGATTTTGTTGCCGGACTCGTTCGTGGCTTGGAGGTTGAAGGCGAAGTTGGAAGGGGCTTTGTTTAGCCGTCCTCCTTCGTGTTTTGGTGAACGTCATTCTTGACGTTGGGACGGATTGTTCAATCCGTCCGGGTAACGACTCCTCAACTTCTTTCTTATATTTCTCTTTTGTCAAACTAGTGATTGTGTGTTTTGGGAAGAGAAGTGGTGTAGATCCTTTGTGGATCGTGTTTGTGGTGGAGGAGTGGAGATCCTGTGTGGATCGGTGGAGGGAAAGCCTATAATCCGTGCGTGTGTTTTTCACACCTTTTTAGTGGAGGCTTTCCGGGTTGGACTCCGATCGTCCCGTGGTTTTTCGCCCAAGTTGGGTTTTCCACATAAAAAATCTCTGTGTGCTTTATTATTTTCTGCATTGTTTTTGTGGTGTTGCGCTTGCTTGAATTGCAACAGGTGTCCTGGTCGGGATTGCACGCTCACATTCCCAACAACATGAACGGATTGGGTCAGTTGAAATAATAAAAAAAATACTTAAACTTGTGATTTTGTACTCACTAAATAATCAATTTTTTGTTAATGTAGACATGATTTACGACATTTGAATTCAATATTAGTGTCTGACAGTAGATTTCACAAAAAACATAATTCTTTGGAACATGTTCTCTAATTTCCAGGAACAAAATGAGCAGTTGCCTCAAATGAAATCCAACAGCACATAAATTGATAGTTTGCATGTAATAGCTCTATGAATGTAACATCGTTTTCTTTTGACTGAAAATTCTTGATAAACCTCCAAAAGGTCAATTCCCCATTATTACATGTTCACAAAAATTACATAAGCACATAATGACATAACAAATAATATATGCGATTCACGTCAAATTATGACTAACTATGCCACATAATAGCAACAAATTTTCACTAATGCTCATTTTGTTATGGCATTTTTTCTACCCAGTGTTTTTCAAAGAACTCAAATACTGTTTTTATGACCGTTTGAATAGCATCCATTTGGAACAACCATTTTTTTCCTGATTCCAACCACAAAGAAGTTGCTCCATTCAATTACATTTTTCTATCTTTATTTCCAACCGCCACTATAGGTAAAAAATAAATGCAACCATGTTAAAATACTTAGCATAATCAAATCGATGTAAAGCTGTAGATCTTGAAAATATACTATTATGTAGTATAGTTTCTAATGTATCCCAACTTAAACTACCATATACAGGGGCCAAAACTAAGATTTTTGCTCAACCCGAGCACATATAATGATGGAGACGACGACCCACAACATTTCGAGGACGGCGACGACATGCTTGCGGACGACCATGCGGAGCGTCAGCATAATAACCGTCCAGAACGCAAACCCATATATTATTATTTAATAATAATAATTATTAATAAATTATTATTAAATAATAATGCATTTCTATGTTTAGTATTTTATGTCGCAATGTTATTTTCATTTCATGTGTGATGTGTGTTTATAACCATCATTTGTTATTTTTATTTCATGTTCTTAATTATTATAATTGTTATGTCATGATGGGTGCAAATAGCCATCATGAGTGGTTTAATTTTCTGTGGTGGAGATTGAGTGGTGTAGCCTATATATAGGCATGTATGTTTTATATTTTTTATTGGATAAATGAAAGAAGAAACCGAATTTCAAGATTGAAATCTCCTCCCTCTCAAAAGCAAATTTCGGCCATCCTCTAGTCCTCTCCTTCTTTGGCCGCCGACCTCCAACTTCCCCTCCTCCTCCTCCCTCCTCCATATCTTCCTCTTCCTCTAGCTACCCGAGCCCTCCTCTTCCTCTACGAAGAAAACCGACCCCTTCCACCCAACAAGCCACCGGCCTCCTCCTCCCCTCACCAACCCGGCCACCCCCCTCAAAAACCGGCCTCCTCCCTTCATCACAATCCGAGCCCCTCCATCTTCCACAAAATCCTAGCCGCCAACCCCAACACCAACAAGTCTGACCCCCTCTTCATCCCCTTCCTAAATCAACCACCACCTTCCATATTAATCCCTACAACCTACCATATTTGCCCTCTCCTACCATATTTACATATATTTGTTGCCAAATCTAGAAGACCTCCTCGTGGTGGATTTCCAATTCCGGCGTGACGCGATGAAGGCGGGCGAATTTCTCTCCTATCGGCGCAACTCCGGTGGAGTCGTCGAAGAACGATCCTCGCCGAGAGAACCGGAATCATCCATTCCGGTTGGGTAACGAACTTTTCCACTCCCGTGTGTTCCTTTCTTTAGATAGTCTTGTGGTGGAATTTCTAGCGTTAATTTTGAAATCATTGAAACATCGTGGTTAGCTTTCATTGTAGTTGCGTTTTTCTTGGTTGATTTAATTTTCGTAAAAAGGTTTGGCGAGCCCTCGTTTTCTTTTGTTGGGAGAGATCTACCATTTCCGAATCATGTTTTATTCGGTAGATCTCTTTTGGTACAACACCGCTCGGTCAGATCCAATATTGGTCCTTTTAGCCGGAACGGATATTGGCCTATAGCCTCTATTCGGTCCCAAGTGGTTTGGCTACCCGTACGCTAGCGTATAATTGATTGGACATAATAACGTGGTGTAGCGTAGAACGATTGTGTGAGCGTAGACTTTAGTTCGTGGAGAGATAGTCGTGTGCGTCCGTAATTATATTTCGGTCCAAACGTGTACGCCTACATCAATTTGGTATCAGAGGGAGGTTCTCGTCAATTTCCTAATTGGCACTCCTCCCCCTCTCAAAATTTAAAATTCAAAATTCAAAATTCAAATTTCCAATTTCCAATTTCAAATTTCAAATTTCAAATTTCGAAATTTCAAATTTCAAATTTCAAATTTCAAATTTCAAATTTCAAATTTCAAATTTCAAATTTCAAATTTTAAAATTCAAAATTAAAATTTCAAATTTCAAATTTCAAATTTCGAATTTCAATTTCAAATTTCAAAATTTAAAATTCAAATTTAAAATTTAAAATTTCAAATTTCAAATTTCGAATTTCGAATTTCAAAATTCAAAATTAAAATTTCAAATTTCAAATTTCGAATTTCAATTTCAAATTTCAAAATTTAAATTTCAAATTTCAAATTTCCAATTTCAAAATTCAAAATTTCAAATTCCAAATTTCAAATTTTTCTCCAAATTAAAACAAAAAAAAATTTATTATTTTTTTGGTCTGCCAATAGCGGCTTAAATTTCTTATTTTTCAGCAAAACATCAAAAAAAAAATTTATTAATAATCTTCATATTTTGTTTAGCAAGAAAGTCTATTTTCTATAAGTATTACCGTAGTGGTTAAGCGGGAACAATTCCGACAACCCTGATTTATTTGGGTCAGTTTACTTTTCTTTCCATGTACACAAGTATCGGATCAAGTTTTCTCTCCAGTTCTGACGATTATGGCCTATGACATTCACGTTTCCCATTTAGACTATTGGTATGATAAATCCATGGTTAAGCCTCCCCCTAGGCAAAGCCACATTAATCTTACCTATGACGGTTTAGGGTACCCTACAAATTTTAGGGATTGGCTTAAGGAGATAGAACTTCATTTTGACTGTCGTGAATGAGATGACCTCCAAAAGGTCCACTTCGCCCGAGAGCGGTTAATAGGTCGAGCCCAGTCATTCTGGATAAAAGAAGAGCGTCGTGTTGGCAATTATACACACACGTGGTGGGCGATGCGTAGCCTCCTCTCGGATCAATTTGATCCCACCAATCTCCGTACTACTAATGCCAAACCTTTGAGTGAGTATCGGTATGGCGCTAGTTCCATACCAACCATTAGGACTGACTATAAACCTAATGCCCAGATAAAACGGCACATTGTTGAGCGATCTCTGTCGATTATGCCTGTAGACCCTTTTGAGTCTCCCCCTGAGTTGTCTAGTCTAGTTGTTGACTCTCCTGTTGAGTCTAAGGTATTGTCTAGGATCGTGCCCGTCACTGAGGATGAGGCTGTTATCTCTGATGATGATAGCGACGATGAGGATATTGGTTACCCTAGTGACCTGGATGAGGATTTCACCACTGAGGAATCATCACAACTCCCCGTCGACGACATTTTGGAGCCTACGGTTACTCCTGCTGTGATTACAACTGAGTCGGTAGGCATTTTACCTGGTGATGTGAGTTTTCTTAGTAGTGACTTAGGAGATGATCTGTTCGGACTCGAGCTGGTTCCTCTTAGACAGAGATATTTTGAGGACTGTTCTGATGATCCTGATATATTGGACGTTCTGACTGATTGGGAAGACTTACCGTGGGTGAACGAGTTATCTTTGGATTATTTTAGTGTTATGAGCCCGAACGATATTTCTTTGATGCAAACACCTTTATCTGACGTTCCTGATTTAAAGCTTCAGTCGGGCTCAATTTTACCCTTGTCTGAGACCATAATTGATTCTGAATTAAATAAATTGGATAGTGTGTCAGAAGAAATTGTAAGTAAGGAAGTTGCATTATTGGACGACTTTTTGGATTGTACCCCGGGTTTGATTTTACCGACTCGTCCCCCTGACCCGTTGACTCGGCATACTTATCATTTAGGACATGAGTGTAGTACGATTAATTTCAGGAGTTCTACGGTGCCCCCTGAGTTCATTCTGCTAGTACCCCCAGATGAGGTCCCGTTAGTGCCCCCAGATCTCGTATTATTGTTGCCGACCTATGACCAAACCACTGATTCTAAATTACATGATATATCTAATGAATTGATAGACATGTCGGACGAATTTTCTGTAAGTGCAAATCCATTGTTTGAATTTTCATATGACTTTAATGGCTTGCAACCGGGTGATCTTTCTTGGACGTTAAACCCGTGTTTCGACATTGAGAATGACTTAGCTCCTCCTTTGGACATGTCCCCTTTGACGACCTATTACCCTACGAGTCCATCATTGGTCACACCCTCGGATGTTTTAGATTTTATGTCTGTGGCGACTATTTCCTTTATCCTAATTTTATCCTCCATGAATTTTAAAGAAAATCATTTATCGAATTATACGTTTAGGATAGGGCCACTTATAGTGCCTCCTGATGAGATTCCCTCGGCGCCACCAGATTTAGTTCCGTTGGTACCGCCTTATGTCGTTCCGTTACCACTGAATGCACTAAGTATGTTTGCGCAAGATTATGCTTGCCATGAACATTATTTACGTAAGCACTTTAGTGAAGCGATGCCCACGTCACAAAATCCTTATCCATTTCTTGCTAGCTTACATAAAAGGGCATCTTACGGTATAATTGGCGATTTTGTTTTGGTGAGTCTCATCCCTGAACGGTTTCTTTCGGGCACTATAGAAAGTGGGCGAGTTGGTGAGCTGCACCTTTTGCGGACATTAATGAAATTAGGAGAACACGCATTTCTTTTGAGGTTTTCCACTGATTGGGGTAATACCCCTATTTTTAATGTTTCTGATTTAACACTGCATGTTTCTCCACCACTTGAATTATCTGCCTGTCTGTTTGGTTCCACTTCGTTCTCTCATGGTTTGGGTAGTGAGTTTGGGCTTGGATCTCTTTCTTCTTCGGTCTTCACTAGAGGTACGTTGGTAGTTGATGTTGAAACTTTTCTTTCTTTATTGCCTAATGCTTTTTCAAGGGTCCCCAGGACCAACATTTTGCATGACAGGATACTCCAGGTTGAAGTGCTCTCTTCTCCAAGTGGTGTTGTTCGCTGCTACGTGTCTTGTGTGGATGATTCTCTCTTGCACCGGTACTCTCAGACCAACTCATCAGAGATGAGTACTTTTGAGCGGGGGAGGATTGATGGAGACGACGACCCACAAAATTTCAAGGACGGCGACGACATGCTTGCGGACGACCATGCGGAGCGTCGGCATAATAACCATCCAGAACGCAAACCCATATATTATTATTTAATAATAATTATTATTAATAAATTATTATTAATTAATAATGCATTTCTATGTTTGGTATTTTATGTCGCAATGTTATTTTCATTTCATGTGTGATGGGTGTTTATAACCATCATTTGTTATTTTTATTTCATGTTCTTAATTATTGTAATTGTTATGTCATGATGGGTGCAAATAGCCATCATGAGTGGTTTAATTTTCTATGGTGGAGATTGAGTGGTGTAGCCTATATATAGGCATGTATGTTTTATATTTTTTATTGAATAAATGAAAGAAGAAACCGAATTTCAAGATTGAAATCTCCTCCCTCTCAAAGGCAAATTTCGGCCATCCTCTAGTCCTCTCCTTCTTTGGCCGCCGGCCTCCAACTTCCCCTCCTCCTCCTCCCTCCTCCATATCTTCCTCTACCTCTAGCTACCCGAGCCCTCCACTTCCTCTACGAAGAAAACCGAACCCTTCCACCCAACAAGCCACCGGCCTCCTCCTCCCCTCACCAACCCGGCCACCCCCCTCCAAAACCGGCCTCCTCCCTTCATCACAATCCGAGCCCCTCCATCTTCCACAAAATCCTAGCCGCCAACCCCAACACCAACAAGTCTGACCCCCTCTTCATCCCCTTCCAAAATCAACCACCACCTTCCATATTAATCCCTACAACCTACCATATTTGCCCTCTCCTACCATATTTACATATATTTGTTGCCAAATCTAGAAGACCTCCTCGTGGTGGATTTCCAATTCCGGCGTGACGCGACGAAGGCGGGCGAGTTTCTCTCCTACCGGCGCAACTCCGGTGGAGTCGTCGAAGAACGATCTTCGCCGAGAGAACCGGAATCATCCATTCCGGTTGGGTAACGAACTTTTCCACTCCCGTGTGTTCCTTTCTTTAGATAGTCTTGTGGTGGAATTTCTAGCGTTAATTTTGAAAACATTGAAACATCGTGGTTAGCTTTCATTGTAGTTGCGTTTTTCTTGGTTGATTTAATTTTCATAAAAGGGTTTGGCGAGCCCTCGTTTTCTTTTGTTGGGAGAGATCTACCATTTCTGAATCGTGTTTTATTCGGTAGATCTCTTTTGGTACAACACCGCTCGGTCGGATCCAATATTGGTCCTTTTAGCCGGAACGGATATTGGCCTATAGCCTCTATTCGGTCCCAAGTGGTTTGGCTACCCGTACGCTAGCGTATAATTGATTGGACATAATAACGTGGTGCAATGTAGAACGATTGTGTGAGCGTAGACTTTAGTTCGTGGAGAGATAGTCATGTGCGTCCGTAATTATATTTCGGTCCAAACGTGTACGCCTACATCATATAATTATAAATTAAAAATAATTGGTGACATAGAAGACTCTTCAAACTCCTAATAACGTACCTGTCCGCAGTTCACAAAGAGTGTTGCAAACACTTTTTCTTGTTATCATCCTTGACATTTTTCTTGAGCTGCCCATCGGATCGGGCCAGAAACTGGTTCATCCCCAATACCTGCGCGACTCGCGCCCAGTACAAGAAACGCTTGGCCAGTCTCTTCCAAGTCATTTAACTAGTTGCCAATTTCATATGGGAGTGCTCTGCTGGACTGGTCAACAAGTAATTGAGTAGCTCCTTCTCCGTTTGGGAAAACGTCTCCCCTACAGGTAGTGCGGGGACCGTGGCCGCCAATATCTGATTCAAACCAGGCAAATGTTTATCGATCATGAAAGGAGGGCGAGAACAAATCTCACTGATAGCGGACATGTTGGCCATAACAGGTTCCTCCGTAGTCGTGATGACTGCAGAAGAGGCCAGTTGATTTGAATTCAGGGTTGTCAGAGATGCTGATGGAACTGATAGTTCTGCCAGCGGTGACGGCGGAATGTTGAGGGAGCCGAGATGTCTGTGTTGGTGGGCCGCCTAAGAATGCCATTGCAAATGAGAATGACTACCAGGTCGTGTCGATGTGGTTGATGTCACATGCTTCTTGAGTCGTGCAAGATACTACCAATAATTTTTATGTCCTTGTATGTCATCTCAAGAAGATCCTCACGACGGGAAATAATGCGGGCGTATGCTGGGGAGACTACTTTGGTCCAATAAATGTTATCGGCATGCCCGACATCAATCTCTTGCTAAACCTGTCGATCGATGATATTGTACGATGATCCTAAAATTTGTTGTTCGGGCACAAATTGCTGATCCAATGGGGGTTGATGCCAACTATGATTGCGTGGTTAAGAAGGTGACTATTTGAGTTATAGTCGTCGTCATGGTCTCTTCCGACTGCACAATGTTGAAACTGGAAACATGGGGAGACTAAAATGGAGAAATCACTAGAGCAGCCAGATTTAGGGTAGTAATGATGTTGCGTTTGGGTGCTGCTTGTTAAATGGGCAATCTGAATCGGGCCTAGGAAACCATATCCTCGAGGTATTGTTTCATGACCTGTTCCGATTTCGGCCGAAAAAACCGTTTGAAAGAGAAATTGGTGCTATGCAAAGTTTAGAGAAGAACAGACCATATTCGATGCAATTATAGAAGATGCAAAGATTTAATGGGGAAATCCTTCAGATACTGGAGTTTATCAGGCAAAAGAAATTTGAGAGCAATCATTCAAAGAAAGCAATGCTCCAAGGGGTTGATCATTGGAGAAGTGCTCATGACAGCTTCCACGAGATTAAGGCCTTGTAATGTCGACTGGCGTTCATTGCCCAATGCGTTGAGGCTGCGAGGTTTCTTTTTATGACTTTATGAAGAGCTGCGCTAATGAGATGTTGGTCCAGGTTTGCGGTGCTTATGATTGGACTGAATGGAATGGGACGTGATGCTGACTTTGACACCACATTTGGCGCCAATCAACAGATCAACGTCGTCGGTATGGTTTGGATCACCATCATCCCGCAGTGCAACATTGTTTTCTTCAATGATGAAATGATCATCGTGAGCCCGCTCGACAATAGCAACGACAACATCAAGGATATCATGCACAATCACATCAAACGTGTGACTCGACTAAACTGCATTCTCAGCTATTGATTACACGACCATTCCAAGCGATTTTCGTTGCCCTGGAGGAATTTAAGGTAGTTGAGGAAGGGATTGTCCAAACACCGTCGTCAATCCAAATTCATTGTCACAATCATCAATTGAGAGAGGCTGTAAGACCCCCCTTTTTTTCAACCACCGGGGTCTTAGCCCAGAATTACCGCTTTGCGGTGGCACCCACTCACGGGAAGGCCGCCACTATAAAACGCAATTCTGCCGGCCCTTTTCGATCACAAGAGAGAGAAGTAAGTATACATAAAATGTAAACAGGTCCACAGAAACACACATATAAAATGAAATCACATCCAGTCCATCAGTAATATCAAATAGAAGTACTGCAAAGATCAGTTCAGAAGAAATATAAAGCAACGGGCTCGATCCCGGTACATCAGAGTCCTCACTACAAATCACTCACGGAGCTAGTCGCAGGTGCACCGGTGCTAGACTGACCCACCACCATGCGCACCGTACTCAGCTGGTGCTGGTCCCTGGACTGCTGGACCCTGTCTCCCATCTGTAGCTCCTTTAATGTTGTGGTTCGAAAACCATTAGTCATAAAGACTAAGCCCTATCATCCCCTACCCCTCCCCCCACGGCTCCTAAGCACCGAGCGGAGAGGAGGAAAGGGAAGCTACAAAGGTGGATAATAATCATGCAGATGACAATGGAGCTAGTCTAACAACTATCATGGTGTATAAACAACTATCTAGAATAAAGTACATCTAGCAATTCTATGGTATTGAGCAGTAAGGTAGACATGTGGTAAGTAGTATAACAAAAGAAGACAAGTAGAACAAGTAAGTAAGTAAGCAAGTAAGTAAGTAACCTTAACTTATATGAATGCCCATACAAACTTATAAGTTAAGGGGTCTTCTACAAGGCTCCCATCGTATAAAAAGTCCCATACCGATTTATACGTTGGGGTGTCGGTTGTATGCAAATATGAGTGTAGTGATATGCTATGCCATGATTCATGCAAGTGCAACTCACACACACGACTCTATGCGCACATACCTTTAGTTCCCCCTGTTCAGGCAGCTAGCTTAACTCCCAGGAACCTCCGTAGTGGCAAACGGAGACAGTGGGTCGGGCCCCCCACTCCTACGCGGGTATCCACACTACCGGGCCTAGCCCTTCCGTACGCCCCTAGAAGAACACAACTTAGAGTATCCGCGTACTAGTGCTGGATATATCCACCAGACTTTCTTTGGCTAAGTGTCCCACACCGCCGAGTCAACGTACTGATGTCGGTGTGAACGACAATCAAATACCGAAGACCCACCACCTTTATTCTGTATTCAAACCCTCGAGCCCTCGGCTCCCCGGACTGTCCCGTCCGTGCATCTACCTTCTGAGCTACCGTATGAATGGAAACCAAACCAACTTATTCTACCTCCCTAGCTACCGGGGTGTGTGAATTTGCAACCCTAGATATTATAGTTTCTATTTTTGTTCATTATTCCTACGGTTTACGTTAGCCAAGGATTGCCCCCGGTATTCCCCGTGAAGGGCTCTCAAAGGGCACTAGGAACTATGATGGTAGCTGAAGCCAACCGTTCTCTTTCGCAAGGCACTTATTATTATTGGTTGATTACCTATTACCCGATCCCATTAGAATTACTTTGGATCTAACCTAGTCTATTGAGACTCTTCCTCTCAACCCGGGGTGGACGATCTTTCGTCGTTCCCGAACACCACTTAACACTAGCCAATCTCACACTCTACCCATCCTGACTTCCAGTAATGAACTTAATTTAACTTACCATATCCAAACCAGCAAACTACCAAAATTTCATCTCCCCAAGTTCATTACCCACTCTAGTTCATTTTTTGTGGTTTTACTATATGCAGACCATCCTAAGCTGTATGAGGTATATAAGGGGAGGTACCCAAAATTGTCTTCCAAATCTCCTATAACATTTACTGGAGGTCTTTCATGACATAATTAGCCTAAATCCAGAAATTTATAATTTTCCAAATTAATCTGATATTTATTTAGTTTTCCAAAAAATTGGCCATGGGTAATTTTAAACATGAACTACATGATCTTCTTAAGTAATGGCCACTCAAAAATTATGATCACTAAATAACAGCAAGGTATCATCAAATACTAATTTTCATGATTTTACAGAAAGTATTTAACCTCTAATTGATTTATCCATTATAATCCAATTAATCCTAAGTAAAGAAGAAAGTACTGAAATTACTCATCATAAAATTATAGAAAAATTATTGAATATTTGTAAGGTATAGAGAAGGTCATTGTGCAAAGATCATGATTTTACATGCTTGTTAGACATTAAAATAGATTTAATTAATATTTCATGGGAAACAACACTTAATGAAGCAAGCCTTAAAATTAAACTTTTAAAAATTCCATAAAAATTCACAGAGCTTTAACATCATAATACACGTTCTCTTCCTAAAGTTCATCAATTTACGGAAAGTATTTCCTCTATAATAAATTTCTAAGCAAATAATATAAACTACTACATTGTTAATGAAATATCCAAAATAAAGATCCTAAATTCATAAATAAATCTCCAGAGCTTGTACTAACCCTAAAAACCACTCTACCCAAATCTCATCACTATTCAGTGAGTTTTAGTGACATTTTCTATCTCTATAAGTTTTGTGCCCTAAATTAGGGTTAGGATTTTGAGGGACTTATTTACTTTAAAATCCATTAAGATTTCTACAAGAGGATTCTAGCTACCCTAGAATTATATCTACCAAGTTTCAGATCATAACCAAGTCATTTGACCACTTGCCCTTCACAACCCACTAAGAACCATCCTTAGGGTTTGGCCTTGGGTCCTAGGGCAAATTTACCCCAATCCCCCTCAAAATCCATGAGAGGGTGCCAGAGAGCATTCCTAATCAGTTGTAAAAATCTCAGCCCCTGTTGAAGTGATTTGACCACTCAAATCTCAAAGTGACCCTTTTGACCTAAAAACCCCTTAATAGGGCATAGCTTAGGTTTGTCAATTTCCTGTCTAAAAAATCTCTAAATGAGATTAAAAATTATACAGAGCCTCAGGATGAACCCAGGGACCACTCACCAAAATTTGGGAGGATTTGAAAGTCATTAAGCCAACTAATTAATTTTTCCTAAGATTATTAAAATATTCTAAAAACTATAGAAAACATTCTCCAAAAATTTCCATTTTTGGACAGGCCCTAGGTATAGCTAGGGTAGGCTCCCTGCCAAAATTTCGAATCATTTGGTCGAAGGATGAAGGGTGGGCACACCTTTTGGTCTCTGCCTAGCTCTAGGTCTAGATCCCACCAAGAGAGGTGCCCTGGTCAAAACAGTTGACCAAATTGACCCAAATCAATTTTAAAATATTATAGACTCATAGGGCTACCAATTACATGTTGACCATTTCTTCATATAAAGCCTTTAGGTATTTTTCATAATTTATCTAAGGTGGTTGTTTTTTTAATGCAGAAAATTCACATAAAGAAAATGATTAATTAAATAGCACAGATCTTGAAGCAAGATCTAAGGGCCCTGGCATTGTCTTCTTCCTCCAGCCAAAGGCCACGATTTTCCCGACCTGGAGCTACTTCCAAGCGCAGCTGCCGGTCGTCCAGCCTCCTCCCTGGCCGGCCACCGCCACCACCACCTCCGTTGAGGTGGTGGCTATCGCCAGGCGGCGGCACGACCGTCGGAGGGCCTTTTTCCGGCGAGCCCGAGAATGCAGATTTCATGGAAAATCCATGAAAATCAAAACTCCAATCGGGCTCAATTGAGCCCGATTCTCAACCCTATTGAATCCTAAGATCTATCCGCAGAAGAAGAGGGAGGGGAGGACCTTGTTCGCGTGCTGGAGGCGTGCTGATCGACGAGATGCCTTGGCGCAGTGGTGGCATCGCCGGAATTCTCCTACAGCATAGTGGGAGGCTCGAAAACTTCAGGTAAAGGCTGGGAAAACCTCCTCTTGGGCCTCTGAGGGTGTTTAAAAGCTTGGTCAAGGAGGGGGAACAGCCAAAACTTCAATGGCCATTATTGGTCCATTAAAGCTTGGGTCGGCCATGGAGGAGGGGGGCTGAAACTGCTCGGTAACAGCTGGAGGAGGGCTGGAAACTCCTCCTCTCCCTATGAGGACTTGAATCCAGCCATTTAAAGAGGAGTGGGAAAGGCCACAGCATCAAGTGCCATTGATGGCTGTGATCATCGGTTTCCAGCCATGGCTGTGGCTCCTCCTTGCTTTCAAACTGACAGCCACGCGGCATGACCGGTCAACACTCTTTAAAATAAGACTTAATTGGGTCTTATTAAAAGAAACGGCTTAATAATACATTTGGGCCCACCATCTAGACCGACCCGGTTCAGCAGAACCAGCACACAGCCAGAAAAAAAATGCCAGAAAAATTCTAAGTACAATGGCGTTGAGTGAGCTCAGCTCACTCAACGCTATCCAAGCTACGGCGTTGAGTGAGCTCTTCTCACTCAACGCTATCTATGCTGCGACATTGAGTGAGCTCTGCTCACTCAACGCCATCCCGGATACGGCATTGACTGAGCTCTGCTCACTCAACGCCATCCAGAATGACCCTCCCAGACTATGTCGTTGAGTGAGTTCAGCTCACTCAATGCCTTCCAGATTATGGCGTTGAGTGAGCTCTGCTCACTCAACGCCATCCAGCCTACTCAAGGTGGCATTGAGTGCAGTCTATGCACTCAACGCCGTCTAGCTTATGGCGTTAAGTGAGGTAAGCTCACTCAACGCCATCCAAACTACGGCATTGAGTGAGCTCAGCTCACTCAACGACATTCAGGGCCTCAGCAGACGGCGTTGAGTGCATTCCATGCACTCAACGCTGTCTAGTTTAGGCGTTGAGTGAGCTTAACTCACTCAACGCCATCCAGTCTACGGCGTTGAGTGAGCTCAGCTATCTCAACGCCATCCAGACAACACCAGATGGTGTTGAGTGCAGTCTGTGCACTCAATGCCGTCTAGCTTATGGCTTCGAGTGAGATAAGCTCACTCAACGCCATCCAGACTACGGCGTTGAGTGAGCTTAGCTCACTCAATACCATTCCAAGGTCACGAGCGTGACGGATCGATCATGGGCGTGTCAGGCCTATGTTGAAATTTCTGAGCTCGCTGATCGTCTTTCTGAGGTCGACGATCGTCGAAGGGGTCACGCCCTAGGTCACGGGCTTGATGGGTCGGTCACGGGCATGACTGATAAGTAAAGTTTGTTTTAAAGAAGATAGATTTGGTTTTATATAATCTTTTACGTATATAAGTCTATCTCTTTGTTTACTTACTTATATCCTGTGGATTAAGGCAAGAGTACCTATCGCATAGGAGTATAGTATTTTGTAGAAAATATCAAGGTCGTATTTTTCCTGGGATCGGTGTTAATTATTCTACTTTTTAGAACGGACTATTATTTTATCGAAAGAACGGAGTTGGGTTTATAATTAAAAAACTAAAGATAGAAAAATATATAGACGTGATTTTATTAAGATAGGGACTTAGAATTTAGTCCTCGATTTCAGAATTACTTTGAGCGGATATTAATTCGCCTATTAAAGAACAACTTTATTTCTTAATTATCTAACTTAACGAGAGGGTTCCTTTGGTAGCATCACTGACTCGAAAGTACGACCGGGAAGGCTTGCGTTTAAACGGGTTAACGTAAACGTAGTGTCTCGTCACCTGGTATATGATCAATACAGAAAACCCTAGTTAGAATAACTAGAAAGTAGAGTTGAAATAGTTGAAAATAGTATCCAGCCCAGAGCTCATCTTGACCAAGTGCTAAGAGTTCTTAGCCTCTTCTCAGGATGGGGGCGGTATAAAGTACAGAAAATAATATCTACCTATCTATCTCAATCCAGGATTTAAGCTTTCGCTTCACCTTTGTTGTTGAGATAGGGTAGTAAAATTTTGCAGCGCTTCCGCACTATCTGAATTCAGGACTTAGGCTTTCGCCTCGCCTTTCATTCGGAATAGTATGAAAGAATAGGGTTTTGAAAATAGATTTGAAAGCAGTTTTACACTATCTTAATCCAGGACATAAGCAGAGCTTCGCCTTTCATTCGGGATAGTATAAAGAAAATAAAGTAAAAGAAAGCAGTAAAGTACTCAGAATTGAAATTGAAAGAGTCTATTTTATAAAGTCCGAAAATATTACAACTTTCTAAAAAGCTGAAAATAAAGCTGAAAAATTACAACTTACAGAACTTTAGAATACTTGAAAGCTACTACCAGTTCCTTGTCAGAGAGCTGGGGAGTCCTAACAGTTCTTAAGGAATCTGCTGGAGTTCAATTGAATTTACAAATCCCTGCCGGCCTATTTATAGAAAAAATTTTCAGGTGACACGCCCCCTGACACGGGCGTGTCGGGTAGGGCGTGACAGGGTCACGGGCGTGACATACAGGCTGTCGGGACAGGTGGCAAGCCAGCTGGAGATTTGGATAGACTTGAACTTATCACGGGCGTGTCGAAATAGGTCACGGGCGTGTCATGCATGTATTTCAACAGGCGGCACGGGGCGTGGCGACAGCGCGGCAGCTTGCTGGACTTCTGGATAGAAATTGGTTAGGTCACGGGCGTGTTGCCTTTGGCACGGGCGTGTTCAGCAGGCGTGACCATCGATTTCCTGAGTTTGATCTGTCCAGCAAAATAGCAGAAAAACGGAATTAAAAAGAGCTGTCACGCCCTAGGTCACGGGCGTGACCTAGGGGCGTGACCTAAGAAAAAATTACAAAAATTCAGAAATACTTAAAATTTAATTTTAAAACAAGAAAATATAATATAATAAAAATAGTTAGTTTTATATAATAAAAACTAAGGTCTTTATTTATAAATATGTATATTTAATATGAAATAAAATTGTATATTTTTATACTCATCAAATACCCCCATACTTAGATTTTGCTATTCCAGAGCAATAATAGAGTTGAGTATATTTACAAGGTTAATAAATTTTCTATTTACTATCAATTTAATTCTTCAAGATAAAATAGGTATAAACATCCGGTGAATAAAGATTTTGAATGTTATCGTACATATCATTGATACCAGAGTTAGAATTTATAGCCATAAAAGTTTTTGAAAACAAATAGTAAGCATATATTAAAATCAGATATAACAAGGATAGATTGGCTTTATGATTACTATGTCTTTATACGAGATATATTGGAAATATGCATTCTATTATTTATGCTCTCTCAAAATTTTAAACAAAAATAGAATATCAACTTTGGAAGGGTGGAATTTTACCTATACAATAGGTTTTTGTAGAAGTGATAGATTTTTGTATTCTATCATCTTTTTATCTAAGTTATGCGTTGTTATAACTACTAAGGAATGTAATTCCAAAGTGGCAAAAAATTACAAAGCATACTTGAGTTTTTAATTGAATCCAATGTATATTTAGAGGAGCACATACTCCTTTCCATATAATCTTTTCATATTTATTGGATGCCTATGTGTACGGAATGAAATCTTATTCCCATTGACATAAGATCTTTTCTTTTACTAGGAGCACATACTCCTAGATACTTGCTTGCGTAAGAAAACATGCCAAGTAAAAAATAAATAAATATTCAAGAGTTGGATAAAAAATTTTGAGAGCAACTATAATAGTTTGTATTTCTTATATTTCGTTAAGAATGGAGTAAGGATAATTACAGTCTACAATTGTTTGGTGAACATAATATGTTTGCTTCTATTGTATATATATGTATTTCTTTTGATATTGAAAGCAGGCTTGCTAAAATAATAACTCTGATTGTAATGAAATTTACAAGATAAGATTTTACAAATTTATTCCGGATATTTATATCTATCTAGTTATGAGAAGGAGTAGTAAAATTGAAAATTGAATAATTTGCATTTTCGATCAACTCAGATTTTTGGAATATATTTACATAGTATGGTTTTGAAAATTTTGAATTGTTTTGGTGAGTACTAAAATAAACAATACTTTTATTGAAAACATATAAGAAATATCATAAAAGTGAAAATAACTTGCAGCTAAAAAGCACCCCCATACTTATGTTAGGCATATGTATGAAGTGAAAAATATGTACAGAATCTACAAAAGCATAAAAGATGGAAATATACAAAGGAATTTATATTTCGAGGTTATGGAGTAGTGTTAGGGTTTCAGGTTCTTTTTGAAAAGGGTCCCCAGTAAAATATAGTTTTAAATGGTGCCCGTTTACTTTGAAAGTTCCTAGTTCAGGGTGAGAAATAAGAACGGTCCCATATGGCCAGGTTTGTTTAACAGTATAGGGTCCGGTCCATCGGGATTTTAATTTTCCTGGAAATAATTTAAGGCGTGAGTTATATAGTAGGACAAGATCACCTGGTGAAAAAGATTTTGGAAATTTAATTTTTCTATCATGATAAAACTTAGATCGCTCTTTATAAAATTTATTATTTTCATAGGCGTTTGCACGCCATTCCTCAAGTTCATTGAGTTGAAATTTACGTTGTTCGGCGGCTAAGTTTGTATCTAAGTTAAGAAATTTTAGCGCCCAGTATGCGCGATGTTCTAATTCTACAGGTAGGTGACATGCTTTTCCATATACTAAACGATAAGGTGTACAACCGATCGCAGTTTTGAATGCTGTACGGTAGGCCCAAAGTGCATCATCTAATTTGAGGGACCAATCTTTTCGATTGGTATCTACAGTTTTTTCTAATATGCGCTTTAGTTCTCTATTGACTACCTCCACTTGGCCGCTTGTTTGGGGGTGATAAGCGGTAGCGAGTTTATGAGTAACTCCATATTTGGCTAACACTTTAGCCATCTGGGTGTTACAAAAATGAGTACCTCGGTCGCTAACTATAGCCCTAGGCGTGCCAAAACGTGAAAATAAGGTTTTCAGAAATTTAACGACGACTCTCGAGTTAGCGGTGGGTAAAGCTTGCGCTTCAGCCATCGTGAAACGTAATCGACTGCTACTAAGATATAACGATTTTTAAAAGAAGGAGGTAAAGGGCCTACAAAATCTATGCCCCACAGATCAAAAATTTCACATTCTAAGTAAAAGTTTTGGGGCATTTCGTCCCGACGGGAAATGTTACCTTACCGTTGGCAGCGGTTGCAAACGCTTACCAATTTTTGAGCGTCCTTGAATAAAGTAGGCCAAAAGAAACCTGCTTCAAGGGCTTTACGTGCAGTCCGGTTGGATTGATAGTGTCCGCCGGTTGGTCCTTCGTGGCAGTGCCGTAGTATTTTTAGTCCTTCCTCGTTCGAAATACATCTTCGAATTACTTGGTCGGCACAGACTCGGAATAAATACGGGTCTTCCCAAAAGTAGTTTTTCAAGTCAGAAAAGAATTTCTTCTTTTCTTGAAATGAAAAAGCTTTTGGAAGGACTCGGGCTACTAAATAGTTAGCCAAGTCTGCGAACCAAGGAGTGGAAGAGTTTGTTACCTTTTCGAGGGCGAGGAGACTTTCTTCAGGGAATTTATCTTCGATGTCGGCTTCCACGAGTGTATCTGTTGCAGAATTCTCTAGTCGAGAAAGATGATCGGCTGCTAAATTTTTTGCGCCTTTCTTATCTCGGATCTCTAAATCAAATTCTTGTAATAAGAGAATCCAACGTAATAAACGGGGTTTGGCATCTGCTTTTGTTAGTAA
The DNA here is from genome assembly GCA_039513925.1 of Platanthera zijinensis. Taxonomy (NCBI): domain Eukaryota; kingdom Viridiplantae; phylum Streptophyta; class Magnoliopsida; order Asparagales; family Orchidaceae; genus Platanthera; species Platanthera zijinensis. The sequence goes on from CM077081.1 coordinate 125,814,226, forward strand.
ATATTTTAAAGTAGAATGATCCGTAAAAACTATAACTTTCAATAGTGTAATATAAGATCTAAACTTATCAAATGCAAATACAATTGCCAGTAGTTCTTTTTCCGTGGTCGTGTAATTGGTTTGTGTGGATGTGAGAGTTTTACTTGCATAATAGATAGGATGAAAATATTTGTCTACTCGTTGTCCTAAGACAGCTCCTACCGTATAATCACTCGCATCACACATGATCTCAAAAGGGAAGGACCAGTCTGGGGCTACTAAAATAGGAGAGTTGATAAGTTTGTCCTTAATAATATTGAATGCTACTAAGCATTCACTATCGAATATAAATGGGGCTTCTTTTTCTAATAAATGAGTTAACGGTTTTGTTATTTTAGAGAAATTTTGAATGAACCGTCTATAGAAACCTGCATGGCCTAAGAAACTTCGAATAGATTTTACATTTGTTGGAGGAGGAAGTTTTTCAATTATTTCTATTTTGGCCTTATCTACCTCGATTCCCTGGGAAGAAATTTTATGACCGAGAACTAAACCTTCGCGGACCATAAAATGGCATTTCTCCCAGTTCAACACTAAATTCGTGTCTTCACAGCGTTGAAGAACACGAGCGAGGTTATCTAAACACGTATGGAATGAGTCTCCAAATACGGAGAAATCATCCATAAATACTTCCATAACGTCCTCTACTAACTTGCCAAAAATAGCTAGCATACATCTTTGAAATGTAGCTGGCGCATTACAAAGTCCAAATGGCATTCGCCTATAGGCGAAAGTACCAAAGGGGCAAGTGAACGTAGTTTTCTCTTGATCTTCAGGGGCTATAGGAATTTGTAAATACCCTGAATAACCATCGAGAAAACAATAATATGAGTGACCCGAGAGTCGCTCTAATATTTGATCTATAAACGGTAGTGGAAAGTGATCTTTACGGGTGGCATCATTTAATTTTCGATAATCGATGCACATCCTCCAACCCGTAACAGTACGTGTTGGAATTAGTTCATTATTAGCGTTTGGCACTACCGTTATACCGCCCTTCTTAGGGACGACTTGTACGGGACTAACCCATGTGCTATCTGAGATTGGATAGATAATTCCTGCGTCTAATAATTTCATTACTTCAGCTTTTACGACATCCTTCATATTAGGATTTAAACGTCGTTGGGGCTGGATAGATTTACGAGGGTTATCTTCCAAAAATATTTTATGCGTACAAAAAGATGGGTTGAGTCCTTGGATATCAGAAATTTGCCATGCTAATGCACGGCGATGTTATTTTAACACTTCTATTAATTCAGACGTTTTTTTATCATTTAATTCGGCAGAAATGATAACAGGGAGTTTAGATTCGGCTTCAAGGAAAACGTATTTTAAATGTGCAGGAAGTGTTTTCAGCTCGAGGGTTGGTGGTTTTTCATATGAAGTTGGAGTTTTTAAAGTTGTAGAAGTTAAAGATATAAAAGGTTCTAAAGGGTCATCGGTAGGCATTTCATTTGAAATGGGTAAGTCTGCCAAGTCCGATTCTTCTACAGTTATTGAAAATAAATCAGAATAGGGAAAACCATTTTCCTCAAAAGAGGCTTCCGCAAGATAGCAGGAATCGTCATTTATTAAAGAGTTTTTCATAGAGGGATCTATATCAATAGTAACTTCGTCATCTCCTACTCGTAAGAGAAGTCTACCGTTACTTACATCTATTAACGCGCGAGAGGTTGCGAGAAAAGGACGACCGAGAATTATGGGAACATCGACGTCTTCCTCTATGTCAAGAATAACAAAGTCTACCGGGAAGATAAACTTGTCTATTTTGACCAGAACATCCTCTACTATCCCTACTGGATATTTAATAGAACGATCTGCTAATTGGATGCTCATTTTAGTTGGGCTGGGGTTACCTAATCCTAGTTTTTGAAAGAGCGAGTAGGGCATTAAATTTATGCTAGCACCTAAATCTGCTAACGCATCTTTTATTAATAGATTACCGAAAAGACACGGGATAGAAAATCGTCCCGGATCGTTTAATTTTGGGGGTAATTTATGTAATAAAACGGCTGAACATTCGGCGTTAAGAAAAACTCTCGAAATATCTTCGAGTTTCTTTTTATTTGAAAATAACGCTTTTAAATATTTTGCGTATTTAGGCATTTGTACAATTGCCTCGCAGAAAGGTATATTGATTTGAATTTGTTTTAGCATTTTTAGAAAATTTTTATATTGTTCATCTTCTCGCTCATCTTTTAGTTTAGATGGATAAGGTAAAACAACATGTGTGGAAGAAATTCGCGAGGGTTGAGGAGGCAGAGTCGTAACGGGAAGTGGTGTAGGAAGGCTAACCTTAGCTTCTTTTTCTACCCTAACGGGTGGTGGTAGCTCCCTGCCACTTCGTAGTTGGACGGCTTGTCAACTTGGGTTACTGGAATGGCCAGTGTCCCGCGGATTTGGTTCCGTATTTCCTGGCAAATTACCAGGTTGGCGTTCCGATAGCATTTTTGATATTTGTCCAATTTGTGTTTCTAAATTTTTAATTGATCCGGTCAGGTTCCGGATATTGGACTCATTAATACTGACATATTTCGTGAATATGTCTTCTATCGGGGTTGGCCTAAATTGGTTCTGTGGTGGTGGTGGTGTTTGTGGTTGTGGGGGTTGCGGTGCAAATCCAATTGGATTTGCAGTTGGAGGGCGTTGAGCATTATTGGGGTTGCTCCACGAAAAATTAGGATGGTTCCTATATCCTGGATTATAAGAATTATTATTTAAGTTCATATTAGGATTATAGGAAGGTCTATAAGAGTTCCCCATATAATCGATTTCTTCAATTATATTATTATTCGGATTCCAAGTAGTGGCGGAGGAAGCAGATATTCCAGCCAATTGTTTAGTTAGATTTTCTACTTGGAGTGCTAAAGTAGAAGAAGTGTCGAGCTCATATATCCCAGCTTGTTTAGGGTGTGACCTTGGCACGTTCCACTGGTACGCGTTCATGGCCATTTCCTCAAAGAGGGTTTGAGCGGCCTCGGGGGTTTTGTTATTGAGCGTGCCCCCAGCGGCAGCATCAATGGCTTGTCTGGTTTGAATATTCAAACCATTATAAAATATTTGTACCTGGAGCCAAGTTGGCAGTGCGTGATGTGGACACCGACGTAGATATTCCTTAAAACGTTCCCAAGTCTCATAAAGAGACTCAGACTCGCCTTGCACAAAGGACGAAATATCCGCACGCAGACGTGCGGTTTTTGCAGGTGGAAAATACTTTGTAAGGAATTTTTCGGTCATTTCAGCCCAAGTGGTGATAGATCCTCTGGGGAGAGAACCTAGCCACTATTTGGCTTTCGTTCGTAATGAAAAAGGAAATAAGCGAAGACGGATGACATCATCAGTGACGCCATTTATCTTAAATGTGTCGCAGATTTCTAAGAAATTTGACAAGTGCGGATTTGGATCTTCATCGGGCAATCCATCGAATTGAACGGAATTTTGAATCATTTGGATTATACTCGATTTAATCTCGAAGTTATTATTAGCAATTGGTGGACGAACGATACTAGACCCGGTGTCATCTAAATTGGGTCGTGCATAATAAGACATGGTCCTTTGGGGGACCACCTCTGGCATTTGTTGTTGCTCTACTGCCATTTCTTGAACGTGTGCGGTGCCTACGGACTCTTCCAGATTTAATACGAGCTCTTGATTCAGAGATCGGAGGCGCCTGCGAAAGGTGCGTTCGATTTCAGGATCAAGTCCAAGAGTTAAATCAGATGGAGTTCTGCGGGTCATACACTAAAAAAGACTTTTGTATAAAATAAAAAAAAAAACTAAGTAAAAAAAACTAAGTAAAAAAACACAAATACAAACACACAAAAAGGCTTAAAAACGGAAAATAACTAAAAACAGGTTATTTTTATTTTATATAAAACAAGTTTTTTATAAAAGAAGTTTTATAATAAAAGCAGATTTTTTATTATAAACTACTTTTTATTTTTATTTTTTTCAAGTTTTATATAAAATACGTTAAATAGTAGGTTAGGTTTTTCTGTTAGAATTCGTTAGTGGTTAATAAACTTGTTAATAAAAAAATTAGGTTTTATAAAAACAAAGTTTTAAATTCAGGGAATTTTATGTTTGTTTTATTTTTATAAAAACTAAGGTTTTTAACTAACAAGAAAAAGAAAAGATAAAATTAATAGCGTTCTTTTATTTTCAAATATTAACACAAATAAACTATTCCCCGGCAACGGCGCCAAAAAGCTTGATAAGTAAAGTTTGTTTTAAAGAAGATAGATTTGGTTTTATATAATCTTTTACGTATATAAGTCTATCTCTTTGTTTACTTACTTATATCCTGTGGATTAAGGCAAGAGTACCTATCGCATAGGAGTATAGTATTTTGTAGAAAATATCAAGGTCGTATTTTTCCTGGGATCGGTGTTAATTATTCTACTTTTTAGAACGGACTATTATTTTATCGAAAGAACGGAGTTGGGTTTATAATTAAAAAACTAAAGATAGAAAAATATATAGACGTGATTTTATTAAGATAGGGACTTAGAATTTAGTCCTCGATTTCAGAATTACTTTGAGCGGATATTAATTCGCCTATTAAAGAACAACTTTATTTCTTAATTATCTAACTTAACGAGAGTGTTCCTTTGGTAGCATCACTGACTCGAAAGTACGACCGGGAAGGCTTGCGTTTAAACGGGTTAACGTAAACGTAGTGTCTCGTCACCTGGTATATGATCAATACAGAAAACCCTAGTTAGAATAACTAGAAAGTAGAGTTGAAATAGTTGAAAATAGTATCCAGCCCAGAGCTCATCTTGACCAAGTGCTAAGAGTTCTTAGCCTCTTCTCAGGATGGGGGCGGTATAAAGTACAGAAAATAATATCTACCTATCTATCTCAATCCAGGATTTAAGCTTTCGCTTCACCTTTGTTGTTGAGATAGGGTAGTAAAATTTTGCAGCGCTTCCGCACTATCTGAATTCAGGACTTAGGCTTTCGCCTCGCCTTTCATTCGGAATAGTATGAAAGAATAGGGTTTTGAAAATAGATTTGAAAGCAGTTTTACACTATCTTAATCCAGGACATAAGCAGAGCTTCGCCTTTCAGTCGGGATAGTATAAAGAAAATAAAGTAAAAGAAAGCAGTAAAGTACTCAGAATTGAAATTGAAAGAGTCTATTTTATAAAGTCCGAAAATATTACAACTTTCTAAAAAGCTGAAAATAAAGCTGAAAAATTACAACTTACAGAACTTTAGAATACTTGAAAGCTACTACCAGTTCCTTGTCAGAGAGCTGGGGAGTCCTAACAGTTCTTAAGGAATCTGCTGGAGTTCAATTGAATTTACAAATCCCTGCCGGCCTATTTATAGAAAAAATTTTCAGGTGACACGCCCCCTGACACGGGCGTGTCGGGTAGGGCGTGACAGGGTCACGGGCGTGACATACAGGCTGTCGGGACAGGTGGCAAGCCAGCTGGAGATTTGGATAGACTTGAACTTGTCACGGGCGTGTCGAAATAGGTCATGGGCGTGTCATGCATGTATTTCAACAGGCGGCACGGGGCGTGGCGACAGCGCGGCAGCTTGCTGGACTTCTGGATAGAAATTGGTTAGGTCACGGGCGTGTTGCCTTTGGCACGGGCGTGTTCAGCAGGCGTGACCATCGATTTCCTGAGTTTGATCTGTCCAGCAAAATAGCAGAAAAACGGAATTAAAAAGAGCTGTCACGCCCTAGGTCACGGGCGTGACCTAGGGGCGTGACCTAAGAAAAAATTACAAAAATTCAGAAATACTTAAAATTTAATTTTAAAACAAGAAAATATAATATAATAAAAATAGTTAGTTTTATATAATAAAAACTAAGGTCTTTATTTATAAATATGTATATTTAATATGAAATAAAATTGTATATTTTTATACTCATCAATGACCACCCCTTGACTCGAAATCTTTGTCGATAAACTTCAATTCCTGGGTTTCCTAGGGTTCTGTTATGACAAAACCACTCCCAGGGGTCTAGTTGGAAATGGGATGTTACAAATCCCAATAAACAAAACAAAGATTTCGTCCCCGAAATCAAGGTTATGCCTACGGGGGCTCCTATCGGGAGAAAAAGGCTTGTAACATCCCATGAGAGATGAATGATTTACATCTCTACGTTACATTTGTTATGTGCGGTTTGAAGGTGATATTCAAATCTAAAACTAATTCATCCAATTGACACGGCATATACCCCAATAAACAAAAGATTAGCCCTTATTATTGAAATTTCAGTCCTATTGGTTTAAAACAGGAAAGCAAATTGATTGTTCGGAGGGGTTGTGAGGTATACCTGACTGAAAAGTTCCGGATACTTTTGTTGCATCAAGTCCTGTGGCTCCCATGTATGCTCCACCTGCCCATGATTGTTCCACAGGACCTTGACTAACGGAACCTTCTTACGTCGCAAGACCTGTACTGCCGTATCATCGATCCTGATAGGCTCCAAGTTAACTGACCGATCCGAGGCCACCAGGCCATCTGTTGTGGAAATCAGCTGCTCTGGCCGTAGTAGAGCCCTCCGTAGTGAGGAGACGTGGAAGACGTCATGCAATCCCGCTAACTCCAGCGGTAGCTCCCGTCTATAAGCCAAGGGGACGATCCGCTCCAGGATCCTGTAAGGCCCCATATATCTCGGACTAAGCTTCTTCCGCCCGTGAACCTGCGAGACTCCGTGCATCGGTCGTATCTTCAATAAAACTCGGTCTCCCACCTGGAACTCTACTTGACGTGCCTTGCATCGTAATATTTGGCTTGCCTGCTCTGGGCTTCCAACATCCTGTCCCGGATCAATCTAATCTGAGCATCCGTATCCCCCACAAACTCTGAGCCTAGTGCCTGCGGATCCTCATCCCTAACCCATGATAGTAGGGTCCTGCACCTCCTTCAATACAACGCCTCGTATGGAGCCATGCCTATGCTGGACTGATTGGCGTTGTTGTACGAAAACTCGACCAGTGGCAGCAATCTCTCCCAAGGCTCACCGCGATCCAAAATACACAGGCGCAAAAGATCTTCCAGTGTACGGTTGGTGTGCTCTGTCTGCCCGTCGGTCTGAGGGTGAAAAGCTATGTTGAATGTCAACCGAGAACCCAGATGGGCCTGGACTGACCTCCACTCCCTGGATGTAAACTGCCCATCCCGATCCGAAATGATAGTCTTGGGCACCCTATGCTAACGCACAAACTGCTCAATGAACCTCCGTATTAATACACTAACCGGAGCGTCCTTCGCCACTGGAATGAATCTGGCAACCTTTGTTAGCCTGTCCACTATCACCCAAATCGAGTCATTTCCCGCACGGGATCGAGGTAGCCCATGTATGAAGTCCATGGCTATATCCTCAAATTTCCACTCCGGCACCGGAAGTGGCTGCAGCAAGCCTGCCGGGTTCCTACACTCTGCCTTCAAGAGTTAGCAGGTCTCGCAATGCGTCACAAAGTACGTAATGTCCTTCTTCATACCCGGCCAGTACATCGTCCTCTTCAAATCTTTTACCATCTTGGTGATCCCCGGGTGTATCGAGTATCGGCTGCAGTGAGCTTCCGTCATAATGTCCTCTCGGATCTTGCCTCCTGCCGGTATGTAGACTCTGTCTATAAAACACAGGAGTCCATCCCTCAAAGAGTAATCTCCTGTCGTGCCTTCCTCCAAGGCTCGGAATATCAGCTCAGCTCTCACATCCAGCATCTGCCCATCTCTAATGCGGTCCCGAATATCATCAGTAGTAACCATCGACCCCAGGTACTCCATGTATAACTCCGAGTCATCCTCAGACACTAATGATATCTGCACCTCCTTGAATGATTTAACCAACTCCAAGGCCATCAGCTGCGGGCCTACTCCCGACGTACTCTCTCTCCGACTCAAAGCGTCTGCGACCATGTTTGCCTTCCCTGGATGGTAGTGCATGGTATACTTGTAGTCTGACAGAAACTCCACCCAGTATCTCTGCCTGATGTTTAACTCCTTCTGGGTGTCTACGTACTTCAAGTTCTTGTGGTCTGAGAAAATATCGCAATGTACTCCGTAGAGATAGTGTTGCCAGATCTTAAGAGAAAAAACGACTGCCCCCATCTCCAAATCGTGCACGGGGTAATTCTACTCATGTTATTTCAGATGATGGGAGGCGTAAGCTATTACGTGCCCGTTCTGCATCAGAACGGCACCCATCCCCTGATAGGAAGCATCTGTGTACACCTGGAATCCTTCCTTCCCTGACGGAAGAGCAAGGATGGGAGCCGAGGTAAGACGATCCTTCAGCTCCTGAAACGCAGATTCGCATCGTGGTTTCCAAATAAAAGGGGACTCCTTCTTCGTCAGAGACGTAAGAGGGAGGGCAATCTGATAGAACCCCTTTACGAACTTCCGGTAATAACCGACAAGTCCTAAGAAACTTCGAACATCCGATACCGACTTTAGTGGTGGCCAATCCCGTATTGCCTGGACCTTTGCCAGATCCACTACCAGACTTGCTCCACTGATACATAGCCCAGAAAGGTGACCTCCTTTAGCCAGAACTGGCACTTGTTGTACTTGGCATACATCTTATGCTCCCGCAGCTTCTCCAAGGTCAAGGCCATATGTCTCGCGTGCTCCTCCTCCGTCCTTGAATAGATAAGGATGTCGTCGATGAATACGATAACAAAGACATCCAGATACTGTTCGAACACCCGGTTCATCAAGGTCACAAATACGGAGGGTGCATTCGTGAGCCCAAAAGGCATCATGGTAAACTCGTACAAACCATATCTGCTGCTGAAGGCCGTCTTCGGGATGTCCTCCTCCCGAATGCGAAGCTGGTAGTACCCCGACCTCAGATCCAGCTTTGAGAACCAATGGGCTCCCTCTAGCTGGTCAAATAGCTCGTCTATCCTTGGCAAGGGATAAGTATTCCGGACCGTCAACCTGTTCAGGGCCCGATAATCTATACACAGTCGAAGAGTTCCGTCCTTCTTCTTGACAAATAACACCGGAGCTCCCCATGGTGAAGAGCTTGGCCGAACGAACCCGGCCTCCACTAACTCCTGAAGCTGGCTTCGAAATTCCACCAACTCCTTCGGGGCCATTCGATAGGGAGCTCTGGATACCGGCTTAGCCCCCGGTACGAGCTGAATCTGGAAGTCCTTCTCTCGATGCGGGGGTAGACCTGGTAGCTTCTCCGGAAATACGTCGGGGAAGTCCCGCACTACTAGAATATCTGAAATGGAGTCCTTGGCCATGACTGCCTCAAAAAGGACCTGATAAACTTCTTCCCCCTGTAGGTGGGCCTTAACGGCCTGCACAGACGATAATAAGGTGCGGGGTGCTGGTATATTACCTTTGATGACAATGAAGGAGTCGCCGTGCCTCACGGTGATCCTCTTCGCCACGCAGTTGATCTGGGCATGGTTCCAGCATAATAAAGTCATGCCCAGGATCAGATCGTAATCTGGCATCTTCAGAATCGTCGCTGGTACCTCGAACGCCTTCCCGCCGATCTCCGCTTCCATATTGCAATGAGCAGAGGTCATTATCTCTGATCCATCGGGTAGGCGCACCCTCATCATCTTCCCGGTGAATAACTCCACACCTGCCAGTCCTTTCACGAAATCCTCCGACACGAATGAGTGCGAAGCACCAGTGTCGAAGAGAGTGTGAGCGGGCTTGCCGCTAACGAAGACTATACCCGGGGTAATTAAGTGTCTTAGTATTCTTGTTGTAGTTGTCTTCTCATAATTTCTAACTAGTTTATGTCTAGAAAACTAGTTCATATGAAGAAAAACTTAAAAGTACTGCTATACTTGCGATAACCTGCTCCGGGTTCCGGGGCTGTGTCAGGTCTAGAGCATACACCTGCTCCCTCTCTGGCCTGCGGCCTCGGTTCTGAAATCCTCGTCCTCGATCATGTCCTCGACCATCAATCTATCGGGGAGGTGGGGCACCCTGATGTGCTGGTGGGGGTGCTCGCCTCGTTGGGCAGTTCCTCTTGATATGCCCCGGCTGATTGTACTGAAAGCATACTGGTGCCTGCTCTGCTGTCCTTGGCATCTCCAGCAACTATAAAGGCTGGGGAGCCAATACCCCCTAACTCCTCTACTCTTGCCCAAACTCCTGACGAGGTTGATCCACGTTCCTTCTCTCCCCAATAACCCGGCCTCGAGGACAGTCTCTACGACCTCCAATCACTGTATCATCAGCCGGTCTCTTCCGTCTCTTAACTGTAAGCTGATCCGCTTATCTCTTCTTAGCCATCTCCAGAATCCTGGCCAAACTCCCCTCTGAGACGAAGAGGAGGGCCCGTCTTATGTCGTCTTGCAGCCCCTTGTAAAACCTACGGGCATAGCCAGGGTCGTCCAACTGATAAGCGTCCGCATAGCGGGCCAGGTGAGTGAACTCCTAAAAATACTCCACCACAGTCCTGTTCCCCTGCCTCAGCCACAGGAACCTATCCACCAGCTCGTCCCTCGCCGACTGAGGTACGAAATGTCCCAAGAGCGCTGCTCTGAACTCCTCCCAAGTGATATTTGCGCAATCCATACCCGCAAAGGTGGTGTCCAGCTGTGACTTCCACCACCTCTTTCCATATGACTCCAGGCAAGAGACCGCCAAAGCAACTGCCTCCTCAATGGGGCATCAAATCCCCGCAAGCATCTCGTAAATGGTATCTAACAAATCCACAGTGCGTACTACCGATTCCGTCCCCAAGTAGGATGAAGGGGAAAGTCCTCGGAAGACGCTCATCCAGTTGGCCCCGGGGTTTTGCTGTGGAGCCGAGGCTTGCTGAGCTCTGAAGGCCTCCAGAATGGCCTTCAGTGTTTGCCCCATCTCCGTATGTTGGAATGGAGCTGGAGCCAGTGGAGGCGGGACCACATTCAGAGCCTGAGGGGTCCCCTGCTGTGATGTTGGGTTCGTCGCAGGCTACAAGGAAGAATTCCATTTGTTAGAGAGCGAATAAATGGAATTTAAGAAGGGGTAGGATGGACTTTCACATGTGATTTTCCTTATGGGCACACCACTGCTTCCGCTGCTAGTTTGTTCGCAAACTAAGCTCGCACAGGGGTTGCCCAAGGTTTTGTGGACTACTTCTCTTCCGATCGAGGTCTCCTCTGATAACACTTGTAAGACCCCCTTTTTTTTTCTTTTTCAACCACCGGGGTCTTAGCCCAGAATTGCCGCTTTGCGGTGGCACCGACTCACGGGAAGGCCGCCATTACAAAATGCCAATTCTGCCGGCCCTTTTCGATCACAAGAGAGAGAAGTAAGTATACATAAAATGTAAACAGGTCCACAGAAACACACATATAAAATGAAATCACACCCAGTCCATCAGTAATATCAAATAGAAGTACTGCAAAGATCAGTTCAGAAGAAATATAAAGAAACGGGCTCGAGCCCGGTATATTAGAGTCCTCACTACAAATCACTCACGGAGCTGGTCGCAGGTGCACCGGTGCTAGACTGACCCACTTCCATGCGCACTATACTCTGCTGGTGCTGGTCCCTGGACTGCTGGACCCTGTCTCCCATCCGGATCTCCTGAAATGTTATGGTTCGAAAACCATTAGTCATAAAGACTAAGCCCTATCATCCCCTACCCCTACCCCCACGGATCCTAAGCACCGAGTGGATAGGAGGAAAGGGAAGCTACAAAGGTGGAGAATAATCAAGCAGATGATAATGGAGCATGTCTAACAACTATCATGGTGTATAAACAACTATCTAGAATAAAGTACATCTAGTAATTCTACGGTAGTGAGCAGTAAGGTAGATATATGGTAAGTAGTATAACAAAAGAAGACAAGAAGAACAAGTAAGTAAGTAAGCAAGTAAGTAAGTAACCTTAACTTATATGAATGCCCACACAAACTTATAAGTTAAGGGGTCTTCTGCAAGGCTCCCATCGTATAAAAAGTCCCATACCGATTTATACGTTGGGGTGTCGATTGTATGCAAATATGAGTATAGTGATATGCTATGCCATGATTCAAGCAAGTGCAACTCACACACACGACTCTATGCACACAGACCTTTAGTTCCCCCTGTTTGGGCTGCTAGCTTCACTCCCAGGAACCTCCGTAGTGGCAAACAGAGACAGTGGGTTGGGCCCCCCACTCCTAGGCGGGTATCCACACTACCGGGCCTAGCCCTTCCGTACACCCATAGAAGAACACAACCTAGAGTATCCGCGTACTAGTACTGGATATATCAACAAGACTTTCTTTGGCTAAGTGTCCAACACCACCGAGTCAACGTACCGATATCGGTGTGAACGGCAATCAAATACCGAAGACCCACCACCTTTATTCTGTATTCAAACTCTCGAGCCCTCGGCTCCCCGGACTGCTACCGTCTGAATGGCAACCAAACCAACTTATTCTACCTCCCTAGCTACCGGGGTGTGTGAATGTGCAACCCTAGATATTATAGTTTCTCTTTTGGTTCATTATTCCTACGGTTTACGTTAGCCAAGGATTGCCCCCGGTATTCCCCGTGAAGGGCTCTCAAAGGGCACTACGAACTATGATGGTAGCTGAAGCCAACCGTTCTCTTTCGCAAGGCACTTATTGTTATTGGTTGATTACCCATTACCCGATTCCATTCAAATTACTTTGGATCTAACCTAGTGTATTGAGACTCTTCCTCTCAACCCAGGGTGAACGATCTTTCGTCGTTCCCGAACACCACTTAACACTAGCCAATCTCACACTCTACCCATCCTGACTTCCAGTAATGAACTTAATTTAACTTACCCTATCCAAACCAGCAAACTACCAAAATTCCATCTCCCCAAGTTCAAACTACTACATTGTTAATGAAGTATCCAAAATAAAGATTCTAAATTCATAAATAAATCTCCAGAGCTTGTACTAACCCTAAAAACCACTCTAACCAAATCTCAACACTGTTAAGTGAGTTTTAGTGACATTTTCTATCTCTATAAGTTTTGTGCCCTAAACTAGGGTTAGGGTTTTGAGAGACTTATTTACTATAAAATCCATTTAGATTTCTACAAGAGAATTCTAGATATCCTAGAATTCTATCTACAAAGTTTCATATCATAACCAAGTCATTTGACCACTTGACCTTCACAACCCACCAAGAACCATCCTTAGGGGTTGGCCTTGGGTCATAGGGCAAATTTACCCCAATCCACCTAAAAATCCATGAGAGGGTGCCAGAGAGCATTCCTAGTCAGTGGTAAAAATCTTAGCATCTGTTGAAGTGATTTGACCACTCAAATCTCAAAGTGTACTTTTGACCCAAAACCCCCTTAATATGGCATAGCTTAGGTTTGTCCATTTCCTATCTAAAACATCTCTAAATGAAATGAAAAATTATACAGAGGCTCATGATGAACCCAGGGAGCACTCACCCAAATTTGGGAGGGTTTCAAAGTCATTAAGCCAATAAATTAATTTTTCCCAAGATTAATAAATTTTTCTAAAAACTATAGAAAAACTTTCTACAAAAATTCCCATTTTTGGATAGGCCCTAGGTATAGCTAGGGTAGGCTCCTTGCCAAAATTTCGGATCATTTGGTCAAAGGATGAAGGGTGGGCACACCTTTTGGTCTCTGCCTAGCTCTTGGTCTAGATCACACCAAGATAGGTGCCCTGGTCAAACCAGTTGACCAAATTGACCAAAATTAATTTTAAAATATAGTAGACCCATAGGGCTACCAATTACTTGTTGACTATTTCATCATATAAATCCTTTAGGTATTTTTCATAATTTATCTAAGGTGGATGTTATTTTAATGCAAAAAATTCACATAAAGAAAAGGATTAATTAAATAGCACAGATCTTGAAGCAAGATCTAAGGGCCCTGGCATTGTCTTCTTCCTCCAGCCAAAGGCCACGATTTTCCTGACCTGAAGCTACTTCCAAGCGCAGCCGCTGGCCGTCCAGCCTCCTCCCTGGCCGGCCACCGCCACCACCACCTCCGTTGAGGGGGTGGCTATCGCCAGGCGGCGGCACGACCGCCAGAGGGGCTTTTTCCGGCGAGCCCGAGAATGCAGATTTCATGGAAAATCCATGAAAATCAAAACTCCAATCCGGCTTAATTGAGCCCGTTTCTTAACCCTATTGAATCATAAGATCTATCCGCAGAAGAAGAGGAAGGGGAGGACCTTGTTCGTGGGCTGAAGGCGTGCTGATCGACGGGATGCTATTGGTGCGGTGGTGGCGTCGCCGGAATTCTCCTACAGCACAGTGGGAGGCTCGAAAACTTCAGGTAAAGGCTGGGAAAACCTCCTCTTGGGCCTCTGAGGGTGTTTAAAAGCTTGTTCAAGGAGGGGGAACATCCAAAACTTCAATGGCCATTATTGGTCCATTAAAGCTTGGGTCGGCCATGGTGGAGGGGGGCTGAAACTGCTCGATAACAGCTGGAGGAGGGCTGGAAACTCCTCCGCTCCCTATGAGGACTTGAATCCAGCCGTTTAAAGAGGAGGGGGAAAGGCCACAACATCAAGTGCCATTGATGGCTGTGATCGTCGGTTTCCGGCCATGGCCGTGGCTCCTCCTTGCTTTCAAACCAACAGACATATGGCATGACCGGTCAACACTCTTTAAAATAAGACTTAATTGGGTCTTATTAAAAGAAACGGCTTAATAATGCATTTGGTCCCACCATCTAGACCGGCCCGGTTCAGCAAAACCAGCACACAGCCAGAAACAAAATGCCAGAAAAATTCTAAGTACAATGGCGTTGAGTTAGCTCAGCTCACTCAACGCCATCCAAGCTACGGCATTGAGTGAGCTCTTCTCACTCAACGCCACCCATGCTGCGGCGTTGAGTGAGCTCTGCTCACTCAACGCCATCCCGGATACGGCATTGAGTGAGCTCTGCTCACTCAATGCCATCCAGAATGGCCCTCCCAGACTATGGATTTGAGTGAGCTCAGCTCACTCAATGCCTTCCAGATTATAGCGTTGAGTGAGCTCTGCTCACTCAACACCATCCAGCCTACTCAAGGTGGCATTGAGTGCAGTCTATGCACTCAACGCCGTCTAGCTTATGGCATTGAGTGAGGTAAGCTCACTCAACGCCATCCAAACTACGGTGTTGAGTGAGCTCAGCTCACTCAATGCCATTCCAGCCCTCAACAGACGTCGTTGAGTGCAGTCCATGCACTCAACGCTGTCTAGTTTATGGCGTTGAGTGGGCTAATCTCACTCAACGCCATCCAGTCTACGGCGTTGAGTGAGCTCAGCTCACTCTACGCCATCCAAACAACACCAGATGGCGTTGAGTGTAGTCTGTGCACTCAATGCCGTCTAGCTTATGGATTTGAGTGAGCTAAGCTCACTCAACGCCATCCAGACTACGGCGTTGAGTGAGCTTATGTAACACCCCAAAAAGACCCCAAAAAGACTCAAAATGGGTTTGAGGTGCAGGTCAGTTTACACGGCCTGGGACACGGGCGTGTCCCAGGGCGTGTTGGGGGTACACGGCCTGGGACACGGGCGTGTCCCAGGGCGTGTCACGCAAATAAAATGCGTTTTGAGTCAGAAGATTACACAGCCTTGAACCAAGCCTTGAACACGGGCGTGTCAGGTTGGACACGGGCGTGTCCGATGCCGTGTGCCTACCCGTGTACTGCTTGCAGCTCGATGAGGCAGGGGTGACACGGGCGTGTCTCAGGAATGACACGGGCGTGTCAGGTTCGACACGGGCGTGTCGATGCCCGTGTTCTGGTAAATCTGAGTCGCTACGAATACCGCGTGTGCCGCTTAAGGGTACACGGCCTGTGACACGGGCGTGTCACAGGCCGTGTCAGCCAAAAATTGAGTTTTTGGGCAAATCGTGGCCGTTCAGATTTCTCTCTTTGGATCCAAGGGCTCAGGTGGTTTCCTGGCTGGATTTAATCCGTGAAGGCTGATGAAGACTTCATTCTTCATTTGCTTAAGGAAGAGAGAAATAGAGAGGAGGAAGAAGAAGGAGGAGGAGATCAAGCCACCGGCGGAGTTCCCGTGGTCCGATTCGTGATCCGAAGCCGGAGTTGTGAAGGCAAGGCTGCTGCGGTTCTTTCTCACCGGCTAGTTTTCAATGGCTCCTAAGAGATCGACAAGGGTAACGATCTCCCTTCTTGGACATATGAAGTCCTTCTTTTCTGCATTGCATAGGGAAAACCCTTCCCCGCGAGTGTGCGGTGGGTTGTGGTGTCCCTTGGGGTAGATATGTGAAGTCCCCCTTGTTAGAGGCCGGAATTGGAGTACGGCTCTAGGCATGCGGTGTGAAGCCCATCTGGACATGGTCTGGATTGGTGATGCTTGTTTGCATATCGGAGAAGGCTCCGTGATTATGGCTTGTGTTGCCTTGTGCCTACCAGTTGCTTGGTGCAGCAGGAAGTACTGGATGATGTCCAGGAAATGAAGAGGGTTGGATGCAACTCTTGTGGCCGTGCGTTGCCACTTTATGAGAGGTTGAGCCGTTGGGCTGCAACTCGATGAAAAGGCAGATTGCCGAACAGGAAAGGTGAAACCGACCCGCGCCTATAAATAGCCATGGATACTTCCGTATTCGAGGTGGCACAGCGACTTGAGCAACGGGGGGTGGCTGATCCGTACCTGCGTTAGGTCCGTCCGACTTGGAAGCCTGGTTATAGGTTTTGTTGGAGCGCCTAATGAGAGTCTTAGGCCCGCGCGCCGGAAAGACTAGAATGCTCAAATACCATGTAGACGGTGGTGTTGACCCTGGTATTCCAGTACACCAAGAATGTTCCCTGAGTGCACGGACTGTCGGGCCATGTGTCCGATAGTTGTGATGGCTTGAATGTGCCTGCGCGCACATAGTTGCTATATGATGATGCCATGCTTTGTAGGGAAAGAATGCTAATGCCCCGAGAAAGGGGTAGGATTGTTATAATTGGGTCAGCTGAATGCTGACCGTTGCATTGTTTGCCACCGGTTGGGTGGATTGTTCCCATGCAGGTGCTGGAGAGCCAAGTGGTAAGTGAAGGGCTGAAGCCCTACTGCTGTTGCTGCTGCTGCTGCTGCGGCTAGCCCTTGAAGGCTAAGCGAATGTTTTGGCTTGTTTTCTTTTACTCATATATGGCCGGCCTGCGCGCCGAGGTTTGTAAACCATACGGTGTGAAAAGAGGAACTGTAAGGCCTTAAGGCCAAACTCTATGTATTTGTGTACATTCCGTGGTTATATATAAAGGTGGTTTATATATTGGACATTCCTGGTTAGAGTTCAAATTACAACTTAAAGCTTCCGCAAGAATGCTCTGAGTTAGGATTCGTGTTTGGTTTGGTATTATCCTGTGACCTCACCGTCTGTTTGTGGCATATGGTGTGGGGCCACGGCCGGACCTTCTACTATACGTCATTTAACGGATGGGGTCGTTACATTTTGGTATCAGCTTTGTTCGGTCTTCCTCTATCGCATTCGTGGACGAATTCTTTTATGGGGTGGCAAGCGCGTGTTTATGCGCCCTGCTGTAACGCTAATGAACTCTGGAATGTCCACTAAGGAATGTACAAAATCTTGTTTGAGGAATCTGCGCGTTCCTTTTTGTGTTGTTTTGCTTGCATACGTTCGCTAATGTGTGTCTTGTCCACCTATAGGTGACGCGTAGTGGTGCTGGGCAGTCTGAGCCCCAGCGCTCTGATGAGAGTGCGGCACCAGCTGAGGTGCCAACACCTCCTCCATCTGCGAAAACTGTTCGCTTAGTTGCTGAGGCGCTATTTGCCATGATTCAGCCGACCGGGCAAGCGCAGCCGGCAGTCGAGCCAGTTCGTATTGTTGTAAGACCCGAGCCGGTTGAGGCTGTAGATCCACGAGCAGCTGACCGACAGTTGAAGCAATTCATGAGCTTCAGTCCTCCTACGTTTACGGGAATGGGATCCCCAATGCAGGCAGAGGATTGGTTATCGCGTGTCAAGCGGATAATGACAGCGATCAGGGCGGAGGAAACTCTAAAGGTCACCTTGGCCACCTTCATGCTTGAAGGAGCGGCGCGTTTGTGGTGGGACGAGGTTGAGGTACACCATTTGGCGGGCAGGCAATTAACGCAAGTGTCGATTGAGGAGTTCTCTCGGATATTTCTGGCGAAACATGTCCCAGCGGCGCAACGCATTGCTATGGAAAATGAGTTCCAACGGTTAAAGCAAGGGGAAGATAGCGTGGATATCTACTTGAATGAGTTTACTAGGTTGGGACGGTATGCGGGAACAATCTTCGCGGATGACCAAAGGAAAACGAATCGGTTCTATGAAGGATTGCGGGATGAGTTGCGATTCCTGCTTTCGAGTTCAGTGAACCAAGGGTTTCAGGCGTTGGTTGATACTGCGTGTGCGTTGGAAAAGGACATGCGGCGGGTGCAAGGGAACAAGGGCTTGGTTGTGTCAAAGCCAGAGGTTCAAGCACCTCGCCCGAGCAAATTGTTTTACCAGAAGAAAGGGGGCAAGAGGTCCAAGCCATCTGGGCAAGTGACTACGACCGTTGTGTCGGGGGCAACGTCAAGGCCGGATTCTCGTACTTGCTATAACTGTGGCCGAGTGCGGCATATCGCCCGTGACTGTCGGAAAGGGGACAAGAAGACGGGTGCGTCTTATGCTGAGAAGGGCAAAGCGGTGGTTGATTCCTCTGCGTCCCAGGCACAGCCCCGAATCTATCAGCTTGGCCAACAGTAAGCGATTAAGCAAAGTGACGTCATCACAGGTACAAGTTGATTTAGCTTACTTGCTTATGTGCTATTGTTTTTGGTTATGTATAGCTTGTGCATGATGTGTGTGCTGCAGGCTTTGTCCTGATTCGGAATAATTTGGTGAGAGCCCTGTTTGATACGGGTGCTTCACATTCTTTCCTGTCTGAGGATTTCGTATCTCGCATTGGGGTACCAAGTCATGTGACGGTGGATAGTACAAGGGTGCTATTGCCGAATGGCTGTGTGATGCTTGCGGATAGGGCTTGCGATGTGGATGTGTAAATAGGAAATCGGGATTTCAGTTTGAGTGTAGCTGTGCTACCATTATCGGAGTCTGATGTGATCTTTGGTATGGACTGGCTCTCGGAGCAGCGTGCCTTTATTGATTGCAACTCCAAGGAGATTACACTGGGCCAGAATACCGGACTTGTGACGAAGTTCGCTGGTATGCAAGGAGTTGGCGGGACTCTGTTGTCTGCACTCCAAGTCGTCAATGCTGTTCGGAAGGCGCGGAGTTATTCTTCACGCTAATTCAGGCTGTTGAGCCAAAGGCCAGTGTCGGTGAAGTACTAGTTGTGTCAGAGTTTGCCGACGTGTTTCCTAAAGATCTTCCTGGGTTACCACCCCAGCGGGAGATTGACTTCTCTATTGAGTTGGTGCCAGGTGCGAAACTTGTGGCCCGCTCTCCATATCGTGTTGCGCCAAAAGAGATGGCTGAGTTGAAAGTCCAATTGCAAGAGTTGTTGGAGCAGGGATATATACGCCAAAGTATGTCACCTTGGAGCGCGCCTGTTCTATTTGTGAAAAAGAAAGACGGTAGCTTACGGTTATGTATTGACTACCGCGAATTGAATAAGCTGACGGAGAAAAACAAAAATCCGATCCCACGGATTGATGACCTCTTTGATCAGCTGGCAGGATCAACGGTCTATTCCAAATTGGATTTTAAATCGGGATATTATCAGCTAAGGATTAGGGAAGGTGACATTCCCAAGACGGCGTTTGGAACACGCTACGGTCATTATGAGTTCACGGTAATGCCGTTTGGCCTATGTAATGCGCCTTCGGTATTTATGGACCTAATGCATCGAACGTTCCGAGAGTACTTGGATTTGTTTGTTATTGTGTTTATCGATGACATCTTAGTATACTCTCATTCGGAAGAGGATCATGCAAACCATTTGCGGTTGGTCTTGCATACCCTGCGGAGGAATAAGCTTTATGCCAAGTTCTCAAAGTGTGAGTTCTGGCTCTCTTCAGTAGCCATTTTAGGCCATGTGGTAAGTGGAGAAGGTATCGCGGTGGATCCGTTGAAGATAAGTGCCATTCGAGACTGGCCAGTGATGTCTTCAGTGGCCGAGGTCAGGAGCTTCCTTGGACTTGCGGGCTACTATAGACGGTTTGTGGAAAACTTCTCACGGATTGCTTTACCTCTGACCACGCTGACGAGAAAAGATCAAAAGTTCATTTGGACGCCGGAGTGCGCGCGAGCTTTTGAAGACTTGAAAAGTCGTTTGACCACGGCGCCTGTGTTGACATCGCCATGTGGTACCGATGGGTATGAGATCTATAGTGATGCTTCTGGGAGCGGCTTAGGCTGCGTTCTTCTGCAGTTTGGTAAAGTGATTGCTTATGGCTCGCGCCAGTTGAAAGTGCATGAGCGGAATTACCCCATCCATGATTTGGAGTTGGCGGCGGTAATCTTTGCGCTCAAGTTGTGGCGGCACTATCTATATGGCGTTAAAGTTGATATCTATACAGATCATAAAAGCCTAAAGTATTTGTTGGATCAGAAGGATCTGAATATGCGACAACGAAGATGGATGGAGTTCCTTGGGGACTATACCTTCGCGATTCACTATACTCCCGGGAAGGGAAATGCGGTCGCTGATGCTTTGAGTCGGAAGACTCCAGTACGGGCAAGCTGGTTGCAGAGGCATGATCAGCGTTTAATCCAGGAATTGGAAGCATTGGAGATATCTTGTGTTGACAAGGGTTCGTCAACCGATGCATGCTTGAACTGGACGGAGGTGCAATATGACCTTACGAACAGAGTTCGGCGAGCAACAGAGCTTGATGAAAGCCTCCAGCGCTATGCAAAAGATGAGTCGGATGACCAATTCTCTTGGGATAACGGTTTGTTACGAAGAAATGGTCGAGTGTGCGTCCCGAGTGTGGGTAAATTGAGGGAAGAGTTGATGTACGAAGCTCACTTTGCAAAGTACTCAGTTCACCCAGGGAGCACAAAGATGTACAGAGATATGAAAAAGCTGTTCTGGTGGCCCGGACTAAAGAAAGATGTCGCACGTTATGTGGCTGAATGCAATACCTGTGCGTTGGTGAAAGCAGAATGCCAGAAGCCTGGCAGTTTCCTGAAGTCGTTACCTATTCTGGAGTGGAAGTTCGATGATATTTCGATGGATTTCGTGCACGGGTTGCCGAGATCTCAATGCGGTCATGATTCAATCTGGGTGATTGTGGACCGGTTGACGAAAGTGGCACACTTCCTTCCAAACAGAAGAGACGATTCAGTGGAAACCTTGGCCAAGCTTTATGTGGAGCAGGTTGTTCGACTGCACGGTGTTCCTCGGAGCATCGTTAGTGACCGTGATGGGCGGTTCACATTGAATGATTGGCGGCTAGTTCATCAAATGTTGGGTACAAAGTTAGCGTTTAGTACGGCCTTTCATCCCCAAACGGATGGCCAGACTGAACGAACCAACAGGATGATGGAAGACATGCTCCGCATGTGCGCCCTAGACTTTGGTAAGAGATGGGAAGATTATATATTTCTTGTCGAATTTGCCTATAATAATAGCTACCAAGCGAGTATTGGTATGGCACCATTTGAGGCTTTATATGGTCGTAAATGTCGTACACCGTTAGCTTGGGCTGAAGCAGGCGAATCTAAGCTGAGTGGGAAAAAGGAAGTCGAAGAAGCTACCTCGCTCATACGCTCTATTCGGGAGAGGCTAGTGATAGCCCAAGATCGTCAAGCAAAGTACTACAATGCCAAACACCGGAACGTGGAGTTCGCGGTGGGTGATTGGGTATATTTGAAGATCAAACCCTTCAAAGGCGTGTCCAGGATTCGGCGTTTGAAAAAGCTAAGTTCGAGGTATCTTGGTCCGTTTGAGGTGGTGGAGCGAGTTGGGGAAGCTGCTTATCGACTAGCACTTTCAGCAGACTTGGGTGGATTACATGATGTATTTCACATCTCAGTCCTTCGTAGGTCGGTGAAGGATCCAGCTCAAGTAGTGGAGAATGATCGGGTACCGGTCGAGTATGGGCTAACGACGAGGGTTAGACCCATTCGGATCGAGGATCGAGCCGAGAAATAGTTGCAGAACAAAGTGATCGGGATGGTCAAGGTCCGATGGGACAATTGTGGCCGTGAAGAGCTAACATGGGAGCGAGAGCAGACCATGCGAGCTGAATTTCCCGAGCTGTTTGTATAAACTGTAGACCGTGTACTTTTGTTATAACAGAGTTATCAAGTTATAGCATTGTTGGTTCTTGTTTCCTTACCGTGCAAATTTCGGGACGAAATTTTGTTAAGGGGGGGGGGGGGGAGGATTGTAACACCCCAAAAAGACTCAAAATGGGTTTGAGGTGCAGGTCAGTTTACACGGCCTAGGACACGGGCGTGTCCCAGGGCGTGTCGGGGGTACACGGCCTGGGACACGGGCGTGTCCCAGGGCGTGTCACGCAAATAAAATGCGTTTTGAGTCAGAAGATTACACGGCCTTGAACCAAGCCTTGAACACGGGCGTGTCAGGTTGGACACGGGCGTGTCCGATGCCGTGTGCCTACCCGTGTACTGCTTGCAACTCGATGAGGCAGGGGTGATACGGGCGTGTCTCAGGAATGACACGGGCGTGTCAGGTTCGACACGGGCGTGTCGATGCCCGTGTTCTGGTAAATCTGAGTCGGTACGAATACCGCGTGTGCTGCTTAAGGGTACACGGCCTGTGACACGGGCGTGTCACAGGCCGTGTCAGCCAAAAATTGAGTTTTTGGGCAAATCGTGGCCGTTCAGATTTCTCTCTTTGGATCCAAGGGCTCAGGTGGTTTCCTGGCTGGATTTAATCCGTGAAGGCTGATGAAGACTTCATTCTTCATTTGCTTAAGGAAGAGAGAAAGAGAGAGGAGGAAGAAGAAGGAGGAGGAGATCAAGCCACCGGCGGAGTTCCCGTGGTCCGATTCGTGATCCGAAGCCGGCGTTGTGAAGGCAAGGCTGCTGCGGTTCTTTCTCACCGGCTAGTTTTCGATGGCTCCCAAGAGATAGACAAGGGTAACGATCTCCCTTCTTGGACATGTGAAGTCCTTCTTTTCTGCATTGCATAGGGAAAACCCTTCCCCGCGAGTGTGCGGTGGGTTGTGGTGTCCCTTAGGGTAGATATGTGAAGTCCCCCTTGTTAGAGGCCGGAATTGGAGTACGGCTCTAGGCATGCTGTGTGAAGCCCATCTGGACATGGTCTGGATTAGTGATGCTTGTTTGCATATCGGAGAAGGCTCCGTGATTATGGCTTGTGTTGCCTTGTGCCTACCAGTTGCTTGGTGCAGCAGGAAGTACTGGATGATGTCCAGGAAATGAAGAGGGTTGGATGCAACTCTTGTGGCCGTGCGTTGCCACTTTATGAGAGGTTGAGCCGTTGGGCTGCAACTCGATGAAAAGGCAGATTGCCGAACAGGAAAGGTGAAACTGACCCGCGCCTATAAATAGCCATGGATACTTCCGTATTCGAGGTGGCACGGCGACTTGAGCAACTGGGGGTGGCTGATCCGTACCTGCGTTAGGTCCGTACGACTTGGAAGCCTGGTTATAGGTTTTGTTTGAGCGCCTAATGAGAGTCTTAGGCCCGCGCGCCGGAAAGACTAGAGTGCTCAAATACCGTGTAGACGGTGGTGTTGACCCTGGTATTCCGGTACACCAAGAATGTGCCCTGAGTGCACGGACTGTCGGGCCGTGTGGCCGATAGTTGTGATGGCTTGAATGTGCCTGTGCGCACATAGTTGCTATATGATGATGCCATGCTTTGCAGGGAAAGAATGCTAATGCCCCGAGAAAGGGGTAGGATTGTTATAATTGGGTCAGCTGAATGCTGACCGTTGCATTGTTTGCCACCGGTTGGGTGGATTGTTCCCATGCAGGTGCTGGAGAGCCAAGTGGTAAGTGAAGGGCTGAAGCCCTACTGTTGTTGCTGCTGCTGCTGCTGCGGCTAGCCCTTGAATGCTAAGCGAATGTTTTGGCTTGTTTTCTTTTACTCATGTATGGCCGGCCTGCGCGCCGAGGTTTGTAAACCATACGGTGTGAAAAGAGGAACTGTAAGGCCTTAAGGACAAACTCTATGTATTTGTGTACATTCCGTGGTTATATATAAAGGTGGTTTATATATTGGACATTCCTGGTTAGAGTTCAAATTACAACTTAAAGCTTCCGCTAGAATGCTCTGAGTTAGGATTTGTGTTTGGTTTGGTATTATCCTGTGACCTCACCGTCTGTTTGTGGCATATGGTGTGGGGCCCCGGCCGGACCTTCTACTATACGTCATTTAACGGATGGGGTCGTTACAGCTTAGCTCACTCAATGCCATTCCAAGGTCACGAGCGTGACAGATCGATCATGGGCGTGTCAGGCCCATGTTGAAATTTCTGAGCTCGCCGATCGTCTTTCTGAGGTCGACGATCGTCGAAGGGGTCACGCCCTAGGTCACGGGCGTGACGGGTCGGTCACGGGCATGACCACCCCTTGACTCGAAATCTTGGTTGATAAACTTCAATTCCTGGGTTTCCTAGGGTTCTGTTATGACAAAACCACTCCCAGGGGTCTAGTTGGAAATGGGATGTAATGTATGAAACATCGTCGACAGAGACGTAAGTGAGATATTGATATCATCGGTCGAAAATAGTGCGAGATACTAAGTGAGAATGATATGCATCCTAGAGATTGGCAAATACGCCCAACGAGGAGTTCACGTCAAATGTTGAATTGAGAGACAACGACATGAAGAATCAAGTTCCCTCCTTCCATGGATATGGTTTCTAGGCAAATGGCTCGTCCATGATGCCACAAATTTTCATTCTTCCCCGATCCATGACGCAGACTTGAACGAAAGAAGAGATCCATGACGGCAATCGACGAAGAAGTGGTTGGCGTTAAGAAATTTCTGATGTGCTTTTTCTGCGTCTCGTGGCAAGCGATATGTTTTCTCATCATGATGCGCTTGGATGGGGGCAAATCATTCCCGATTTTCCACTTTTCAATGTGATCCAATAATGCATCCAATTCAGCCTCAATGAAGAAGCCTTCCCGCATTGGAGCTTGCATAATGCCAACAGTTATTTCAGCCAAGGCAGCCATGAATTGTTCATGCCGAGCACTATCTGTGCAGTTCAAAATGTCCCAGTACCTTGTGATGTAGTGGTGATTATCAAGGAGAACAATGATGTTCTCGAACTCTTCCAGCCATTCTCGCTCATTGAAGCAATTTTCCAGGTACTTGATGAGTAACAAAGTATCATTACAGTAAGTGTTGTACCATTTGAGCAAACCCTGACCAACAGATCTATGTTCCGTATTGCTCGTCATGGTTTTGAATTGATGGAAGAAGATTTGTTGGCGCTCGTTCATGATTGAGTGCAATCCATCAACTGAGGAGAATTTCCTGTCGTTGAACTCATCCATCAATTTCATGCATCCCGACACATTGTGATGATGGTCTGCCGAGAGATGTGCCCGATGATTGTGCCTTCCTAAGGCAACAATGATTGCCCGAGTACGACATCCCGAGCACGCATTTCCAAATACCACGACACGTGGCCACGAGATAGCAATGATTGACGCATGTATTGAGTTGTTTAGATACAATGAATCACCTTGGATGCATCAACACTGCCAGAACGAAACGCATACAAGTCGTATGCTATTTTAATAAGGACGATGTCGTGCATGCTCTGTTCGAACAACTACATGGGATAGTTACGAACGATGGTCATCGGGATAACCCTCTTGGTTTTGGCCTTGTTCATGACATGGAAAGTGGCACCACAGCCGTCTGAGCTCTTCGACTTCTTGCACATATATCTAGGACAGAGAACATATCTGGTGGTGTCGATGCAATCGATGATTTGCAGGGCACTGAATTGCTTGCGAAAAAGAAAGCTGACTTTGTTGCAAGACATACATGCACCGGCTATCCTAGATAGAAGGTTGGAAATCAACAAATATGGATAGAGTTTAAGCATGTTTCCTAATCAAACATTCATTTTTATTTTAAGTTTTTAAACAGGTATGCTGAATAGAAGTTATCCTTTTTCAGATAATGTGGGAATTGGATTATCTATCAATTATATCAATTGTTTGGGTCAAATTTATTTTTTTAACTAAAAACAATAAGTAAATAATGGCCATGCAAGCTAACTTATTTTTCTAACTTAAAACAACCAACCAAAATGAGAATAATTTTACATGTACATCATAATCAAGACAAAACAGAACAATAATATCATCAAACTAGGGCACAAATACACTCTCATCTATGCTCACACCTCAAATAATCCAAAAAATAACTACATATTCCATAATAACATAAAAATAGTGGAATAATGGTTGTTTATTGTGATGTTTGTCTTACAAAAATATTCCAATAACTAAATTATAATGTCCAAAATTTCCTTAAAATAACAAAAAGTTGATAACTAGAGGATACCGCCAGGCGATATAGCAAGTGTTGGCGGTAGCCAGCTGATTTATGGGGCCAACGTCTCTGGTAGGTGTCGCTCGGTGGTAGTGTGATACTGCGTGCCGGTAGCCAACAAATTAATTTGATCTTTGTCTTTGGACAATACAACCCCGCGATAGAGATAACACTTGCGGTAGTGTGCCACGTGTCAGATAAGGTTGAGGCAGTCTTTGGGAGGTAGAATGATGTCGATTGGGCCACCGCCTAAGTTACCGCGCAACGGTAGCAAGTTAGCATGTGGCAGTATCTTTTGATAAAATCTTGAGATGAGAAATATTTATCTTTTATCTCTCTCTCTCTCTCTCTCTCTCTTGGATCCTGAGCTAGAAGAAGAAAGGAGAAGGATATGAGAGCAAGGGCAAGGCTAATCCATCCCTGACGGGAAGTTGTGAAGGCGTGTGGATGGATTTCTGAGTCGAATCCAGATCTACGGAGAGGAAGGCATTGTGACCATTTCCATCTGGATCAGTTGTGATTTCATGGCTCCTCAGCTATCGACAAAAATAAGGCTCTTCCTCCTTGGACAAGTGATGTCTTTATTTAGAATGTACTTGGAAATCCTCACCAATTGGTGACTAACGAGAGATTTCCAACGGGTTGATCGTTGTTATCCCCGGTATGAAACTTGCATATAGAATCGGGAATTGAAGTACAGAATATGCATGTTGTGTGAAGCCCATCTAGATAGGTTGGTCTAGTTTGGTGATGATTGATTTGCATGCAGGAGAAGATTCTATGTCTAATCTTATAATTTACGGAGTCATGGGGTGTGCAGGATGCTGCAGTGAGAGTACTGGAGTTGGTCTTTAGGAAAACACCCAAATTGTTGGAAGAAATGATATTTGTCCCCTACCACGCGGCGGTAGTGCTATCACTGGCAGTAGCTCCCAGAGAGTTGATGATTGTGGTTATGAAGACTATGTACACGAGACAAGGTGGGTAATATGTTGAGCTGAGACTCTTGAGTGCTCAGCTATGGTGGCCATGAGAGCCAGTCTTGGACATAACTTGGTTATGTATATTGTGTTCAGGAAAGGAGAAGATGACTCGCATCTTATCGACCGGTTTGTGGCATGATGATTTGAGCAACGAGAAAGGGCTGATATATATCCGCTCTATGTCTCTTGACTAGATGGCCTAAAGTAACTGGTGTAGTAGGGGGCATAAGAGAGGGTCATTGGCTTTAAAAGTGACCAAAAATGCTCAATGTTGGACTATCAAGTCTGGGACTGTGGATGGTGGTGGGCAAGGGAAAGTACAGAACATCGAAAATGTGCCCTGAGTGCACGGGACATATGGCCATGTGAGCCAATGTATTTGTTGAATAGTGCTTAAATTGCACGTTCTAATGCCCAAAATAGATACATGCTATTTTTTTGTAGGTAAGGAGCACCGCTGCTTAGATTATGGGGTGGGATCGTTATAATTTGGTCAACTAATAATAACCATTGCCTTATTTTGGCACACCTTGGTGGGTCGTGTTTGTGTAGGTGCTGGAGAGCCAAGTGGAAAATAGTGGGCTGAAGTTCCTGATGCTGTATTGACTAGCCCTCTAAGGCCCAAAGACGAATCTTTTACTTTTTTTCATGTGTGGCTGGAATGTGTGCCGATGTATGTAGTATACATTTGTGAAGAGAATAGTTGTAAGGCCTTAAGGCCAAAATATTTGTCTATTTGAATATCATTCCTATGATTTTGTTAGTGGAAATTCTTGTGTTTAGGTTCTTAGAACACTAAAATACTTTCTATAGAATGCACTTTGAGTTAGGATGCGTGAATGTCTTGGTTTCAATGAGTAACTCCACTGACTGTCCGTGAAATATGGCGTAGGGCCCCGACCAGACCTTCTGTTATATTTTTTTGTACCGGATGGGGGTATTACAATTTAGTATCAGATTCTAGTATCGGTCTTTCTTATTCGAATTCGTGGTCCAATTCTTTAAGGGGTGGTGAGCACGTGTATGGGAGTTACCATTACAACATGAAAGAACCCATGAATGTCCACTTAGGAATGAAAATACACATGTTTGAGGAACCTGAGTTAATTACTTTTTGCAATATTGTTGGTTGCTTAATTGTGTTTTCACAATTATAAGCAACTAGAAGTTGTGGGGGGCAGTAGGAACCCCATCGCTCTATGGAGAGTAATGCACCAACTAAGGTGCCAATACCTCTTCCTTCTGCTGAAACGATACGGGTTGTTGCTAAAGTCGTGTTTGCATTAATTAATGTGCAACCAGGAGGGCAAGTGCAACCTCCTACCCTTAGAGTGGCCTAGGAGCCAGTTGGCGTAGTTGAGCATGTGGCAATGAGGCAAGTGGCCTTGGCGCTAGTGGCCGCAAGGAGAGCAATGGAAAGCAATTCAAACATGTGATGAGTTTCAACCCACCTATTTTTGTAACGCCCCTGATTTTCTGATGTTTTTTTATTTCGTTAGTGGCATATTTTTGACGTCAGGGCGTTACGTTGACACGTGGTTGATAGGTAACATTGCTGGAGCATGACTGTTGCTCATTTAGTATCTGAGGATTTGACTTAGAGTATTAGCTTGGCTAATTTCTAGTGTGTTGTTAAGATATCCCTTGCGCGCAGGGTTTATTTTGGAACTCGATGGAGCCTTTTTTGGGATAGTTAGTGTTTTGGACATCGGAGAGTTTTTACCCTAGTTTTGGTTGTCGAATTTTGATTTCCACTTTGCCGTTGGATTCGTAGCATCGATATTTAGCTACGGTGTGATTTTCGTATAATTCCGAGTTTGTTTGAGTTTCGGGTCGTTTGGACGTTTATTTAGTAATTAATTATAATACAACATTATATTACTTATATAAATATAAATATTATCGATGTGACAGAAACCCTATTCATCATCTTCCTCCTAAGCCGTCGCGCTATTTTGCGAAAGAGAAGAATGACGGACATTTCTAGGCCTTCAGCCGTCGATTGCAGGAGCTTTGGTTCTCGAAATCGTCATCGGAGAGTATATTCGGACTGCTCTCGCCGAGATCTACATGTGTGCAGTGAGTTTTTCCCGTTTCCTGGATTTTTGGACGTTAGGTTATGCGATTTTGACCCTCTTTTTCCTTGAAAATTTTCATGAAGTGTAGCCAAGGAGTTTTTGCGGCCGGATCCGTGTGGAAAGGCGCTTGTGTGGCTGGATTTCTGGAGTTAGAGGCAAGTGGTGATTTCTTCCCCTTGCCAAAAGTTTTCCGTGTGTTTTCTAGTTGATTTTCTTCTTCCCTCCTTAGAATTTGGAGTAGTGTAGGGATCAGCCAAGTTCGATCTACTATATAGTGAAAAGTACCTAGTCAAGCAAAGGTAGGATTGGTCATATATGACTATTAGACTAAGTAGGATTCGTCGAGTATATAGCTAATGGTCTAAGGAAATCTTGTCATATATGATATTACAAGTTTAGACAATTTTGTTGAATATGATCTTTAGCTTAGGTATGAAGATTCGTCGAGTATGGTGGGGTTAGCCTGATTAAAATCCGTTTAGTATGGTCTTACATTAAGTCTAATTCGTCGAATAGCTTAGGAGTTAAGTGAAGTCGGATTCATCGAGTAATCTTGACGAATTCGTCGAGTATTAGCCTTTGGCATTGAGTGTAGTCCTAGTGTTGAGTGATTATTGAGACTAAGGCAAATTCATCAATTATTCACGATGAATTCGTCGAATGTCAGCCTTTGGCATTGAGTGAAGTCCTAGCATTGAGTGATTCTTGAGACTAAGGAAAATTCTTCGAGTATTCATGATGAATTCGTCGAATGTCAGCCTTGGTGTTGAGTGAGTTGGCCATGGCATTGAGAGCGATGAGTAGTCTTCAAGATTAAGTCAAAAGTATTTTGTGAACTCGACGAATTCGTCGAGTATAGTCGACTTGGCGTTAAGAGCGTCGAGTGAAGTAAACTTCGCTGAGTAAAGTCCATGCATCAAGTGAGACTGCTTTGGCATTGAGAGCGTTGAGTGAACCACAGATTCGTCGAGTATACTCGACGAATTTCCTATGGACTTAGGTTATTTCGCCGATTCGTTGATTATCAAGGTTATATAGTCGAATTGTCTAATATCAGTAAATGAACTAATTTGGCTAAGTTTAATTTGTCAAATGTCTACTGTATTTATCGAGTGTACATGAGGAATCAGTATGGACTTAGTCTATTTTGCCGAATTGAGTTAATTCGCCGAGTTTGGGCCTTAGGGTAAATTTTGGGATTTTTTTCTTCCTCCTGGTCAGTGGAGAAGCCCGGTGTTTTGGTGGGTGTTTAGTAGGTGTTTATGGATGTTTAGGTGTGGCCCATGGTTAGCAGTGGATAAAGGACCACCAACCTAGTGCCAGCTTGTGAATCTTTGCACTTGGTGGGTTTTTCTTATGTTGTTTTTATCTTGGACTATTGGGTTGTGTTGGACAATGTGTGTTGTGTACATTGGTTATAATGTACTTTATTTGAAGAAGCCCCTTCAACTCAATAATATACACATATTTGTATTTGATGTATATTTATGTTTATGTATGCAGGATGTCTATTTCATATTGATTGGACAGGTGGACACAACAAGCTAACTAGATTTTGAAGAAAAATGGCTAAGTACAAAAGTGTCGACACACTTCAACCTTGTCGACACCTTTATAGAAGCTGTGTCAAGACAAGTCAGCAAAATGCTGAGTGAAGTCAGCACAGTCTACATAAAAATTGCTAAACACAAAAGTGTCGACACACTTCACCTGTGTCGACACCTTTGCAGTAGTTGTGTCGAGACAATACAACTGTCTTGACACAAAGAAGGCAGGAGATTTTTCTAAGCAAAATTGTATCGTGACAATCTAACTATCTCAACACTAAGCATAATTAAAGAGGTTGACACAAAAGATGGATGTGTCGAGACAAATAAAATGTCTCGACACTTAAGTTTCAGATGAAAATTCTTCCAAGTAGAATTGTGTCGAGACTGCTGTGATGTCTCGACATAAGTGTCGAGTCACTTTGGACATTTCGACACTTTTGTTTCTGAAGATGTGCAGAGTCAACACAGAAGTGTCAAGATAAGTCAGAACTGTCAATTCAGCTACAAAAATGTGATATGTCAATAGAAACTATTTAAAGGGAAAAATTGAAGAATGATGTCAGATGCTGATGTTATCATCCAGAAACCAGCCATCCATGAAGGCTATAAATAAAGGGATTGTCTACACCAAATAGAATATACAGTACACAGAATCGGAAAAAGCAAACAAAAATTCTCATTCCTACAATTCCGAGAAGGAGGAAGAAGACGAAGGTCTTCAAGAAAATCTCAAGATCCCTTCACCAGGTTGATCTGAAGACTAAGGTGGAACTGATCTACAATTTCTTCAAGGAATTCAAGCCGATCAACATCAAGAAGATTGAAAATCCAGAGAATCAACTTTTCAGCAAATCAATTTATCAAGAAGAAATCCATTGTTGTTGAGTTGAAGAATCTGTGCTAACAGATAAGTCAGAATTACAGACATTCTGTTTTTTGAAGGTTATTGTTTATAGTTTACCTCTTTATTTTATAAGATCTCCTTGAGATATGAGTGGGTAGGAGATCTTATCTCTGAGTTGTAAGCCTAAGTTATAAAGGCTGAGGTAGGGTTTATAAAGGACCTAAGGTAGGTGGTTTTGGGTGAATCACTGAGTTGTAAGCCTAGTTTATAAAGACTGAGGTAGGGTTCTTGAGGAACCTGAGGTAGGAGATTGGGAGAATCTCCGAGGTAGGACCTATTGGTCTATGTGTAGGTTTCTTAACAGAAACTGAGATTGTAGGATCTTTGGATCTGAGTTAAAGAGGAGGAGATATAACCTTATCTAGCGCATTGCTAGTGAGGAAGAAGGGGGAAAGTGGATGTACCCTAGATAGGGGAACCACTATAAATTTTGTGTGTGCTGTGGATTGCTATTGTTTGTGTTGTGTCCTAAGGAAAAATAAATTCTTATTTTGCAGGAATGTCCAAGCACCAGAGATAGACCAATCTGGTACTTGGATAATGGATGTTCCATACATATGAATGGAACAAGAGGTTATTTGAGGGAATTTGTCCCCATGGAGAATGAACCAAAGGTGATCTTTGGTGGAACTGACAAATGATTAACCAAAGGTTATGGTAAGATCACAAATGGCTTAGTCACTCTCACCAAAGTATCTTATGTGGAAGGGTTGCAATACAACCTTATAAGTATAAGCCAACTCTGTGATCTTAGCTATGACATTACATTCCGCAAAGATGAGTGCCTAATAAAGAATTCAAGTAACCAAGAGGTCATCTTGACAGGCACTAGATGTAGGAATGCATATTGTTTGAATTTTCTTTGTTTATTGATGAGTTGTAAATATACACATTTTTTAGTATTTTATTTAAGTAGTTTTAGAATGTTTTAGTTATTTTTCTTTAATAAATATGCTTCTTTTTGTAAAAACTGATCTAACTTAGTTTATTTTGATTTTCTGGAATTTTTCAGAAAATGGTTAAAAATTGACCTGACACGCCCGTGTCATGCTAACCGACACGCCCGTGTCGCCCCTCGACAATCCACAGTCGTCGACCCCAACTCGACACTCAATGCTTCATCAACCCGAGCAGGACACGCCCGTGTCCGTAGACCCGACACGACCGTGTTAGCCACTCAACGCCTTCATCCAGTCGACACTCAACGCCACTCAACTCTGGCAACCACTCAATGCTTTTACTGTTCACCTCTCAAAGCCACTCAACGCTTTTACTATTTACCTCTCAACGCCACTCAACGCCATCAACTTGACACTCAATGCCAGCATGTCACGCCCGTGTCCAAGAACGACACGCCCGTATCGGACACGTGTCCCATCCCGAAGCTTCCAGAAACAAGCCAGCTCGCCAGATTTTGCCAAGTCAAACACGACAACTGTGACACCCCCCCTACACACCCGTGTTGTAGGCCGTGTCACGCCCAAAATTTTGTCTATAAATAAAAAAATTTTGTAAGATCCAAGGGTTCACTTTTTTGAGCCAAATACAATGTATTTTGTGGGCTGCTTGGTGTGTTCCATTGACATGTAAGAAGAACTTTCTCCCCCTCTTTTTATTTTTGTATTAGCTTTGTAATAGTTCTTTTTCATCAATAAAAACATGTTAGCTTTTCTCTTCTTAAATGGTTTTGGAATGAACTTGTGTGCCCACTTTGTTCTTCTTTTTATTCTCATATTTTTCTTAGTGTTTCTCTTTATGAAAAGTGTGTGTGTGTATGAGTTTAACTAGATAATTTCTTCATGCTTTTAATTAGTTGTTATGTTAGATTTTATTATAGTTTTTATATAAAAAAAATGAAATGTTATTATGGTAGTTTTTCATCAAGCTTTATGTTACATTAAAAGTATATCTTCTTCATCCTTTTGAACTTGTAAAAGTGAAATTAAAAGTGATTTTAATTTTTTTTAACTTAGTCTTTGTTTAAGTTGTAAAACTTTTTGTCCTTTTAAAATTTATTTTTACTTTTTCATCACTTTTATGAACTCTTAAGAATGAAAATGTTAAAATTTTAATTTTTGAGCACCTTTGATTTTAACTTTAATTTCCAAAAACTTTTGCCCTTTTTATTTTTATTTCATCTTTTTATGTGTTTTTTACAAATTCTAAGAATAGAAAAGTAGAAATTTTAATTTTTAGGTAACTTTCATTTTGTTTTTAATTTGTGTGTGTGAGTGTATGAGTTAGGTTTTAATTTTGTTTTTTTAAATTTCATGTTATGTGTGTGAGTTTATGAGATAATTTTTCATGCTTTATTTTATTGCTTTCTTTTAATTATGTAGAATGTGTGAGTGTATGAGAAAAATTTTCATGCTTTATTTTATCGCTTTCTTTCAATTATGTAGAGTGTGTGTGTGTGCGCATTTATTTCCGCCTACTCGTTAAGAGTTAAATGATGAGTTTTCATTTACCGCCTACTCAATTGAGTAGGACTTGTCATTTACCGTCTACTCATTTGAGTAGAACTTGTACACACATTTATTTCTGCCTACTCGTTTAGAGTTAAATGACGTGTTTTCATTTCCCTCCTACTCATTCGTGTAGGACTTGTCTTTACTTTATTTTATCGTTTCGAAGTGTGCGTGAGTTCTCGTTTTAATTAGCTTTTCAATGTTATCTAAATGTTTGTTATTTTATGTCTTCTTCTTATAATCATTTAGTGTTTAGTTTCGAACTCGCGCCTCATTAAAACCATAAAGTTGTCCCCATACCGATGAGTGGCTAATCGTCTTTAGCCCTTTGCATCGAAGAACATTGGGAAATATAAAATGATTTGAAATAATTAAAGTTCTTTATTTTCATTTTAATTTAAGGACTTAAGGTTTTCCCCGGGTTAACGACGCGTAGGACCACATAATCGATGAGTGGGCTCTATTTCTGTTATCCATATGCTAGCTTGGTGAGAGGCCGTGCATATGGACCGATCCCCCTTGGATAAATAGAATTGCGTACATACCCTCGAGAGAGGATAAGCGTAGTTCTACAGGATTGGGTTCCCCACCCAATAGCGGAGTTCTTAGCGTAAAGCGGGCGTTAAGAGGAATTCTTCGTCGGATTAACGTTCGGTCGAATAGTCTTAGCGTTCAAGTGAGCAATATTCCTAGAGATAAGTTCACTCATACTTGTGAAATCTCTACGGCCAAGTTACCTTTTATTAATTTGAAAATTAAGTTCAATAATTATCAAGAATTATTTTAGTCTTAATCCGATTCGATGCCGAGCGTTAACCTGTCATCAAATTAATCTAGTAATTTTCAGCTTTCTTTTATTTTCGTTGTTAAGTGACAAACAAAAAATTTACCTTACTTTCAGTAAAATAATAGTCCTCCTGGAGGAGTAAAAATAATCAACCCGTCCACGAGAACAATATGACCTCGGTATTCTCCCGAATATCGAGTACTACATGTGATAGGTGCACTTGCCTCCTTTCGTTAGAAACTTCAATTTTCTAGCCAGTCCGCGACGGTTGACTGATCGAACCAACCACCCAAATAAGAGTCTACACGCGGGCTCCATCAATTTTTTGCTGCCGTTGCCAGGGATCGAACCCGGGTCACCCGCGTGACAGGCGGGAATACTCACCACTATACTACAACGACCCTGATGCGTAGAAACGTCACTGATGCGTGTTC
Source organism: Platanthera zijinensis (assembly GCA_039513925.1). Taxonomy (NCBI): domain Eukaryota; kingdom Viridiplantae; phylum Streptophyta; class Magnoliopsida; order Asparagales; family Orchidaceae; genus Platanthera; species Platanthera zijinensis. The sequence goes on from CM077081.1 coordinate 125,849,810, forward strand.
GAGGAAGCCCATTTAGAAACCCTACATTATTAGAAAAAAATAGCAAACATGATAAATAAAGAGAGAAAAAGATAAACGTGGGGTGCCTCTCAGGAGCGCTTTGTTTATATTCATGTAGCTTGACAATATTGGCGGGTTATATATCGAGTAGGGTTATGGTTTTATTATGCTCGATCACTGGGTCGCCCGCTATGTAAGACTTTAACCGATGACCGTTTACTTTAAACGAGCCTTTTTTCCGGGTGGGAGATGAGTATGGTCCCATATGGAAAGACTTCTTTAACTATGAAGGGACCGAACCATCTAGATTTTTGTTTTCCTGGAAAAAGTTTAAGACGTGAATTATAAAGAAGGACAAGATCGGCACGAGAAAAAATTTTTGGGGACTTTATTTTTCGATCGTGATATAACTTAGAACGCTCCTTATAGAATTTATTGCTCTTGTAAGCATTCGCATGCCATTCATCGAGCTCGTTTAGTTTCAATTTTCTATTCTGAGCGGCTAAGTTAGCGTCGAGGTTTAAGAGTTTTAAAGCCCAAAGAGCGTGATGTTCTAGTTCTACGGGTAAATGGCACACTTTGCCATAGACGTATCGTACGACATACAAAACCGTAACCGGTTGTACTCCATTTCGATTAGTCTATAGCAAAGCGTATAATTTACCCGTAGAATTAGAACATCGCGCTCTTTGGGCTTTAAAACTCTTAAACCTCGATGCTAAATTAACCGCTCAGAATAGAAAACGTCAACTAAACGAGCTCGATGAATGGCGTGTAAACGCTTACGAGAGCAATAAGTTCTATAAGGAGCATTCTAAGTTATATCACGATCGAAAAATAAAGTCCCCAAATTTTTTTTCTCCGGGCGATCTTGTCCTTTATAATTCACGTCTTAAACTTTTTCCAGGAAAACTAAAATCTAGATGGTCTGGTCCCTTCATAGTTTAAGAAGTCTTTCCATATGGGACCATACTCGTCTCCCACCAGGAAAAAGGCTCGTTTAAAGTAAACGGTCATCGGTTAAAGTCTTACATAGCGGGCGACCTAGTGATCGAGCATAACGAAACCATAACCCTACTCGATATATAACTCGCCAATATAGTCAAGCTACACGACTATATATAAAGCGCTCCTGGGAGGCACCCCACATTTATATTTTTTGCTCTTTATTTATCATGTTTGCTACTTTTTCTAATAATGCAGGTGTTGGGTATATTGGAAAATGTGTACCAGATTTGGAGAAGCCTTATCTTAGTCAATGATATGCATCAATTTGTATTTAATAGATGTTTGAGTTACATTGTGTAGGTTTAAGCATTTGAAGAAAATTTTTTAAGTACAAGTGTCGACACTTGTGAAGTAGCTGTGTCGACACCCAGAAGCTGTGTCGACACTCTGAAGTTGTGTCGACACTTATGAAGGTGTTGTGTCGACACTCAAGTTGTGTCGACTCTTATGAAGAACTTATGTTGACACTCAAGCTAAGTCGACATTTCTGAAGAAGCTGTGTCGACACTCAGAATTGTGTCGACACCTGAGCCAGGAGTTATGTCGACACCAGAAGTAATTGTGTCGACACACAGGACTTGTGTTGACACAGACTCAACGCCTTCTGGATACTTTCAACACTGTCGACATTCATTCAACGCTGTCTGTCAACAACAGTTATGTCAACACCAGAAGTAATTATGTCAACACATAGGACTTGTGTCGACACACACTCAACGCCGTCTGGATACTTTCAACACTATCGACATTCACTCAACGCCGTCTATCGACAATAGCTATGTCGAGACCATAAGCAGCTGTGTCGACACACAGGACTTGTGTCGACACATACTCAACGCCATCTGCCAGCAACAGATGTATCGACACCGGAAGCATTTGTGTCGACTCACAGGACTTGTGTCGACACATTCAACAGAAGATGTGTCGAGAAGCAGAAGTATGTCTGTGTCGACACTTGGAGTATTGTGTCGACACCATGAAGACTTGTGTCGACACTTGGCCAATATGTATCGACACATATGAAGCAGTCTGCTGAGTGATTTGTACTGAGTTGGAATGACTCTGAAGAATCTACTGACATGTCTAGTGACTTGATAGCTATCATATCCAACCGGTCTGACACCTCTGACAGATCTGTCAATAGTTTGTTAGAAACCGGATCAACCGGTAACCATGAAGCAAACTCTATATAAGAGACATATCAAAAACTTCAGAAGGTGTGGAGAAAAAGAAAAAAGAGAAACAGATTCAGAATTGTTCTGCAAGAAAGATTCAGATTCTAATCTGAGTTTAAGGAAGAAGCTGACTGAAGATTAACTTCAACAGCAAGAAGATTCACCTTATTTTGTTCTATCAAGAAGCTTTGAGAAGTTAAGTCAGGCTGGATCAGAAGGATCAGTTCAGTCAAGAATTGATCAAGAAGGCTACACCAATAGAGGAATCTAGCTGGTGAATTTGTTTGTTTCTTATTACATTCTATTTCTTGTAAGATCTATTATCAGTTCTGAGTTGTAAGCCTAGTTATAAAGGCTGAGGTAGGGCTGAGGCCTGAGGTAGGAATTTGGTGAAGAATATGAGGTAGGACTTGTGGAAAGTCTGAGTTATAAGCCTAGTTATAAAGGCTGAGGTAGGGCCGAGGCCTGAGGTAGGATTCTGGGGAAGAATCTGAGCTAGGAATTGTTAAGTTTGAGCTGTAGGAACCATTTTGGTTCTGAGATTGTAAGATCTGCGGATCCGAGGCAGTGGAAGGATGTTAGGCTGAATCCAGTTATCTACTGGATAGGTGAAGGAGGAAAGTGGATGTACCCATATCTTGGGGAACCACTATAGATCTGGTGTTCGCCGTGATGTGTTTATGTTATGTGATTTGATTAATCTGTGTTGAATAATTATCAAATTTTTTCCTTAAAAGGACTTTAAAAGATTAGAACCTATTCACCCCCCTCTAAGTGTTTAGGGTCTTGAAACAAAGTCTTTCAAGTGGTATCAGAGGGAAGTTACTCAAAGATTGACTTAACAATCAGAGTTATTTTCCAAGGCAAATAATAGATATCAAGAATGGGTTCAAATGAGAATCAAAAGGAATTTGGATCTATGGAATTACCTATATGCAGGAAAGAATCCTTTGGCATTTGGAAGGAAAGGGTCAGGTTGTTTATGGAAGTATCTGATCCAAGAATTTATTTCACAGTACAGGAAGGCCCCTTCATTCCAATGAAGGTATCAGTTCTTGATGCAAACATTCAAACTCCAAATAGCTATTCTGAAATGACCAAGGATGAAATCATCCTGACAACACTAGATAAAAGAGCACAGAACATTATTGTAAGTGCTATAGATGATGCCACTTTTAAGAATCTGGTGCATTATAAAACCTCCAAAGAAATGTGGGACACATTAATTGTCTACATGGAGGGCATAGAAGAAGTTAGAGAGGACAGGAAGTCTATGCTGAACCAGGAGTATGAGAGCTTTAGACAAGCTAAATCTGACAGCATAGCTGAATGATATAAGAAGTTATTTAGAATAGTGAATGAGTTGATGACCTATGGAAGGGTCTTCAGCACTTATGAACTGAATGATATGTTTCTTAGGTCTCTAAAAAAGGATTGGGACACTAAGATATGTGTTATCAGAGAAGTGGCCAGGCTGGCTGATACACCTCCACCTACACTGTTTGGAAAGTTGCTATCATATGAAATGCAGCATTCTGCCAGAAAAGAAGAGGAGAAGTGCAGCAGATCTGAGTTTAAGGAAAGGTTAGTGGCCTTCAAAGCTGAAGGCTCAAGAAAGGGTAGGAGAAAATCTACTTCTCCACCTAGAAGGAGTGCTGAGGCAGAAGAAGGAATTTCTAACAATAACACATCAGATAGTCATACTTCCGATGAGGACTTTGCTGCCTTTACAAGGCAATTCCAAAGGTTTATGAAGAAAAAGAAATGGAGAAACAGGCCATCATCTTCATCCTATTCCAAGGATGAGTACAACAGGAAGCAGAAGACACCCAAGGAGGACAGGTATGCTTCTAAACTTGGTAAACAATCTAATACTAAGATTATGTGTTATTGCTGCAACAGGACTGGACATGTCATAGCTGATTGTCCTAATTAAAGAAAGGAGTCAAAGGACAAGAAGAAGCAGCAGGTCAAAGGTAAGAAGGAGAAGTCTCTAGTTGCTCAGAAGGAGAAGAGTTGGACAGAATCTTCATCTTCAGAATCTGGAGAATAAGCAGAAGCATATGTTGGGCTATTCTCAACAGAAGAGGAGTCTAGGGAACTAGAATTCATACAGATGCTGGACTCCATAAATTGAGTTAAAGAACATTGCTGTAGAGGGCTGATGGCTCAATCTGAAGATGATCAGTGCCAGGATCAGCCTGAACCAAGTAAGGTAAACTATTTTCCCTTAGTTTCAGATTACTTTACTGGATCAGAATCAGAAGCATCTGCTTCAAAAGAAGTGGATGGATCTGACTCTGAAGGGGATGTACACAGACTCATTGATGAGTATGGTGGGTTATTGCAAGCTCTAAAGAAGAGCAAGTTTCTTGTTAAAGTGCAGGCCAAAGAGATTGAGTTGTAAGATCCTGTCTCCCCATTCTAAGGCTAACCCGAATCTTATGCCCAGAACCGCCGCCTTACGGTGACACTAACGCATGGGTTAGTCGACACCGCAAGACGCCGATTCTGCCGGCTAGTACGATCATAACCTGTCGGCCAATATGAGAATAAAAGGGTACAAAGCAGAGCAAAAATGTAGAAGTCCACAGCCACAGTACTAAACACATATATATAACAAATGAAAAGTACAAGGTACAGTCCACAATGAGTACTATATAATGAGAGTAAAACGGGCTTATGCCTTGTACATCAGAATCAAATCTCTCTCTCAACTAACAGCAGCGGAAATCTAAAATCTCACTCATCACACCTGTAGACGTACTCCAGTAGTAGTAGTAGAAGGTGCCGGTATCTGCTCCTCAAGTCCAGCCTCCCCGTCGTGCTGGTCCATCTCCTCGAGCTCCTAAAAATAGTATGGTCACCGACCATTAGTCAAAAAGACTAAGTCGTTTCCTCCGCACCTCGCCCCGCAACTCCTAGGCACCGTGCGGGAGGACGAAGCGGAGGACAAACAAGGGGTGACAAAGGAGGAAGCAGGTGACAGGAAACTAAAGCAGAATATATCAAAATATTAGTAATGAAAAGTAACCTTCACTTATGCGAGTACGCATAAGCAAGGGGTCTTCTACAAGGCTCCCATCGTATAAAGTGTCTCATACCATTTTATACGATGGGGTGTCAGATGTCACAAGGAGTATATATATAAAAGGAAAGTAACCTTAACCTATAAACTTGCCCACACAAGCTTATAGACTAAGGGATCGTTATGCAGGTCCTAATGTATAAGCGTCCCATACCACTTATACATTAGGTGTCATAGGTTGTTATGAAAGTTAATGATATGCATTTATATGGTGGGTATGATATGAACATGCAGTGCAACACACACACACAACTCTGTGATCACAGACCTTTAGTTCCCACTTTTCGAGAGCTAGCATCACTCTCAGGTACTACCGTTGTGGCTACGGCAGCAGCGGAGCGGGCGTCTCCGTCTTCTAGGCGGGTATACACACTACCAGGCCTAGACCTCTCTTGTACGCCTTTGTACACCGACAAGTGCACTCTAGAGCCTCTGCGTACCACTTTGCTGACTACCTGTCAGTCTTGTTGGGCCGGGTGCGCGTTATCGGGAAAAGTCCTCCAGACCTCAGTATAAACAACCTACTGGTCCCTCTAACCCTCACGCCCGCCTGGTCCACCGTACTGCCGTCGGTGTGACAACTGACCAGTACCGCATGGCCCGCCACTAGTATATGCACATGCAAGTATAATATATTGAGCCTCCAGCTCGAAGGACTATCCTGTCCCAAATCTCTCCAACCCGTCACGGGTGAGTATGTGCTATAAAACCTCCAACCCTGCCCGGGAGAGTATATATATGTCAATCTCTTTCCTCCAACTCTGCACGGGTGAGCAAGTAGTCAATAGACTCCAAGTCCCTCCAACCCGGCACGAGTGAGCACATGTCCATTACACTTAACCTATTAGACTACTCTTGTCTACCAGTTGTTATACCTAGTGACTTAAGGTTAATCCCAGGACTGCCCAAGGTATTCCCGGTGAAGGGCTCTCAGGGGAACTAGGAGCTACGATGGGCTGAATCCCAAAGCTCCCTTTCTCAAGGATGTTTACTTTAGTTGATGTCTACCCAGAATCCCTTTTTCTCTCTCCTGTTACATAGAGTGACATAGTGACTTAGGTATGGATTGAGGAACGACTGTCTTCCGTCGACTCCTCCTAGGTAAGTCTAAGGTTGCGCTATTACTCACGTCTCTAGAATACATCTGCCACCCAGGGTTATATTTCCGATCTTAGATTCTAACTCAGTTGTTGATTCGTTCCCTGGCGGCCTATAGTATAGCCTACCTTTACTATGCGCACCCAATGGCCTAGTACCATCCCGAAATCGAACTTCCAAATCCTTGGGCCACCAACCCCCAAATATTTATCCTAGGGTGGTATGATCTACTAGAATGAGTATGGTAATTTTCACAATTTTCTCAATTATTTTCATAATTAACTTATTTTCTCCCAATATTTCCCAAGGTCATTTAACATATGAAGTGTGTCTTTGCATAGCCCTAATGATTCAAAATAATTATCCTAACCATTAACATAATGAAATATCACTATTTCCCAAGGTTTATAATTTCTCACCAAACATTTGTATTTATTTGTTAATTATCACAAAACCATCATAATTACCACTTTTCAAAGTAAGTATGAGAACTTTAATCACAAAAATTCTAGGAAAATTACAGGGGATCTAAATCATCAAAATAAGGCTACTGACAAAGTTTCATCAACTTTAACAATGTTATAGACTTGCAATTCAATTTATTGGGTATTTACCAAAATGCCATTATGATGAATTAAAATTTATATGCACAACCAAAAATTCTGAAATAAATATGTCAGTTAACTAATATCTGTATACACCTCTATAAATATTTCAAAAATTTTCTGACCTATATTTTCATTAAATCATGAATAAAAGCAATAGGGGTAAAATGGTCATTTACATAACATTCTACTTCAAAAGATCTCAAACAGAGACAATAAAATTACCCCAACTCAAATATATCCAAATATTTAACAGGACCCAATTTGAGGATTTTTGCTTGATTGAACCTAATTTTTATTTTTATTTCCCAATAAAACCATAGTTTTCAATAATTCCAAATAATGAGATTTTTGTTCCCAAAAATCCCATAATAATTTTGAGGGGCTGCATTTGACCTAAATATCCTTTAGAATTAATTTCAAGGTCTTCAGAAGTTCTGAGATGAATAAATACACATTTTAGCAAAATTGCTAATTGCACACCAAGGCTAATTCTAGCCTACACTTGCAAGTGGGTTAACCCATCATGCAGTGGTTCAAATGGGCTGAAATTGTTGTCAGACCCTAACCATGTTCCAGAGGACTTGCCACCAAAACTTGGGACCATTTAGAGGCTTAACACTCCATTTATTCCAATTATTTAATTTTTGACATTTTGAACAAAACTATAGGGAAAAGTATTACAAAAATTCCTAATTTTTGGCATGGGTTAGGTATGCCCTAAACATGCACATGCCCAAAATTTCAGGCCATGTGGATCACTGGTTTAGCATGGGCACTCAAATTAAGATCTGACCTAGCCTAGGACCAGTCCTAGGAGAATTGACCTATAGGACAGACCACTGGGTCAAAGTCCAAGATTATTGTGGCATTAGAAAGTTAAGGCCTAAGACTACAAATTATCTTCAGGGGTCCTGACCTAGAAATGTCTCTGGGTGCCCTAATTTTCACTTAGAAATAGGCTGTAAAAGTGTGACAATAATCACTGTACATTTATTTAAATCAACATATATACATATTGATACAGCGCGAATCTTAAAGCTAGATGGACGGGATCATTTCATCGTCCCCAATGAATGGACGGCCTGGATTGGTGTTTCCTGGGCCACCTTGCGGGACATTTTTCGGCCGGCTGAGGCGGCGCCGTGGCCGGCCAACGGTGCCATCACCTTCACGGTGGTGGTGGCTTCCATTTCCCGGCGATGAGGCGGCGGGAGACGGCGGCACCGGCGATCCCGAGAGGTATAAAATTCTCGGAAAAATCGAGATTTTCTCACATGGCATCGGGCTCAATTGAGCCCGATTTCTCTCCTAAATGATCTAGGAAGCTAGTACGTGGAGAGGTGAGGCGAAACGGACCTGAATTGGCGGTTGGCTGCGGGTGTGGCGGCGGTTGGCCATGGCTAACTAGCTCCAGCGATCTACCTCCCAAAAAATTGATTCTCCACCAATTGCTATGCTCCAGGACTCAAACTCCACTCCTCTCCTCTCTCTGAAACTAATGGTGGGCTCGGATTTGGCCTGGAATGACTGTATAAGGAGATAAATCCTATGTGAGCTTGGTTTAGCACTTTGGATGCTTCACCATGGCTGCCAAGTGGCTGTCATGCCTTGAAATCCTTTGAAATGAATAGGGGTGGTTTGTCAGCATGCTTATGGGCTGAGGAGTGAAGGCCACATGGCCTCTTTTCATCACCTTCCCCTTTCTCTCTTCTCTTTTAGGTGTTTTCCCCAAAATACCCCTTTGCATGTAATCTCTCTCCTAATTTTGGGGGTTAGTGGTTGTCCTTGTCCACTTGGCTGGTCATGGGCCAAGTTTGGTGGGCTTGGCCCAAGAGAAATGACTTGGGCTCTCATTTTCACCCTTTAGGTTAAAATGTTGACTTCTTGACTTTTTGAGTTGACTTGGTCAACATGGTGAGTGGGCTGACCCCACTTGTTGGTCATGAGCCCAATGACACCAACCAACTTGGTTTGGGTCAAGGGGGTGACCTACTTAGGCTAATTTGGGCTTATGAGTATGGGTTTGATCACTTTAGGCCCAAGGTTGACTTGGGTCAACCAAGGTCAGAATGTTGACCTAGTGGCATGCCCTAGGATCCACTTAGATTGTAATTAGGGTTAGGGCAGTGTGGTGGGGTCATGGTGTGGTTAGGGTTTCTAATTAGGCTTGTTTGACCGAGTTTGACTTGGTCCTATGGTGGGCCCCACATGGTTACAATCCACTATCTAGGGTCAAACCTAGCTAATACCCTAACACCCATCCCATGCCTAACCCAAATCTAAGTTAGGGGGTTTAGAAGTAACATTGGGATGTTACAAATCCTATAAACAAAAGAATAATTTCATCCCCGAAATTTAAGTTCGGGTCTACAGGGTTCTAATTGCAAGAATCATAAGAACTTATTAGAGGTAACAATCCTCTTCCGAATGCACTTTCCTTTTATTTTGGGCTACTCATATTGTGAGGACACGTTTCCCAGCCCTTCGATATTTTATAATCAAACTAAGCTTTATCCACTCATTGGATTGTAGTCTTACGACCCATAACCATCAAGTACTTGTAATTTAACAAATTCATAAGTAGGAATCTTTTCCATTCCGGTCCACCTAGGTTTTTTTTATTTATAATTCAGCGAGAACTTATAATCACCCCAAGATATTCTATACATTAGATCAACATTATTATGTATAGCAGTAAATCAACTTCCGAGATCCTGATGTGATGAAAAGATCATCATTTTGTTTCTCCCAACTTCAAGACTCATCACATCTCTATCTAAGCAGTAACATATGGTTCGTAGTGTGTTCACCTTTCGAGCGTACATCAAGCGATCATTATGGATATTGATGTTTGTACCAGTGACTCTCGATCACTTTTCACATATAGTCTAATCCATGAATCCATGAGCGTATCTTTTCAGGTATGGTGAGATCCGACACAATTTTGATTTAGCAAAAAGGAACTTTTATTGAGCACTGATCACCATCGTGTGATTTTACCGTATATGCCGTTGATAGCCAAGTTTTATATATCATTGTCATGAAATCTCCTAATGACGATTATAATGTTACCATGTGTGTATCCTGGTTCTTAATGCTATCATGATCGAGGGTCATATATACGTGTACGATCTTGACTCATTCTATAACTGAAACATTTGTTATCAATATGAACATTGGTAACGAGTTTTTGACCCTCGGTCATTTTTTTTCATGTTCAGTCTAACCCATTAATTATATGTGCATATTTTCAAAAAAATTGAACCACTTGATTTCCTCATCGATCAAATCTTAATAATATTCACTTGTCCTTGAGGATTTCACCGTATCCGTGATAACAATCTAAATTGATTTCTTTATTGTCATGAATTTCCTTACGGTGATCATGGTGTTAACAACAGTCGTGCCATGGTTCTTGATGTAACTGTAACCAATAGATCATACATATGCGTATGCTATAACTAATCATCAACCATATTTCAATTTGTTGAGTCGTTACCTTTGTAAGTGTCATGCCTTGACAATTTCACCATTTACGTGCTTGAAGTTTCAATTTGGTATGCTCATAGTAATTCTCCTATACATGTTCATTTGGCCATCTTAATTGACCCGCATGGGGGAATACCTAACTAGAGCTTTTATACTTACGAGGTTAGCTCGAGCCTGTGTAAACTTAATCCTCAAAATTATTATGTCATGGTAGAGACTATCATATCTCTAAGTTCATGAGTTTTCATTATTTGTATATTTCCAAAAATACATACCTTGCACTATCTGATATAAGCAATGCTGAAACTTATTCGTTTTTCTTGTGCGTAGGGTATGCTCATATTGTCTACTCACGATCAAGCCTTCAGGATTATTATAACACTCGATTCTAAGGATAATAACATATCTGTAATCCTGAGTTGATATCGAAATTCCGAACCTTTCGAGGGCGATTATTAATTCATCGAACATTTTCATTTTGGTTTCTGAGACTAACGACATGTTCCTAATCATGAGCTGTTTTTTTGATATCCTGAATCTTTCCGAAGGTAGGTGTTATATCATCGAACGCATTATTTTGCCCTTCGTGATCGTCGGAACACATCCAAAGGATCATTTCTATAATTTACCCTTTCTAAATCGGTAAGGCTTTTCACTTGCTTTTAAATTTCTGGGTCATCACACCCTCAAAGTTCTAAACAAAATTTTATTCAAACATCTTTTTGAGCTTTTCCTTTATGGCTCTTCTCATATAATAGTTAAGATTTACAATCACTCCTTCATATTACCTTGACGTTACTTTATCACAATCTGTATGTTTCCAATTGATGACCTGGGTATGTTACGTAGGTACGGGTAGTAGTGATCTGTCATCATGCTTATACTTCTTCCAAATTTAGATGATTCTTCCCTGATTTAAATTTCCTAGGGTTATGGTGCACCCATTGTTGTAGACGTAATCATTCAGATATTTCGGATTCTCATTTCACATTAGTTTCCCTCGCAGTACATCTGAGTCCCTTAACCATGCGTAAGTGATTTATACCGTGTCTGTATTAAGGAAATCACGAGTGTTCACTAGACTACGATCTAAGTGGGTACTTACTTCCTTAAACTTGAAATTGGGAAAATCTCTTAAAGTTTTATACGGTCTTCCCTAGTTTCAAGGTCATATGTATTTATCGCTAAACCAGCATTTATGCATCTTTCACAGAATTAAATTTGTTATCCTCCTTGTTCACTTAACCCTAAGGTCTTGGGGTGCTTATGAGAGTGAAAAGTCATTCTCGTAACATTCTGCTTTTCTATTTCACTCTTGAATTTATTGTGTTCCCAACCTATCGTTAATAGTCTATGCTGCTTAAGATTAATAAATAGGGTGAAGTTCTTAGAGAGTCTTAACCTTCCAGGGAGGGTTTGATCGCCAAACTTATCATGTATATACAATTCTCATCTTACTTGAGTGATCTTTGAATAAGCCAAGTTTTTAGATCACTATGCTTGCGACACATGCTTAATGAGAAAGGCTTAGAAAAATTCGAGTTGTTATCAATATAGTCCTATAAACAAAAAAGTTAAGTCCCCATATATTTTGGTTAATTTTCCTTTGACATTCACAATGTAGTCATCCTGTACGTGCCATAATCCTTAGGGCTAATCATCCTTGGCATGGATTTCCACTTCAATTGATATGTTATCTACCTTAAGCCTTCAAGGTTATCGCACGATAATCTGTTCAAGGTCATCATGTGACCAAACTAGGAGGTGTTGACCAAACTCTTATTCAAAAATCTGAACTCTTATTCGACCTTTGATATTTGTCATCGTGGTTGTCTTGACGTAATCAAGTCGTCGGTACTAGGATTAAGCTTACGAGCACCCTACTAATTCACTACTAAGTTTATGTATCAATTCTTCTCGAGGTGGTCCTTATCAGTTTGAGTAAGAATTGGTAATATCATTCGATATGCGACTTAGGGACACCGAGGTTTAAGCCTTAAGTAGGGACTTTGGCATTTAGATCTTTCTTTAATCGACTTGGTTATCCCTGTACCGTAACTAATCTACATCTGAAGTCGATCTTTGGCCTAAAGTACGACACAAAATCCTCTTGGTAAGTCATACTAGGGTGGTGTCCTAGTTGGATTGGCCTAACTCATTGCTTAATGGACTGTTTTATATGACTTTTTACACATGGGCACACCATTGCTTCCGCTGCATAGTTTGTCCGCAAACTAATGCTCGAGCGGGGTGTTCCAATGTTGTGGACTTCTTTCTCATATGATCGTTTGTTCAAGTGATACCAGTTTGTAAGATCCTGTCTCCCCATTCCGAGGCTAACCCGGATCTTATGCCCAGAACCGCCGCCTTACGGTGACACTAACGCACGGGTTAGTCGATACCGCAAGACGCCGATTCTGCCGGCTAGTACGATCATAACCTGTCGGCCAATATGAGAATAAAAGGGTACAAAGCAGAGCAAAAATGTAGAAGTCCACAGCCACAGTACTAAACACATATATATAACAAATGAAAAGTACAAGGTACAGTCCACAATGAGTACTATATAATGAGAGTAAAACGGGCATATGCCCTGTACATCAGAATCAAATCTCTCTCTCAACTAACAGCAGCGGAAATCTAAAATCTCACTCATCACACCTGTAGACGTGCTCCAGTAGTAGTAGTAGAAGGTGCCGGTATCTGCTCCTCAAGTCCTGCCTCCCCGTCGTGCTCGTCTAACTCCTCGAGCTCCTAAAAATAGTATGGTCACCGACCATTAGTCAAAAAGACTAAGTCGTTTCCTCCGCATCTCGCCCCGCAACTCCTAGGCACCGTGCGGGAGGACGAAGCGGAGGACAAACAAGGGGTGACAAAGGTGGAAGCAGGTGACAGGAAACTAAAGCAGAATATATCGAAATATAAGTAATGAAAAGTAACCTTCACTTATGCGAGTACGCATAAGCAAGGGGTCTTCTACAAGGCTCCCATCGTATAAAGTGTCCCATACCATTTTATACGATGGGGTGTCAGATGTCACAAGGAGTATATATATAAAAGGAAAGTAACCTTAACCTATAAACTTGCCCACACAAGCTTATAGACTAAGGGATCGTTTTGCAGGTCCTAATGTATAAGCGTCCCATACCACTTATACATTAGGTGTCATAGGTTGTTATGAAAGTTAATGATATGCATCTATATGGTGGGTATGATATGAACATGCAGTGCAACACACACACACGACTCCGTGATCACAGACCTTTAGTTCCCACTTTTCGAGAGCTAGCATCACTCTCAGGTACAACCGTTGTGGCTACGACAGCAGTGGAGCGGGCGTCTCCGCCTTCTAAGCGGGTATACACACTACCAGGCCTAGACCTCTCTTGTACGCCTCTGTACACCGACAAGTGCACTCTAGAGCCTCTGCGTACCACTTTGCTGACTACCTGTCAGTCTTGTTGGGCCGGGTGCGCGTTATCGGGAAAAGTCCTCCAGACCTCAGTATAAACAACCTACTGGTCCCTCTAACCCTCACGCCCGCCTGGTCCACCGTACTGCCGTCGGTGTGACAACTGGCCAGTACCGCATGGCCCGCCACTAGTATATGCACATGCAAGTATAATATATTGAGCCTCCAGCTCGAAGGACTATCCTGTCCCAAATCTCTCCAACCCGTCACGGGTGAGTATGTGCTATAAAACCTCCAACCCTGCCCGGGTGAGTATATATATGTCAATCTCTTTCCTCCAACTCTGCACGGGTGAGCAAGTAGTTAATAGACTCTAAGTCCCTCCAACCCGGCACGAGTGAGCACATGTCCATTACACTTAACCTATTAGACTACTCTTGTCTACTAGTTGTTATACCTAGTGACTTAAGTTTAATCCCAGGACTGCCCAAGGTATTCCCGGTGAAGGGCTCTCAGGGGCACTAGGATCTACGATGGGCTGAATCCTAAAGCTCCCTTTCTCAAGGATGTTTACTTTAGTTGATGTCTACCCAGAATCCCTTTTTCTCTCTCCTATTACATAGAGTGACATAGTGACTTAGGTATGGATTGAGGAACGACGGTCTTCCGTCGACTCCTCCTAGGTAAGTCTAAGGTTGCGCTATTACTCACGTCTCTAGAATACATCTGCCACCCAGGGTTATACTTCCGATCTTAGACTCTAACTCAGTTGTTGATTCGTTCCCTGGCGGCCTATAGTATAGCCTACCTTTACTATGCGCACCCCACGACCTAGTACCACCCCGACATCGAACTTCCAAATCCTTGGGCCACCAATCCCCAAATATTTATCCTAGGGTGGTATGATCTACTAGAATGAGTATGGTAATTTTCACAATTTTCTCAATTATTTTCATAATTAACTTATTTTCTCCCAATATTTCCCATGGTCATTTAACATATGAAGTGTGTCTTTGCATATCCCTAATGATAAAAAATAATTATCCTAACCATTAACATGATGAAATATCACTATTTCCCAAGGTTTATAATTTCTCACCAAACATTTGTATTTATTTGTTAATTATCACAAAACCATCATAATTACCACTTTTCAATGTAAGTATGAGAACTTTAATCACAAAAATTCTAGAAAATTTACAGGGGATCTAAATCATCAAAATAAGGCTACTGACAAAGTTTCATCAACTTTAACAATGTTATAGACTTGCAATTCAATTTCTTGTGTATTTACCAAAATGCCATTATGATGAATTAAAATTTGTATGCACAACCAAAAATTCTGAAATAAATATGTCAGTTAACTAATATCTGTATACACCTCTATAAATATTCCCAAATTTTTCTGACCTATATTTTCATTAAATCATGAATAAAAGCAATAGGGGTAAAATGGTCATTTACATAACATTCTACTTCAAAAGATCTCAAACAGAGAAAATAAAATTACCCCAACTCAATTATATCCAAATATTTAACAGGACCAAATTTGAGGATTTTTGCTTGATTGAACCTAATTTTTATTTTTATTTTCTAATAAAACCATAGTTTTCAATTATTCCAAATAATGGGATTTTTGTTCCCAAAAATCCCATAATAATTTTTAGGGGCTGCATTTGACCTAAATATCCTTTAGAATTAATTTCAAGGTCTTCAGAAGTCCTGAGATGAATAAATACATATTTTAGCAAAATTGCTAATTGCACACCAAGGCTAATTCTAGCCTACACTTGCAAGTGGGTTAACCCATCATGCAGTGGTTCAAATGGGCTGAAATTGTTGTCAGACCCTAACCATGTCCCAGAGGACTTGCCACCAAAACTTGGGACCATTTGGAGGCTTAACACTCCATTTATTCCAATTATTTAATTTTTGACATTTTGAACAAAACTATAGGAAAAAGTATTCCAAAAATTCCTAATTTTTGGCATGGGCTAGGTATTTCCTAAACATGCACATGCCCAAAATTTCAGGCCATGTGGATCACTGGTTTAGCATGGGCACTCAAATTAAGATCTGACCTAGCCTAGGACCAGTCCTAGGAGAATTGACCTACAGGACAGACCACTGGGTCAAAGTCCAAGATTATTGTGGCATTGGAAAGTTAAGGCCTAGGGATACAAATTATCTTCAGGGGTCCTGACATAGAAATGTCTCTGGGTGCCCTAATTTTCACTTAGAAATAGGCTGTAAAAGTGTGACAATAATCACTGTTCATTTATTTAAATCAACATATATACATATTGATACAGCGCGGATCTTAAAGCTAGATGGACGAGATCATTTCATCGTCCCCAATGAATGGAAGGCCTGGATTGGTGTTTCCTGGGCCACCTTGCGGGACATTTTCCGGCCGGCTAAGGCGGCGCCGTGGCCGGCCAACGGTGCCATCACCTTCACGGTGGTGGTGGCTTCCATTTCCCGGCGATGAGGCGGCGGGAGACGGCGGCGCCGGCGATTCCGAGAGGTATAAAATTCTAGGAAAAATCAAGATTTTCTCACATGGCATCGGGCTCAATTGAGCCCAATTTCTCTCCTAAATGATCTAGGAAGCTAGTACGTGGAGAGGTGAGGCGAAACGGACCTGAATTGGCGGTTGGCTGCGGGTGTGGCAGTGGTTGGCCATGGCTAACTAGCTCCGGCAATCTACCTCCCAAAAACTTGATTCTCCACCGATTGCTATGCTCCAGGACTCAAACTGCACTCCTCTCCTCTCTCTGAAACTGATGGTGGGCTCGGATTTGGCCTGGAATGACTGTATAAGGAGATAACTTCTATGTGAGCTCGCTTTAGCACTTTGGATGCTTCACCATGGCTGCCAAGTGGCTGTCATGCCTTGAAATACTTTGAAATGAATAGGGGTGGTCGGCCAGCATGCTTATGGGCTGAGGAGTGAAGGCCACATGGCCTCTTTTCATCACCTTCCCCTTTCTCTCTCCTCTTTTAGGTGTTTTCTCCAAAATACCCCTTTGCATGTAATCTCTCTCCTAATTTTGGGGGTTAGTGGTTGTCCTTGTCCACTTGGCTGGTCATGGGCCAAGTTTGGTGGGCTTGGCCCAAGAGAAATGACTTGGGCTCTCATTTTCACCCTTTAGGTTAAAATGTTGACTTGTTGACTTTTTGAGTTGACTTGGTCAACATGGTGAGTGGGCTGACCCCACTTATTGGTCATGAGCCCAATGACACCAACCAACTTGGTTTGGGTCAAGGGGGTGACCTACTTAGGCTAATTTGGGCTTATGAGTGTGGGTTTGACCACTTCAGGCCCAAGGTTGACTTGGGTCAACCAAGGTCAGAATGTTGACCTAGTGGCATGCCCTAGGGTCCACTTAGATTGTAATTAGGGTTAGGGCAGTGTGGTGGGGTCATGGTGTGGTTAGGGGTTCTAATTAGGCTTGTTTGGCCTAGTTTGACTTGGTCCTATGGTGGGCCCCACATGGTTACAACCCACTATCTAGGGTCAAACCTAGCTAATACCCTAACACCCATCCCATGCCTAACCCAAATCTAAGTTAGGGGGTCTAGAAGTAACATTGGGATGTTACATGAGTCTCTTAAGCTTGCTGCAGCAGATTCAGCTAAGATGTTGGATCTAAAACTTAATGAGGTTGCCAAATTGAAGAAAATTACAGTTATTCAAATGGGCACAATCTCTTTCAAAGAGAATCATATCAAGAAACTGGAGGCAAAACTTCAGCAAGAGAGAGAGAGCTATTGGCTAAATTCTCCAAGCCAAAATCTATCTTACCCCTAATAGACAATTTTATTTCACAAAAAGGGAAGACTGGTCTAGGCTTTAAGGAAAGAACTAGGGCTTTCAATTCACATAAAAAAGGTAAGGGCCCAGTTCAGCCTCTAGTTACTGAACCCCCTATTTTCTTTAGGAAGGTGGTGAATCCTACTAACAGGTATGATCATGACACTACACATGGTCACTATAAGCATGGAAATCAAATGGGCAAGCGTGTAAATGCTTATAGACAACACTATAGGCACGCCCATCAGCTTCAAGAGGATTTCTTGAAGAGTGATGCTCCAACACCAACACTCAACAAGACTGCTGGAAACAAAGCAGTAAAGTCTTTACCTAAGAAAAGGTATAATAGGTTTGAGTGTTGGTGCTGTGGCAAGGTGGGGCACTTTGCCATGGATTGCTGGTTTAACACTAGTGTTAAAACCAAGAGTAGTTTTCCTGTTAGAACAGTTGCAGGATTTCAAACTAACAAGGACCTAGGACCCACTAGCAAGTTGGGTTCTAAGGGTAAGTAATTCTTTATGTGTTGCAGGTGAATCTAAGTGACCATACCCCTATATGGTACTTGGATAGTGGCTATTCTAGACATATGACAGGAACAAGAAGAATGTTTAGGGACTATGTGCCCATAGAGAATGGACCAAAAGTTATCTTTGGTGGATCAGAAAATGGTATCATCAAAGAATTTGGTAACATTATTAGTGATTCAATTACTGTCACTAAAGTGGCTAATGTGAAGGGTTTAAAACATAACCTAATTAGCATAAGTCAACTTAGTGATCTAGGTTATGTCATTTCTTTTCTCAAAGGGGAGTGCCAGATAAGAAGGTCAAGTGATCAAGAGATCATTTTAACTGGCACTAGGAAAGGAAATGTGTATTGCCTTAACCTAGATTGTGAGTTTAACAACTCACCAATTTGTCTGGTTGTAGGAGAGAAAGCTTCTCTATGTGTCAAATGGCACAAGAGACTAGCTCATCTGAACTATAAGTCTATAGGACTGCTGTTCAGCATAGGATTAGTGAGGAATGGTCCTCAAATTAAGTGCATCAAAGAGGGTGTGTGTTCAGCTTGCCAAAAAGGAAAGCAGACTAAGTCCTCTTTCCAAGCACTTGACATCAAAGATTCAATGAGATGTTTTTATCTCATTCATATGGATTTGTTTGGTCCTATGCCAGTTCACAGTCTTGGTAGGAAAGTATACACACTTGTTGTTGTGGATGACTATTCAAGATATACATGGGTTTTCTTCTTGAGGCAGAAATCTGAAACCCCATCTGTTTTTCAGACTTTTGTTAGACAAATATAGAATGAATACAACAGTTCAGTGGTCAAAATCAGAAGTGACCATGGAACTGAATTTCAGTCTGAATGTATGACAATTTTCTGTGAAGAACTTGGGATTCATCATGAATTCTCTTCACCTAGAACTCCTCAGCAAAATGGTGTTGCATAATTAAAGAATAGGACTCTAATTGAGTCTAGTAGAACTCTACTAAATGATACTACTCTCCCTGAAAACTTCTGGGCTGAGGCAGTTAATACAGCATATCATGTGCTCAATAGAGCCTCCATCAACAAGAAACACAAGATGACTCCCTACCAGATTTTGAAAGGAAGAAAACCAAACATATCTTACTTCAATATCTTTGGTAGCAAGTGTTTTGTACTAGGCAATGGTAAGCACTACCAAACTAAGTTTGCTGCCAAATCGCTAGAAGGGATATTTGTTGGGTATAACAACCAAAGTAGAGCATACAGAATCTACAACTTGACTACCCAAGTTGTAGAAGAATCTGTGCATGTTGTATTTAATGAGTCAAAATTTATTAACAATGAATTGTCTAGTTCTTCTGTTAGCTCTACAGGTCTAACAGATAGGCTGGACAAGCTGACTATCAATGAAGATGTTCTTGCTAGGTTGGATTAAGATAAAGATGCCAGCTATCTAGGGGGAGAACAAGTCTCTTTGGATGAAGAAGACAGTGTGGAGCATCAAGTTGAGGAAACTGGAGAAGACCATAATGCTGACAGATTTCCTCCAGCAAGGAGACACCTGAAGGATCATCCAGTTCACCAAATCATTGGTGATGCAAGTCAAGGTGTTCTAACAAGGAGCAGGAGCATGAACACAGTTCTATGTTCTAGCTTCCTGCCTCAAATAGAACCCAGGAAGATTAAAGAAGCAATGCAAGACACCAACTGGATTGATGCAATGCAAGAAGAGCTCAGTCAGTTCAAAAGGTGTAAAGTCTGGGAAATGGTTTCAAAACCTAAGGATCACAACATAATAGGAACTAAATGGATCTACAGGAATAAGCTTGATGAGAATGGCACCATAGTCAAGAACAAGGCTAGACTCGTAGCAAAAGGCTACAGGCAAGAGGAAGGTATTGATTTTGATCAAACCTTTACTCCAGTGGCAAGGCTGGAGGCTATAAGGCTATTCTTGGCATATGCTGCCTATCAAGGGTTCAAGGTATAAAAGATGGATGTGAAATCAACATTTCTGAATGGTGATTTAAAAGAAGAAGTCTATGTTGAACAACCCTAAGGTTTTGTAGACTCTCACTTTCTTGATTATGTATATAGGCTTAGGAAAGCTCTATATGGTTTGAAACAAGCTCCAAGGGCTTGGTATGAAACCTTGTATTCCTACCTTATTGAGAATAAATTCTCTAGAGAAAAGATAGACAAAACTCTATTCTATAGGGAATCAAAAGGCAAGATAATACTAGTCCAGATATTTGTGGATGACATTATCTTTGGTTCTACTGAAAATAACCTTTGTAGGAAGTTTGCCAAACTTATGCAAGAGAAGTTTGAGATGAGCAGTATGGGTGAGCTGAAGTTCTTCTTGGGACTTCAAGTTAGACAGACTGAGAATGGATTGTCCATTTCCCAGTCTAAGTTCACCAAAGAGTTAATTAAGAAGTATGGTTTGAACTCAGCTTCTACCATGAAAACTCCAATGGGAACAAGTATGCCTATAGGAAAAGATGAGGACGAGAAACCTTTTGATGAGTCTTTGTATAGAGGGATAATTGGCTCTCTACTATATTTGACTGCTAGTAGACCTGACATCATGTATTCAACATATGTCTGTGCTAGGTATCAAGCATGCCCTAAGGAATCTCATTATACTACAGTTAAGAGAATTATGAGATATCTTAAGGGTACACCTAATCTAGGCCTTTGGTATCCAAAGAATAGAGATTTCCTACTAACTGGTTTCTCAGATGCAGACTTTACTGGATGCAAAGAAGACAGGAAGAGTATCACAGGAACTTGTCAATTCCTTGGTGAGAGGCTGGTATCATGGAGCAGCAAGAAGCAAACTAGTGTAGTTATATCAATAGCTGAATCAGAGTATATAGCTGCAGGTAGCTGCTGTGTACAATTAATGTGGATAAAGCATCAACTAGAAGATTATGACATCCAGGTAAGTAGAATTCCTCTATTTTGTGATTCTACAAGTACTATTTCTATTACTAAGAATCCTGTATCACAAAGTAGGACCAAACATATAGAAATTAAGTTTCATTTCATCAGAGAACATGTAGAGAAGGAAAATATTAGCCTAGAATTTGTGAAAACTGATAATCAAATAGCTTATATCTTTACAAAACCTCTAGATGAAACTAAATTCAATTATTTTAAAAATGAATTAGGAATGTTGAACCTAGAATAGGTTAGCATAAGTATCCCTAAGGTGAATATGTAAGCATCAAATTTCTCTGGAAATTTGTCTAAGTACAATGTTTGTGTCGACACAAACAAGCTGTGTCGACACACTGAATATGTTGTGTCGACTAAGTAAAAGGAAGTGTCGACACAGAAACAGTATCTATGTTGACAGGAGAATTGATGCCGACACAACTTTGTCAAGATCATATGTCGAGAGGATTCATGTGTCGACACACAAAAGCAAGTGTGGACACAAGTCTATTGAGACTTATGTAGTAAGTGTCGACACAGACATAAGTGTGTCGACACAGACACAAGTTTGTCGACACATAAATGTGTCGACTTAAGATGAGTTGTCGACTCTGACATTAGTATTTCGACACATAGTCGTGTCGACTTAAAACACGTATTGTCGAGACCTAGGTCATTTTTGTCGACACGTATGAAAACTTGTCGACACTGGCACGTCTTATGACCTACCCTTACACTTATACTATAAATAGGTGAAACTAAAATTTGGTCGACTACTCTTTCAGTATTCTTGACTTTCCACCTTCTGTCGACAAAGTATTTCTTTTCTCTTCTCTTCTCTTCCAAATCTTACGTCAATGGCGCCTCGTCAAGAAGACAAAGTCAATGAAGGTTATGAATTGGTTCGTGAAGGTTTCATAATAGCTTCAGATGAAATTCAGGGTGTTATTGCCCTAATTTAGGAAAATGGATTGGAGTACTTGATTTCTGAACCAACAA
The DNA here is from genome assembly GCA_039513925.1 of Platanthera zijinensis. NCBI lineage: Eukaryota > Viridiplantae > Streptophyta > Magnoliopsida > Asparagales > Orchidaceae > Platanthera > Platanthera zijinensis. The sequence goes on from CM077081.1 coordinate 125,871,939, forward strand.
AGATATGGAAGAGGAAGTTATGGAGTTTTATTCAACCGCTATAGTGGATTCTGCAGGCAAGAAAATTAAAGGGACTGTTCAAAATTCCCTAGTAAAACTCACACTAAAAACTATCAGGAATTCACTTCAGCTTCCATCAGTCAAGGATACAAATGAAATAACCCCTTCTTAAATTACAGAAGCTTTAAGCTGGTGTGGGCTGAGCCCCAATATTAAGATTGGATCGTCTATTACCAGAAAAGGGATGAATTCCCAAGGAAAATTCCTATCTGAAGTAGTTGGCAAAGTGATTCTTTGAAAAACTGGTGGACATGATAGAATATCTGTCCACATGTTGAATCTTTTGGTAAGGATCATATTCAAGATAAATACTGACTGGGCAGCAGTAGTGTTTGATAAAGTTCATGAAGGAACTAAAAATCCAAACATAGGAAGAATTTTGAGTTTATGCTTATCTGCTATAATACCAGATGTATTGAAACAAGTGGTTGGATCAAAAATAAATCATTTGAGGAGGATGGATGTAAGAATTCTATCAAGGTGGGATTGAGTTCTGACCAAGGAAGTCCCTGTGCCTCAGGAGCAAACAAAGAAAGATAAGAAAAAGAAGAAATTGGTTCCACGGGCTCGATCCTCCAGTGATTCTAAGGAGGAAGTGGTCTTCAGTTCTAATGAAGACCAGCAACAAAAGGATGCACAAGAACAAGTGCAGGGCAATGTGCCACAAGAACAATAAATGGACACAACTCTAGGGGGAGAACACATAGAACAAGCAACTTAGTTGCCTGCCCAAGGGGGTGGCATTGATGATTCAGTCTTAGAAAGTGACTTGGCTGCAGATACTGTCATGAACATAGTATCTGAAATCAACATTGCAGCTCAAGAAACTGTTGAGACAGAAGCTCAAAATGAGCCAATACAACAGGACTTCACCATGGATGACTTATTCTCTGATCTTCCTCCTACAAGGATTGAGGGGGAACAGATTGCACAAGAAAAATATATTCCAAGGACTGAGGGGGGAGTTGTCTAAGGATGCCCCAGCTGAAAAGAATACAGTTGATATTGAAAGTACAACTGAATCTTCTGAAGATGAAGAAGCCACAATGGCTAAGAAAAGGAAACTAGCTGCTTTGAAGAAAAAGAGTTCTGGATATAAAAAGGCATTGCAAATAAGCACAACATCATCTGCACCAAGCTTGGACTTCAGTTCTTTACTAGTCCAGATGCAGATTAAATTGGATGAACAAAGAGAATCTATAGAAAAATATGTGGATGAAACTCATAAATAGTTACAATTTCAATTGGCCAAGGACATCAAATCTATTAGATTTGAAGTGAATCAAAATAAGAAGGAGATGACAGATTGCTTCCATAAAGGAGGTAATGCTATGGTGTTCCTGGCCAAGCAACAATAAGCTATCACAGTTAAATTTGATGAACTTGAAGTAAAGCAAGGATATGTACTTGAAAATCAGATAAGAATGAATGACAATCTTAAAGATTCACACTTTGCTATACTGTCAAAGATAAATGATTTATCAACTACTGTGAAAGATGAAGTTTCAAAGCAAATCAAGGAAGATATAGCTGTGGTTCAGGCCACCTTTCAGGCTTCTTAACAGAATATATCTGATTTCTTGATAAAATTCGGAGATTACTTTAAGGAAAGAACTGACCATGTTGTTAATCAGGTCAGGTTTCAAAAGGATGATTTGAGAAGTCATATTGAAAGAGAAGTCATAAAGGGGGAGAGATTACTTGTCAAAGCTAGCTCTGACCATGCTAAATGGAATTCCAATAGCATCAAAGCCACTCTTGGATATCATCCTCTTTGGGATGATGATAATGTAGCAGAATCTGGGATATAACCTGCCTATCTTGACGGAGATCAACCTGAAGTTGCTCAGGTGATCTACCCCCCAGCAAACTTTGAAATGGTTCAAGAAGAAATGCAGAAAATGTATAGTCCTCCACAAGAGGCACAAAATGTAATTCTGGAAAAAGTAGAGATGTCAGAAGCTGCCTTAGAAGCTCAGAAGGAAACTCAACTATCCAAGAAGAGATTCAGAGAGCAGACTGAGCTGAAGCCAGACTTTGAGCAGTAGAGCCCAACTTCTAGAAACATTATACTTACTGTCTGGAAAGCTGTAATGGATAAAACCCATGACAGGGGTAAATGGTATTAAGAACAAGAATAGAATAAATACCAAGCAAGACAAGAAGCCATTCTTCAACATAGAATAAGAGCTAAGGCTGGGAAGCTACCTGCTAATACTCAGGAGCCAAGCAAGTACTTCCCAAAGCCATTCCACTATTTTGAAAGGCAGAAAATTAAGGCTGAAGAACTAAAGAAAAAAGCCCTGAAAGGGAAGAAGCCTACTGAAGATGCTGAACCTTCTGTACAGGCAAAGATCAAGACTGGCAAAGGAATTGTCATTAAGGAGCCTAGTCAATAACATGATAGATAGGCTTATGTATTAGAACAATGTAACATTTTGTGTTTTAATCTAGAAAGAAATCCTTGTAAACATGACATTTTTTAAAAAAATTCAATGAAATCAGTTCAGTTTTAATTTCTTTATTGTTACAATGATTATGTGTTTACCTGCTATAAATTGAATGTTCATCTATTTCTAATTCTATTTTATTATGAGAGATGTATGTCTTTGACTAAGGGTTATGACTTCTCCAAATAGGGGGAGATTGTTGGGTACATTGGAAAATGTGTACTAGATTTGGAGAAGCATTATCTTAGTCAATAATATGCATCAATTTGTATTTAATAGATGTTTGAGTTACATTGTGCAGGTTTAAGCATTTGAAGAAAATTTTCTAAGTACAAGTGTCGACACTTGTGAAGAAGCTGTCTCGACACCCAGAAGCTGTGTCGACACTTATGAAGAACTTGTGTCGACACTCTGAAGTTGTATCGACACTTATGAAGGTGTTGTGTCGACACTCAAGTTTTGTCGACTCTTATGAAGAAGTTGTGTTGACACTCAAGCTAAGTTGACATTTCTGAAGAAGCTGTGTCGACACTCAGAATTGTGTCGACACCTGAGCCAGGAGTTATGTTCACACCAGAAGTAATTGTGTCGACACACAGGACTTGTGTTGACACACACTCAACGCCGTCTGGATACTTTCAACACTGTCGACATTCATTCAACGCCGTCTATCGACAACAGTTATGTTGACACCAGAAGTAATTGTGTCGACACACATGACTTGTGTCGACACACACTCAATGCGGTCTGGATACTTTCAACACTGCTGAAATTCACTCAACACCGTTTGTCGACAACAGCTATGTCGAGACCAGAAGCAGCTGTGTCGACACACAAGACTTATGTCGACACATACTCAACGCTATCTGACAGCAACAGCTGTATCGACACTGGAAGCATTTGTGTCGACACATAGGACTTGTGTCGACACATTCAATAGAAGATGTGTCGAGAAGCAGAAGTATGTCTTTGTCGACACTTGGAGTATTGTGTCGACGCCATGAAGACTTGTGTCGACACTTGGCCAATATGTGTCGACACATATGAAGCAGCCTGCTGAGTGATTTGTACTGAGTTGGAATGACTCTGAAGAATCTACTTACATGTCTGGTGACTTGACAGCTGTCATATCCAACCGGTCTGACACCTCTGATAGATCTGTCAGTAGTTTGTTAGAAACCGGATAAGTCGATAACCATAAAGCAAACTCTATATAAGAGACAGATAAGAAACTTCAGAAGGTGTGGAGAAAAAGAAAAAAGAGAAACAGATTCAGAATTGTTTTACAAGAAAGATTCAGATTCCAATCTGAATTTAAGGAAGAAGCTGACTGAAGATCAACTTCAACAACAAGAAGATCCACCATATTTTGTTCTATCAAGAAGCTTTGAGAAGCTAAGTCAGGCTGGATTAGAAGGATCAGTTCCGTCAAGAACTGATCAAGAAGGCTACACCAACAGAGGAATCTAGGTGGTGAATTTGTTTGTTTCTTATTACATTCTATTTCTTGTAAGATCTATTATCAGATCTGAGTTGTAAGCCTAGTTATAAAGGCTGAGGTAGGGCTGAGGCCTGAGGTAGGATTCTAGAGAAGAATCTGAGGTAGGACTTGTGGAAAGTCTGAGTTGTAAGCCTAGTTATAAAGGCTGAGGTAGGGTTAAGGCCTGAGGTAGGATTCTGGGGAAGAATCTAGGGTAGGACTTGTTAAGTCTGAGTTGTAGGAACCATTTTGGTTCTGAGATTGTAAGATGTGCGGATCCGAGCCAGTGAAATGAAGTTAGGCTGAATCCAGTTATCTACTGGATAGGCGAAGGGGGAAAGTGGATGTACCCATATCTTGGGGAACCACTATAGATCTTGTGTTTGTTGTGATGTGTTTATGTTCTGTGATTTGATTATCTTGTGTTGAATAATTATCTAACTGTTTTCCTAAAAAAGACTTTAAAAGATTAGAACCTATTCACCCCCACCCCCCTCTAGGTGTTTAGGTTCTTGAAACAAAGTCTTTTAGCAGGGTTTCTAAATCGGCTTCCCCGAACACGCATCAGGGACGTTTCTACCCTTCGTCTTTCTTTTTGTGCATATAACATTTATTTTTTTTCTCGTTCCGCATACTTATCTTACAATATTAGGGACAATATTGGAACTAAGTATGTGGGTGTTTTCGTATTTTCCCTGCTTTCTTTTCTGCACTTCTCTTATTTGCACTAATATTTCAAAAAAAAACAAAAAAAAAAAGGAAAAAAAAACAAAACAAAAACAAAAAAAATTATAGAACAAAAAAAATTCCAAAAATATTTTGTTTTACTTTGCAAATATTTTTTGTAGATAAATTTTTGTAAATATTTTTTGTAAATATTCCTTTCTCTTTCCCCTCTCCCCTTTTCTCTCTCATTCTTGTAAATAACTTCTCTTTTTCTCACAATTTTTGTAAATAGAATGAAAATTTTCGAAAAAATACAAAAAAAATTCTTCGAATCAACCACCCAAATAAGAGTCTGCGCGCAGGCTCCATCAAGTTTTTGGCGCCGTTGCCGGGGAGCAACCTTGTTGTTATTTTGAATCCAGGAATCTATTACTTTTACTTTATTTTCATACAAAACACCAAAAAAAAATATTTTTTACTTAAAAACTACTTAAAAACTACAAAAAAATTCCCCTCAACTTCTCTTAATTATCTTTATTTTTGTTTTTTTATTGTGTATGACCCATAGACAGCCTTCAGATTCTGAATCTTTTGATTTTGATCCTGAGGTCGACTGCACCCTTGCGCGCATTCAATCTCAACGCCAAGATCAAACTTTAGAACCTGAAGTATCTATCGGAGAACCCCCTACCATTTTTATGGCCGACCATGTTCCAAATGTGGTCGCGGAGCGTACAATGTCTTACTACGCCCGGCCAAATTTGGACGATACCGGGTCAAGTGTTATTCGCCCTACGGTGGCGAATAACAATTTTGAAATAAAGTCAAGTGTAATCTAAATGATCCAAAATTCTGTACAGTTCGATGGACTGCCGAATGAGGACCCTAATGTCCGCTTTTCCAACTTTTTGGAGATTTGCGACACGTTCAAAATTAATGGCGTCATTGATAGCGCAATTCGTCTGCGCTTATTTCTCTTCTCCCTCAAATCCAAAGCTAAGGCGTGGTTGAATTCCCTCCCGCGAGGATGTATCACCACCTGGGCTGAATTGACGGAACGGTTCTTAACAAAGTACTTTTTGCCCGCAAAAACTGCAAAGTTGCGTGCGGACATTTCTTCGTTCGTGTAAAACGATTCTGAGTCTCTATATGAGACTTGGGAATGGTTTTAGGAATTCCTCCGACGGTGCCCGCACCACGCGCTGCCAACGTGGTTGCAGGTACAAATTTTTTATAACGGCCTTAATTTTCAGACGCGTCAAATGATTGAAGCGGCTGCCGGGGGCACCCTTAATAATAAGACCCCCGAGGCCGCCCAGACTTTATTCTAAGAGATGGCTATGAATGCCTATCAATGGAATGTCCCGCGGGGACGCCCTAAGTCGGCGGCTGGCCTTTTTGATGTGGATGTCAATGCTCTGTTAACCCTTCAAGTTGAAAGGTTAACAAAGCAGGTGGCGGAGATGACTAATGCCTCCTCCACTCTGCCTTGTTTTATTCCCCCTAACGTCTGTGTGGCTGAAGAGTTCGTGGACTTCTTAGGAAATTTGGGTCACCCTTCCTTCAACCCCAACAATAACCCTTATAGTAATAACTATAATCTGGGTTGGAGGAACGACCCAAATTTTTCATGGAGCAACCCGAACAATGCGCAGCGTCCCCCTACATCTTCTGCGCCAGCATTTTTTCCGCCTCCTCCTCCAAAACCTTCGTCGGTTGAGGAAAATTTTTACAAATACGTCACGTCAAACGAGTCCAATATCCGAAATATAACCGGATCACTAAAAAATTTAGAATTACAGGTTGGATAGTTGGCGAGACTCATGTCAGAACGAGCGCAGGGGGCACTGCCAAGGAATACAGAGGCCAACCTATAGGAGAACCTCAACGCTATAACCATCCATAGCGGTAAGGAGGTGGTCGATCCAAAATGGGTCGATCCAAAATGGGTCGATCCTCAGGTACATATCTCTCCTCCAGCCCCTCTTCCCCCTTCTTCGATTACGCCGCCTTTACCCATTTCAAATGAAAAAATTATTTTAAACAAGGCCTTGTCGTATCCACTTAGGTTAGAAAACTAGCGTAAGGATGCGCAATAAGAAAAAATTATTTTATTATTAAAACAAATTCATATTAATGTTCCTTTTTGCGAGGCTATCTCGCAAATGCTCAAATATGCGAAATTTTTAAAAGAACTACTTTCTAATAAACATAAATTAGAGGATATTTCACATATATCTCTCAACGCTGTCTACTCGGCGGCTCTTACTAATAAATTGCCCACAAAACAAAATGACCCGGGACGGTTTTCCATCCCGTGCCTTTTTGGTAATATATTAGTAAAATACGGCTTATCTGCTTTAGGGGCTAGCATTAATCTGATGCCGTTCTCGCTCTTTCAACATTTAGATTTGGGTACTCCTAGTTCTACGAATATGCGCATCCAATTAGCGGATCGCTCAGTTAAGTTCCCTATCGGGGTAGTGGAGGACGTCCTTGTCCGAGTAGACAAGGTTTCTTTCCTAGTATACTTCGTCATCTTAGACATAGAAGAGGATGCCGAGGTACCAATTATACTCGGTCGCCCTTTTCTCACAACCTCCACGCACTAATAGATGTTAGTAATGGTCATCTTCACCTCCGGGTAGGATATGATCAAGTTACTTTCTCTATTAATCCCTCGATGGACAATTTGTCATCGAGTGATGATTTTTTCTATTCTTTAGATACCTTTTTTGGAGATTGTTCTTCTCCCATTTTTGAGTTCGTATTTTTAAACGACGATATTTATGTGCTCGAAAATTTTTATTGCGATGAGGATACCTCTATAGACTTGCCTTTCGAACCAATTAGTAAGAAAGACATAGGAATTAAAACCTCCCTAGAAGAACCGCCCACCCAAGATCTTAAACCCTTACCCGAATCGCTCGAATACGCTTTTTGGAAAAAGGTGATACGCTTCCCATTATTATTTCTTCGTACTTGAGTGATTCGGAGACTTCTGATTTATTGGAAGTTTTACTTAAACATCGCCACACAATTGCGTGGCAAATCTCTGACTTAAAGGGGATTAACCCCTCATTTTGCACCCATAAGATATTTCTTAATGATAATTGCCGCAAAACAATTCAGCCGCAGCGACGTCTTAACCCAAACATGAAAGACGTCTTTAAGGCCGAGATCATTAAGTTGTTTGATGCGGGGATTATCTACCCTATTTCAGACAGTGCATGGGTTAGTCCCGTGCATGTCGTGCCCAAGAAGGGCAGTCTAACCATAGTGGCGAATGAGCACAACGAGCTCGTCCCAACTCGTACTGTTACGGGTTGGCATATGTGCATCGATTATCACAAACTTAATGATGCCACCCGTAAGGACCATTTCCTACTACCATTTTTGGACCAGATTTTAGAGCGTTTATCTGGTCATCCATATTATTGTTTTCTTGACGGTTTATCAGGGTTTTTCCAAATCCCTTTTTCCCCCGATGACCAAGAGAAAACAACTTTTACTTGCCCGTTTGGCACCTTCGCATACCGAAGAATGCCATTTGGACTTTGTAATGCGCTGGCTACATTCCAAAGACGTATGCTAGCGATCTTTGGCGAGCTAGTAAAATACATTATGGAAGTCTTTATGGATGACTTTTCTGTTCTCGGACGCACTTTTCCCGATTGCCTTAAAAATTTAGATTGTGTCCTCCAACGGTGCAAGGACACAAGCCTTGTTCTAAATTGGGAAAAATGTAACTTTATGGTTCGAGGAGGTTTGGTCCTCGACCATAAGATTTCGATTAAGGGGATGGAGGTAGATAAGTCAAGGTAGAAATCATAGAAAAACTTCTACAAGCAACAAACGTAAAATCTATTAGGATTTTCTTAGGCCATGTGGGCTTTTACCGACGTTTCATTCAAGACTTTTCAAACATAACAAAGCCTCTAACTCACCTCTTGGAAAAGGAATCGAGTTTCATCTTTAGTAACGAATGCGAGTCTGCCTTTAATTTAATAAAACAAAACATATCACCTCACCAATTTTAGTGGCCCCTAATTGGTCCCTTTCATTCGAAATCATGTGAGACACTAGTGATATTGCCTTTGAAGGTGAGGATAGATACAACTCTAGAGGGGGGTGAATAGAGTATTCAAAAATTATGACACTCTACTCAACTCCCTTAGAGTTAATTGCGGAATGAGTTTATAGATATTGATAACACTAGAGCCTAACACAAAGTGAAGTGCACTGGAGAAAGCTAACTGTAATTACAGTTAAGCTTTGGTCCTAACACAGCAACTAGCAATCCTAATTATTTCTACTCACAGCCACAGTGCAATGAATTAAATAAGCAGCACAGACGACACAAGAAATTTTATAGTGGTTCCCTCTAAATAGGTACGTCCACTCTTCTACCACCTTGGTAGGAATCCACTACAGGTTTTTGTTCAGGTGCCCTGCCACCAACTGATCTGCCTCAGGTAGATCAAGTAGACGCTTTGAGCTTTTGATCAGGAGCTCAAAATCTAACACAGGTTTTTGATCAGGTGCCCTGCCACCAAGGTTCACTTTTGAAGGGAGTAATAACCCTTTATACAGGAGGTTGAGAGAGTTAAAGTTTCTTCTCTATTGTTAAAACAGATTAGAGAAGCTAGTGGATTGCACAGAGCTAGAAATCTCTAAAGAATCAAGGCTCCCCCTGGCTTAGAGAATATCCAGGAAGGAGTCTTGCTTCAGGGTGTAGGAACTCTTCTGAACTGAGACAAATAACTGTCTTAAAGTTCTGAAAGAGAAGCTTGAAGAAGACTCTTGATTTGGAAAAGGTGTTCTTCTTCAATCAGCTTCCTTTCTTCTTCTTCTTCTTCTAAAAGCGTCTGAGTGAATGTCTTCCTGTGAGCAGGATGAACTCAGGATGAAGAAGAATGCTGAAGAGATTTGATCTTCTCAGTTGAATGTGAATTTCTGAGAGCTGTAGATCTCTATACTGCTGAGAGTAAAACTTCTTGTATATTGAGTTGTTGTTGTATATCTGTATATGTATGTGTGTTCTTCTCTGTCTTTAGAAGACACTTTATATATGAGCCTTTGCAACGGCTCTAATCTGAGTTTGAACTTTGTCTTCTTCTGGAATCTGCAATCTGGGCTGCAAAAAGCATAAAGCAAAAATATATCCTGCAGGCAGACATGCTATAAGGGGATAAAGCTTTCTAAGAAGCTGCATATCCAATATGATAAAAGAGTGCTAGAAAAAGTCACATCAGAAAGAGCTCTTTACTGCTAGAGAAGACTTTTGAGTCTAACGGCTATAAAGGACAGCCTGATAGATAAAGCAGAAAATATATTTCAACTAATAAGACAAACCACTTTGTCAGATAAAGATTGACTTATGCATAAAGAATGGAGCAAAGATTGCCTGGAAATAATAGCATAACATCAATGAAATATACTTTAATAAAATATGCCAAGCAGATAAGAAATAAATAATATAACTTTACTAAAGGCAGAGAAAAAGACGTCGAACGACCCTCAGAGATCGTCGACCGAAGCACGGAGATCGTCGACCTATCAGACAGATAGTCGAACGACACAGATAGTCGAACTATCAAAGAAGATAGTCGAACTACCACAGCAGATAGTCGACCTATCAGAATAGATCGTCGAGCTATCAGATAGTCGACCTATCAAGATAGATAGTCGAGCTATCAAGCAAAACAGATAGTCGACCTATCAATCAGATAGTCGAACTATCAAAGGCAAACAGATAGTCGACCTATCAAACAGATAGTCGAACTATCAAAGAAGACAGATAGTCGACCTATCAAACAGATAGTCGAGCTATCAGATAGTTGAACTATCCAAGCAGATAGTTGAACTATCAAGAAGAGCAGATAGTCGACCTATCAAACAGATAGTCGAGCTATCAAACACAACAGATAGTCGACCTATCAAACAGATAGTCGAGCTATCAGATAGTTGAACTATCCAAGCAGATAGTTGAACTATTAAGAGATCTGTCTGGTCAAAAGAAGTCGAGCGGGGTTCAACGATCGACGAGGCAGATTCCACAGAACGTCGAGCTAACAGGAGTTGAACTAACTTAGAGATAGACGATCTGCTGACCGACGATAGTCGAGCAACTGATAGACGATCGTCGAACAGTTGATCGACAATAGTCGAGCGGCGTTCGACTATAGTCGAACCAAAAACAACTTAACCAAATTTTCATCTGGATAAGTGACAACTCTACAACTAGACAACTAACCTATTAGCTAACCTTTGACCATAGATAAATCTTGGGTCAAGAAACTAAAAGAGCAGACTAAACTCAAATCCAAACTAGGGTACCAACAATCTCCCCCTATTTGAGTTAAGTCTCTCAAAACAAAACAAAACAAACAAACTACAGGAAATAAATATAATACCGGAAAGAAACATCTAAGCATCAAATGCATCAATCAAACAGTTAACATAAACAGATTGACAATAAAACTTAAATAGCATCAGAATCTTGTTTAGAGATAGAAGAGTCAGGAATAAAAGAGATTTTTCTGAGAGGATCTAGAACTTCCTTCTTTGATGTCTTCAGATCTTGTTCTCCAATAACTTTGGTTTCTCCTGCTCTTGGAACAACTACTTCTGGATATTTTTCCATATATTTGGTAGCATCAAAAACTTCAGGTCTTTCCTGAAATCTATCAAGTTCTTTCTTTCTAAATTTGGACATAGTAGTTAAGCCTTTAACATCTTTTCCTTCAGCTCTGGCTTTTCTAATCTGAGCTGATCCAACCAATTCAAGGAATCTGGCCATCCTGAAGTCAGGATTAAGCTCTAAGCTTTCATACTCATTTTCATCAGCTGGATTTAGAGGATTTACAGTTCTGAATTTAGTAGAGGGTTCTAACATGCTTGCAGCTGGCTCTTTCTTTTCTTGAATAACTAAAGATGTTTGAGGAGCAAATTCAGCATATCTTTTACTTGATTTCTAAGAGTATATAACTCTTTTATCTTTTGCATCTATTTTCCTTTTCTGATCAGATTCTCTGGAAGATATAATCTTGCTTTCTTTATCTGGTGATGTCCTTTTCTTGGGTGAAGGAGGAGGAGAAAAGGTTGTCTTTAGGTAAACTACCTCCTTCACTTGTTCTTGTAACTCAGCTTCCTGTCTCTGATGACCAGATTAAGACTTGCCATGGTAGCTTTGATTTCCTTTCTTCTGATAAGATTGGGAAGAAGTGAATCTAGAAGGAGGAGTAGAGGGACTGGCAATATTTCCAGATGCTCCTGCACTGGGAGGAGGAGGAGGTCCTTTAGAATTCCATTTAGGAGCTTGATTGTCATATCTTTTAGATTTCTTTATTTGTTTTTGCTGATTTTTGGAGAATCCCATCCAGTGCTGATAATCTTTTGACTTGGGATCTATTCCTTTCAAGATGTAATAAGGAATATCATGGTCAGGGTTAGATGGAGTAGGAGCAGCAGCTTTTCTTTTTCTTTTGGCAGATTTCTTCTTCTTGGTTCCTTCTGAATCATCAGAGTCTTCTTCATCATCAGATGATTGAGGATGATCATAGGGATCAACAGCTTCTCGCACAGCTTTTTCTCTATCCTTTAAAGCAGCTTTTTCTATCTCTTCTTCCAAGGCATCCTGTGCCAGAAGAGTGTCTAGATCCAGTCCTGGGGTGTCATCCCAGACTGTAGATTTTTCTTCTTGAATATCTGAAACATTCTCTTGTTCAACAGTAACTGTCATGGAGACCAGTTCTTCTTGCACAACTATCTGAGCTGGTTGAGCAGACTCAGGATCTTGAATAGCAGGTTCTGGATGAACTAGAACTTCTGCAGCAGGTTGTTGAACAAGTTCTTGGACAGCTAAAACTTCTTCCACTATATCTGTAGTATCATGAACACAGATTTGCTAAATGAAATTGAAACATCCCTTCAAGGTATTCATAGACTAGCATGTCAGTTAACATGTCAAGAAAATGAGTAAATGAATTACCTTCAGGATTTTCCTCAGAATGTCCTAACTCCTATAATTCATCTAGAAAGGAGGTAATGACTCCTTCTAGGAAAAGGGCAACTAAGGGAGTGGAGGATTCTTCTAGGCAGACTTTGACAACAAATTCTGTTTCTATTATAGCATCGGAAATCTCTTTTTCAGAAAGTTGAGGTACTGTTTCTTCTTGAGCTACTATCTCTTTTTCTGTAAATGCTGTTTCCATTTGAGTATCTGCTGGAGGATCTGCTGGATGAGAGACCAGGGGCAGTTGAGAGGCATCTTCATAGAACATCTCCCCCTGCCTGATTTCAGTGGAAACTGAAACCAGGCCCCTAGATGAAGAGGGCTCAGCAGATTTGGAGAGGGCTTGGATGGAGGCAGTCAGGGAAGAAATGGAGGATACAAGAGTAGCAATTGCTTCTTCAATCATGGTTTTGATTGAAGGAGTAATTAACTCCAGGATATTGGCTATAAGTGCTGGAGATATTTCAAAAGATGTGGATGGGGGAACAACAGAAGATGGAAGATCATCAGGAAAGGCAGTTTCCTGATGAGATGTGATGTGAACTGGTGATTGAGGAGTGGATGAGGGAAAGTCAGTGTGATTTGGAGGAGTAAGTGGTGACTGAGGAGGGGTTGGAATTCTCTCAGATCCTAACAAATAAAACTGGGAATAGAAGTCCCAGCTAGATGTGTAGGAATGGGAGATGCTGGAGATGAAGTATGGAGAATTGTGGAGGACTCAAGAAGAAGAGAGGCAGAAGATGGTACTTAAATTGAAGTAGATGGGAATGCAGCAGAAATGGATGGAATGGAAAGAATGGATGAGCCTGCTTCATGTAGAAGGGGAGTGACTGAAACAGTCCTTGTGCTCTCAGACACAACTGGAGCTACCCCTGCAGGAGAATGCTTCTGAAAACTTCTTTTCCACTTAACAAACAGTGTTGGGTCCATCTTCTTACTAGGATTGATAGTTGTTGAATCTGTTACCAACAGATGGGAGTATTTATCTTTTAGAAATATCCCAAGTACCCTACCTAGGGTTACTTCCTTCTTGCCATTCTTCTTTCTTATCAAATCAAACATAATCCCTGCCCAATTGATCTGTTTCTTATTTACTATGGCACAAATCAAGGCAAACTGCTGCCTCGTGATGTTGTCATGAGCAGAGTGCTTTCCCAGAAGCACTTTTCCAACGAGTTCAGCCAAGAACTTTATCTTTAACGGAAAATTAACTTTTAACAACTTAGAAGGAATGCCTTCGGCATGTCCTAACTCGATTAACATCCTTCCAAACTCTTGGATATCTTGTTCATAATCCTCTTCACCGTTCAATAATCCAAAAACATCAGTTAAAACGACGGGAGTCAAACTTACCTCTTCGCCGCCAATCGTTCCAATCATCGATTCGTCATTGGAAGACGAAGTGAAAACCCGCTCTTTAATCTCTTGGATGTTGATCTTGATCCTTGTGGTCATAAGCCTTTCCAAACCTTGTTCTTTGCAGAGCTGGAGGATTTCTATTATCTCAGAATCACAGGTACTGAAAGAGTCGAAGTCCATGCTGAATCCGGCGTCGAACTTCATCGCAGACAGAAGGGCTGGAGCAATCGCAATCGATTTGTTGGAGAAGACGAGAGAGACGAGGAGGAGAAAGCGCGAGGCAGAGCTCAAACAGAAAGACGGAATACGAAAAGACGAGTTCCGTCGACTATCACAAGCACGATCTCTTAACCTAGATCGACCATCGGTTTAAATAAAAACCGCAATCGTCGGTCTATTTTAAAAGATACTGGAGACGATTGTCGAACGGTCGTTCGACGATCGTTTCCTGAAGCAGAGTAGTCGATCAATCGTTCGACTATTTCTGTCTTCACAAACAATTAAGCTGTCATCGCCCATAGGTCGACGATCGACTCAACCTGTTCGAACATCGTCGAACATCATTCGACGATCTTCAATCAGATTTCAACAAAGGCAGACGTCACACATAGTCTTTTCCATTAATCATGCCTACTTGAACCAAAAAGAACAGATGCTTCTGTTCATCTAAGGGGTTGGTGAAAATATCACCTCTCTGAAGGTCAGTGGATATGAACTCAAGGCTGATCTTGTTCTTTTCCACACAATCTCTCAGGAAATGGTGTCAAATCTCAATGTGCTTGGTTCTAGAGTGGTGCACAGGATTTTGTGCAATGGAAATAACACTGGTACTATCACACATGATTTTTGTGTTCTTGTGTGTGTACCCATAATCCAAAAGCTGGTTTTGAATCCACAGGATCTGTGAACAATAACTGGCAGCTGCTATATATTCAGCCACTACAGTTGAAGTTGAGACAGAAGCCTGCTTCTTACAGAACCAAGAGACCAATCTCTCTCCCAAGAACTGACAAGTTCCTGAGGTACTTTTCCTGTCAACTCAACAACCAGCATAGTCAGAATCAGAGTATCCAATTAACTCAAATTCTGATTCTGTTGGGTACCATAGTCCTAGATTTGGACATCCCTTCAGGTATTTCAAAATTCTCTTGAGAAGAATCAAATGAGATTCCTTGGGGTTGACCTGGAATCTAGCACATAGGCATGTAGAAAACATTATATCTGGCCTACTTGCAGTTAAATACAATATGGAACCAACAATGGCCCTATAATTCTTCTGATCAACTGGCTTGCCCTGATCATCAGAATCTATAACTACATTAGTAGCCATAGGTGTATGCATTGCTGAAGCATCAGCCATCCCAAACTTCTTTACCAATTCCTTGGCATATTTAGATTGGGAGATGAAGATGCCATCAGCATCTTGCTTTACTTGGAGACCAAGAAAGTAAGACAGCTCACCCATACTACTCATCTCAAACTTAGAATGCATCAAGTCAGAGAACTTTTTGCACAGTTTGGGATCAGTGGAACCAAAAATAATATAATCTACATACACTTGAACTAACAGGATTGTGTCCTTGTGGTGCTTAACGAAAAGGGTTCTATCAACTACTCCCCTAACAAAGTTGTGCTCTAACAGGAAACTAGCTAGAGTCTCATACCAGGCTCTTGGTGCTTGTTTAAGTCCATAAAGAGCTTTTGCAACTTGAAAACATGTGAGGACTGAGTTGAAGAGACAAACCCAGGAGGTTGTTCAACAAATACCTCTTCCTTTAGCTCACCATTTATAAATGCACTCTTGACATCCATCTAAAAGACCTTAAACTTCATATAGGCTGCATAGGCTAGAAAGATCCTTATTGCCTCTAGCCTTGCAACAGGAGCAAAGGTGTGGTCATAATCTATACCTTCATCCTGTTTGTAGCCCTGAGCTACAAGCCTAGCTTTGTTCCTCACAATAATTCCATTTGCATCCAACTTGTTTCTAAACACCCACTTGGTGCCAATGATCAGTTGGCCTTTTGGTCTTGGAACCAAAGTCCATACTTTACATATTTCAAATTGATTGAGTTCCTCTTGCATAGCAATGATCCAGTGGGGATCTAGCTCAGCATATTTTATGGTGAGGGGCTCAATCTGTGAAAGGAAACAAGCATGCATCACATCCTGTCTTAACTGATGTCTTGTTTGTATACCAGCTGATATGTCTCCAATCACTTGAGATGTAGAATGATCTCTAAGTGTGACAACATCAACAGGTGGGATGTGATCTTTAGCAACAGTTGGAATTAATTCCTTAGGAGGAATTGGATCAACTGGTCGTGGTACAGCAACAACTTCTGCAAAGTCTTCATCACTGTCTGAATCAGTGATGTGAAGAGTTGATAGATGGAGAATCTCTTGAGTGACATCTTTATTAACTTCTGGTACCTGTAATGAACTTGAGGACGGAGAAGTTTCCTTCTCCTTGTAAAACATCTGAGATTCATCAAAGGACACATGCACAGATTCTTCAATTTTAGAAGTTAATTTATTAAATACCCTATAAGCTTTGCTTACTTAGGAATATCCAAGAAAGATTCCCATTGAAGCTTTTGCTTCAAACTTTCTAAGGTATTCTTTGTTATTGTTATGAATGTATACTACACAACCAAACACTCTAAAATAATTAACTTTAGGTTTCTTTCCTTTAAGCAACTCATAAGGAGTTTTACTCTTAATCTTGTGTATAAGACTTCTGTTCAGAACATAATTA
Source organism: Platanthera zijinensis (assembly GCA_039513925.1). Lineage (NCBI taxonomy): Eukaryota > Viridiplantae > Streptophyta > Magnoliopsida > Asparagales > Orchidaceae > Platanthera > Platanthera zijinensis. The sequence continues at coordinate 125,888,729 of CM077081.1, forward strand.
GCTGTGCTAACAGCTTCTGCCCAATAGGAGAGAGGCATATTAGCATCTGCCAACAGTGTTCCTACAGCTTCAATCAGGGTTCTATTCTTCCTTTCCACTACCCCATTTTGTTGGGGAGTTCTAGGAGCAGAGAAGCTATGTTTGATACCTTCTTTCTCACAGAATTCTTGCATGAGAAGAGACTCAAACTCAGTACCATGATCACTTCTGATCAAGGCCACATGAGTAGAATACTCAGTCTGCACACAAAGTAGAAAGTCTGTAAGAACTTTGAAGTTATCAGCCTTAGTTCTCAAGAAGAACACCCAAGTGAACATAGAGAAGTCGTCTACAATTACAAAAGTGTAATACTTCCCTCCTAGACTCTGTACATTTTTTGGGCCAAAAAGGTCCAAATGTAATAAATACAGGATTCTAGGTGAATCACTTTTATTTACAGATTTAAAGGAGTTTTTGGTTTGCTTGCCTAATTGACAAGCCTTGCATAGGCTCTCCTTCTTGTAGGGGCAAAAAGGTAAACCTCTAACAAGGTTGTATTTAGATAACCTAGATATGTTCTTGAGGTTAACATGGCTAAACCTTTTATGCCATAAGGTGTTGTTATTTGTTACTTCATTAAATAGGCAGATTTCAGATTGGGTAGAATTAAAATCTACTAAATAAATATTACCTTGTCTAATACCTACTAACACAACTTTACTATTTAAAGTAATATTACAGAGAGTGTTAGTAAAAGATACCTGATATCCTGCATCACATAACTGACTTACTAAGATAAGGTTATGCTTCAGTCCAGTTATATATGCAACCCTCTTGAAAGTTACTACTCCAATGGTAATTCTACCATATCCTTCAGTTTGACCACAACTAGAATCCCCAAAGATCACCTTTGGTCCAAGCTTGGCCTTGAACTTTGACAGATTTTCTTTGTTCCCTGTCATATGTTTGGAGCAACCACTATCCAAATACCACTTGTCCTGAGTGATAGGATAGGTCTTCACCTGCAGTGAGTTAAGTTAAACATTGTGGACCCAGGTAACCTTGGGTCCATTATTCTTCACATAATGAAAACTAGAAATAAAAGAATAAGCAGGTTGGGGTTTATATCCTAAAGGGTAAGATCTCCTAGGTGGGATGCTCCATGCAGTTAATGGGTCCACAAACCTAGGGTTTCTATTTATATTAAGGTTTCTAAGGTTCTGGTTGTAATTTTGAAATTCATATTGAGATCATCGATCTACGTTCGACGATCGATGCTCAGATCATCGAGCTTCGTTCGACCATTGAGCCTCCGATCGTCGAGCTGCGTTCGATGACTTTTGTATTTCATTAAAATTTTGTTTTCTCATTTCTCTCTTAGATTTATTTAAGGCTTGATTAACTTGTCTTACTTGCTCAGTGTTCTTTATCCCATCAGCTGAAATAAAGTTCACTGGAGTTGAAAGATGATTTTTAAGAATAATTGGGGGTTCACATGATGAAGCTCCTAAGCCTAGCTTATTATTGCCTGACCTAGTGTTTGTCATGCTGGTGATTTCTAACAGCTTAAAGCTTCTACCATTTAAGGATTCTTCTAATCTCTTGGACTTTGCTAGTTCATTTTTAAGAAACTTTATTTCTTCACTAGACTTAGTGAGTTCTGCTTCTAACCTAGCATTTTCAATGAAAATAGATTCTGATTCAGCTAACTTATTTCTAAGTTCCTTAATTTCCTTTTCTGAACTAATTAGATCTAAGCAAAGGGATTTAAAATCAGATTTAAATTCAGAAGAAGAAAAATCATATGAAGATAATACCTGATCTTCTATAGGCATTTCTTCATCATCATCAGAACTCTCTGCAGCTGAGTGATTACTGCAGGCATCAATTGCCATAAGGCATATTTCCTTTGCCTTCTTCTCTTCCTCATCCTCACTGGAGCTTGAGGAGGACGATTCCTCATTTGAATCACTCCAGGTCTCAGCAACAAATCCTTTCTCCTTCTTCTTATTTTTGTAGGAGGAGGACTTGGAGTGTTTCTTGTGATGTTCTTTTTTCCTTTCTCTTTTCTTTGCTCTTTTCATTTGGACACTCTGGAAGAATATGTCCAGGCTTCCTGCAACCATAACAGATTATTTCTTTAGTATGAGTGCGATCATACCTTGGTTTTTCTTTATACTTTGAAGACTTCTTTCTGAAGTCTTTTCTTCCCATCTTGAGAAACCTTTTGGCAAAGAGTGCCATCAGTTCCTCATTGGATTGGCTTCCTTCTGAAGCATCAGCAGCTTTGAGAGTAAGAGTTTTCTCTTTTCTTACTGGAGTTGGAGTCTTTGCTTCAGCCTCAGCTTCCCTGGTCTTCAGCACTTGCTCAAAAGACTTGAGCTTGCCAAGGAGAGCTTCAGTTGAGATTTCAGTTGTACTTCTGGCCTCCTTGATAGGCCAGATCCTAAGATCCCATGTGCTGGGGAAGCACATCAGTATCTTATCATTGACCTCTGTCAATGTAATCTCCTTATCAAGAGTTCTCAGCTCATTGATGATTGAGCTGAGCCTGATGTACATGGCTTCAACTGATTCAGCTTTAGTTTTCTTGAAGTTTTCATACTGGGATATAAGGTTGGACCTTCTGTCCTTCCTTTCATCAGCTGAACCAGCTACAATATGGTTCAGTGAGTCCCACATGGCTTTTGCAGAGGTGCAATCAGCCACTTTCTGGAAGATTTCATCAGACATAGTCTGAGCTAGAATGTTCATAGCTTTGGCATCAGCTATCTTTGCCTTCTTGTAGGCATCATTGTAATCTGGAGGAGGCACTGTACTTAAATTTGTAGATGTTGTAGCAGTGGTTGCAGCAGGAGGTGTTGGAGGTCCTATCAAAATAGAAGAGAAAATATCTTCATCAATAGAGTTCATATATAATCTTATTCTTGCCATCCAGATGCTAAACTTAGCTAAGTTGCAAGCTGGAGGTCTGGTGCTAGAGTAATCCTTGGACTGGGCCATGAAGTGAATATCTATAAGCTTGGTATCTATCAGGATCTTGTGACTCAGGTGTTAGCCTGTACAGTTAATCAACCTCCCTCTGATACCAATTGAAGGTGAGGATAGATACAACTCTAGAGGGGGGGGGGGGGGGTGAATAGAGTATTCAAAAATTATGACACCCTACTCAACTCCCTTAGAGTTAATTGCGGAATGAGTTTATAGATATTGATAACCCTAGAGCCTAACATAAAGTGAAGTGCACTGGAGAAAGCTAACTGTAATTACAGTTAAGCTTTTGTCCTAACACAGCAACTAGCAATCCTAGTTATTTCTAATCACAACCACAGTGCAATGAATTAAATAAGCAGTACAGATGACACAAGAAATTTTATAGTGGTTCACTCTAAATAAGTACGTCCACTCTTCTACCACCCTGGTAGGAATCCACTACAGGTTTTTGTTCAGGTGCCCTGCCACCAACTGATCTGCTTCAGGTAGATCAAGTAGACCCTTTGAGATTTTGATCAGGAGCTCAAAATCCAACACAGGTTTTTGATCAGGTGCCCTGCCACCAAGGTTTCCTTTTGAAGGGAGTAATAACCCTTTATACAGGAGGTTGAGAGAGTTAAAGTTTCTTCTCTATTGTTAAAACAGATTAGAGAAGCTAGTGGATTGCATAGAGCTAGAAAGCTCTAAAGAATCAAGGCTCCCCCCTGACTTAGAGAATATTCAGGAAGGAGTCTTGCTTCAGGGTGCAGGAACTCTTCTGAACTGAGACAAAGAACTGTCTTGAAGTTCTGAAAGAGAAGCTTGAAGAAGACTCTTGATTTGGAAAAGGTGTTCTTCTTCAATCAGCTTCCTTTCTCTTCTTCTTCTTCTTCTTCTAAAAGCCTCTGAGTGAATGTCTTCCTGTGAGCAGGATGAACTCAGGATGAAGAAGAATGCTGAAGAGATTTGATCTTCTCAGTTGAATGTGAATTTCTGAGAGCTGTAGATCTCTATGCTGCTGAGAGTAAAACTTCTTCTATATTGAGTTGTTGTTGTATATCTGTATATGTATGTGTGTTCTTCTCTGTCTTTAGAAGACACTTTATATATGAGCCTTTGTAATGGCTCTAATCTGAGTTTGAACTTTGTCTTCTTCTGGAATCTGCAATCTGGGCTGCAAAAAGCATAAAGCAAAAATATATCCTGCAGGCAGACATGCTATAAGGGGATAAAGCTTTCTAAGAAGCTGCATATCCAATCTGATAAAAGAGTGCTAGAAAAAGTCACATCAGAAAGAGCTCTTTACAGCCAGAGAAGACTTTTGAGTCTAATGGCTATAAAGGATAGCGTGGCAGATAAAGCAGAAAATATATTTCAACTAATAAGACAAACCACTTTGTCAGATAAAGATTGACTTATGCATAAAGAATGGAGCAAAGATTGCCTGGAAATAATAGCATAACATCAATGAAATATACTTTAATAAAATATGCCAAGAAGATAAGAAATAAATAATATAACTTTACTAAAGGCAGACAAAAAGACGTCGAACGACCCTCGGAGATCGTCGACCAAAGCACAGAGATCGTCGACCTATCAGACAGATAGTCAAACGACACAAATTGTCGAACTATCAAAGAAGATAGTCGAACTACCATAGCAGATAGTCGACCTATCAGAATAGATAGTCGAGCTATCAGATAGTCGACCTATCAAGATAGATAGTCGAGCTATCAAGCAAAACAGATAGTCGACCTATCAATCAGATAGTCGAACTATCAAAGACAAACAGATAGTCGACCTATCAAACAGATAGTCGAACTATCAAAGAAGACAGATAGTCGACCTATCAAACAGATAGTCGAGCTATCAGATAGTTGAACTATCCAAGCAGATAGTTGAACTATCAAGAAGAGCAGATAGTCGACCTATCAAACAGATATTCGAGCTATCAAACACAACAGATAGTCGACCTATCAAACAGATAGTCAAGCTATCAGATAGTTGAACTATCCAAGCAGATAGTTGAACTATCAAGAGATCTTTCTGGTCAAAAGAAGTCGAGCGGGGTTCGACGATCGACGAGGCAGATTCCACAGAACGTCGAGCTAACAGGACTTGAACTAACTCAGAGATAGACGATCTGCTGATCGACGATAGTCGAGCAACTGATAGACGATCGTCGAACAGTTGATCGACGATAGTCGAGCGGCGTTCGACCATAGTCGAACCAAAAACAACTTAACCAAATTTTCATCTGGATAAGTGACAACTCTACAACTAGACAACTAACCTATTAGCTAACCTTTGACCATTGATAAATCTTGGGTCAAGAAACTAAAAGAGCAGACTAAACTCAAATCCAAACTAGGGTACCAACAGCCTTAGGTGCCGTTCTTGGCCAACGCGTAGAAAAACATTTCATCCAATTTATTACGCTAGCAAGACGCTCACTTTCGCACAAGTGAATTACACGATGACGGAAAAGGAACTCTTAGCCGTCATTTTCGCTTTCGATAAGTTTCACTCGTATTTAATGTTATCTAAATTTATCGTATATACCGATCACTCCGCCCTTAAATATTTATTAACTAAAAATGATGCGAAGCCCTGCCTTCTTTGATGGATTCTCCTCCTACAAGAGTTTGATTTGGAAATCTGAGATAAGAAGGGCGCGGAAAATCTAGCGGCAGACCACCTCTCCCGCTTAGAAAATCAGGGTGTGGAAGAGCTCGTCGAATCTGAAATAAATGACATATTCCCCGAGGAACACCTCCTAGCCATTCATTTATCTTCATCATATTCGCCTTGGTTCACAGATTTTGCGAACTATTTAGTCGCGCGGGTACTTCCAAAAGAATTTTCAAGTCATCAAAAGAAGAAATTCTTTTCTGACTTGAAAATTTTCTTTTGGGAGGACTTATTTCTTTTTCGTATCTGCGCGAACCAAGCGGTCCGAAGATGCATTGCGGGTGTGGAGTGCTTGCAAATACTTAGGAACTGCCACGAGGGTCCAGCCGGTGGGCATTATCAATCCAACCAGACCGCTCGAAAGGCGCTAGAGGCGGGCTTCTTTTGGCCCACTCTCTTCAAAGACGCTCACAATTGTGTGCGCGAATGCGATAGCTGTCAGCGGTCGGGTAAAATCTCTCGTCGCGACGAGATGCCCCAAAATTTATTTTTAGAATGCGAAGTCTACGATTTATGGGGCATAGATTTTGTTGGCCCCCTACCTCCGTCTTTCAAAAATATGTATATTTTAGTGGCGGTTGACTACGTATTGAGGTGGGAGAAAGCACAAGCTCTCCCCACCAATGATGCGCGAGTCCTCGTTACATTTCTTAAAAAACTATTTTCTAGTTTCGGCACGCCTCGCGCAATTGTTAGTGATAGGGGAACGCATTTCTGTAATACTCTTATGGCTAAGACGTTAGCTAAATATGGAGTCACGCACAAACTTGTCACCCCTACCACCCGCAAACAAGTGGCCAAGTTGGGTAGTAAATCGAGAGATTAAGCGTATATTACAAAAAACCATTTCACTAAATAGGAAATATTGGTCCGTTAAACTTGACGACGCATTATGGTCATATCGTACGACATACAAAACCGCAATCAGTTGTTCTTCGTTTCGATTAGTCTATGGTAAAGCGTGTCATTTACCCGTAGAACTAGAATATCGTGGTCTTTGGGCTTTAAAACTCTTAAACCTCGACGCTTGTAACATCCCTTTTCTAGATAGACCCCTAGGAGTGGTTTTGTTATGACTAGGTCATGACAAAACCCTAAGAAGCCCAAGAAGACCAAGTGAGCATAGGCATGAAGGTAGAGATCACTATGGTCTGCAAATAGTAGAATTCTAAACAATAGTTTAGGATAACCATTGGGCTTCACCATGACTCCATGACCACACCATAATATCCCTAAACTATTGGAAGGTCCATTAGAGCCCTAAGATTCCATTGAAATCAACCCAAAGTGGTCAAATTGACCTAAGACCACCATAGGCCTAAATTGGGAAATGTGCCCTAACTAAGGGCAATGTGCCCCTAATATGCCCAACCAACCCTACCTAAGTCTTCCTAGACATTAAGTGAGGTCAATGGGTCACCAAGGACCCATTGGGGACAACCCATGAGGCTAAGTTGACCCAAGTCAACTCTAGCCCCAAAGTGATCAAAGTGCCCTTACTAAGGGTCAAGTGACCTCCAAGGTGCCAAGTCAACCATACCCAACCCTACCTAGACCATAGGGGAAGCCAATGGGTCACCAAGGACCCATTGGGGTCAACCCAAATGGTCAATTTGACAAAGGTCAACTCAATCCTTGAAATAAGTCAAATCGGCCTAAATGGGCTAACCCAAGCTCAAGCCCTTTTCCATTTGGGATAACCACCTCCTAATTAATTAATAGTATGAATTAGTGGGCTGCCAATAGGCTAGGGAGATTAACAAATTCGGCCTCGATGAATAGGAGAGAGAAAACTCAATTTTACCCTTTAATGGAGGAGAGAGAAAGTGGTTTAAAGGGGCCATTCATGGCCAAGGGAGACCAAGGGCCTCTCCATTTGATTCCAAGGGCTGAATATATTCTCATTCATCAGTTTTGAGGAGTTTAATAACCATAACCAGCCATAAAAGTTGTTGAATTTAATTTCTCCCATAAGGAAGAGAGAGAAAGAGGGGAGAGAAAGCCATTAATGGCCATGGGAGAGCAAGAGTTCCTCTCCAATTGATTCCAAAGCCTTGACTCATCTTCCCCTCATTATTTAGAGGAGACAAAGGGTTTTCGTCAGCCTCTAGGTGGCTGAATAATAGGGATATGCCATGGACGAATTTCACCTTCATGGCCTTAAATGCTTTACCCTTTCCCCTCCCCACTTGGTGATCTATAAAAGCCCCCTTAGAGCAAGATGAGAAGTTTACACTCTTGAGCAAATAGATTAGAGTTGTTGTTCTTGATGTAGGAGAAGTTAGACAATGCCACCACCGCACCATGGCAACCCGACATTCATCTCGCCTCCAAACAGCGAACAAGGTCCTCCTCTACTTCTTTATTTATGGGTAGATCTTAGGATCTTAGAAACGAAGTTCATGCTCAACGGAGCCGAACCTATCTCGCATTTTCATGGAAAAACCATGAAAAAAATAAATTTTTGGGTCCGCCTGAAACCGCCACCTCCGGCGGCCAAACCACCGCCGACCGTTAGCCATCGTAAAAACATTTTTATAATATAAAAACTATGTATATAGTATATAAGGAGAAGATACATTAAATGAGCGCATTTTGATGCTGCAAAACGAGACACTTAGAGGCCTATTTAGGAAAAATGGCCAGTCACGAAAGTTGTAGATCTTCGAGTCCAAATTAATTTAAAATTAATTTCAACTCGTTTGGGTAAGTGGTTTGACCGCAGTACCCGTTTTAGTGGGGGCTGTACTTAGAGTTGGGCAGAAACTAAAATGAATGCCCACTCTTTGTCCCTTGTCCAAACAACTTGAAATTTTGGCAGGCGGTTACCCTTAGACATACCGAGAGGCTGTATAAAAATGGGAATTTTTTGAGATACTTTGCCTAAGATTTTTGTTTTAATTTAATAAAGTTAGAGTAATTTATTTAAGTGGTCAAATGACCTCCAAACCCTCCCAAATTTTGGTGAGTGGTCTCTGGCTATAAAACCTAGCTCTGTACAAAATTCCAACATATTTGGATGAGTTTTGGGTAGTAAATCACCTATCCTTAACTAGGCAATAATGAGACGTTTTGAGTAAAAAGGGCACTAAGAGGTTAGAACGGTCAAATCACCTCAATAGAGGCTGATATTTTGACCACTGACTTAGAAGGGTTATTATAAGCCACTTGGAGAAAAATGGTGTGGTTTAGGGTTGATTTACCTTAGGATCCAAACTCAAACCCTAAAGGGAGGGTTTTGAGGGTTGTGAAGGACATGGGGGCAAATGCCCTCGTATTGCCTTGAAATTCAGTAGAGTCGACGTTAGCATATTATAAATCATCTGGATGTAATCTTGGAGGATTTGGAGATAGGTAGATACCTCAAAACCCTAACCTTAGTTTTATGGTAAAATCTCAAATAAGTAAAATCAGTCACTAAACATTATTTAAAAGTTGTGAAACTCGGGTAGAGTGAGTTTTGGAATGGGTAGAACCTATAACAATTTTACTAGAATTTTATGATGTTCATTTCTAGCACTTCATTTGTAAAGTTTGTTATTGCCTTAATTGATGTTATTTTGATCTTTCTATTCATTGAAACCCCATGAAATCATGGAAGTTAATGTTTTAGGTTAAAATGATTGCTCTTGAATTTTTGTATAATTTTTAGTTGAGTAAATCTAGTACTTCATTCACAAATGTTAAAAAAGAGTTTTATGGTTTAAAAATTAATTATGGACGATATTGCTGTTGAAAAATTATGAGGCTTAAGAATTGAGACTTTCAGGCCATTATATGCTTGTAGACATTTATTCATGATTTTTAGAATCTTAGTTACGACACTTTCTTTACGAGTCCACCTTATGGAGATTTTTGATAATTAATTTATTTTGAGATTAATACTTTATGAAAAATTATGAAACTTGGCCAGTGATATTTTTAAGGTTGTATCTGCATAGTATAATTAATTTATAATTTTTTGATGAATATTCTTTGTACTTGATTCATAAATAACGAAAGATAGAAAATATTGCTAAAATAGTTTTAGTGCCGTTTTGATGATAGAAAAATTGTGATACTTTGGATTTACCATATTGAGATAACATAATATTTATAATAATTTTGATGGACATCTTGCATGAGTACTTAGGGTAGTTCATGTTCAAACCGGTAGCCCTTGGAATTTTTGAGGAAATTAATTAAATGCCAGATAAATTAGGAAAAATTATAATTTTCTGATTATAGGCTAATTATATAATGGTATACCTCCAGTAAATAAGTTAGGGAATTTGGATGAGTATTGGATCATTTCCTATCCGGTTCGACATATAGCATAGGATAGTTTGCAATTAGCAATTTGAGTTAATAGTCATAGGATATGATGGAGCACAGCGTTGGAGTTAGTTAATCTGCTGAATTGGTTGGATGTGAAAGTGTTCACCATATAAGGATGGGAAGGTTAGTGAGAAGTGGTGTTGGCTAGAGTTAAGAGATGCTCGGTTTCGACGAAAGATCGTCTTTCCCGAGGAGAGGAAGGTTAAAAATCACACTAGGTTAGTCTATCGTAACACGAGAAGGTAATGGGTAAGGGAATCAACCAATAATAATAAGTTTCTTGCGAAAGGGAACGATGAGCTTCAGCTACCATCATAGTTCCTAGTGCCCTTTGAGAGCCCATTACGCAGTATATCGGGGGAAGTTCTAGGTTAACGTAAACTGTATTAACAAACGTAAAAGAGTAACCTAGTAATTAGGGTCTCGCATTTCACAAACACTGTTAGCACAGGAAGATTGTTGGGAGCTTCGGCTCGATTAGTAAAGAGACGGACGGAATGGTCCGGGGAGCTTCGGCTTGATTAGTTAAGAGACGGACGTTTTGGTCTGGGGAGCTTCGACTCGGTTTTTGTTTTTTCTATTGAATACGTTAAATTTGCATCTGCATAAAAGGAAAGAAAATTAAGGTGGTGGGTCTTCGGTATTGGAGGGTCGATGCACCGACGCCAATACGCTGACTTGGCAAGTGCGGTTAGCACTTCGCCAACAGAAGTCTTGTGCCCCAGCCGGCAAGAGTACGCAGGAGTCCGCTTCGTGCACCAAGCATTGAGGCATACGATAGGTCTTACCGGTAGTGCTTTACTAGTTTAGAGGTGGGCGAGGCCCAAACCACCACTTCCGTATGCCACTACGGAGGTATCCTGGGAGGTAACGACTCCGAAAGGGGGAACTAAAGGTCTGTGTGCACAGAGTCGGGTGTGTGTGTTGCACTTGCATGTTCCATCATACCCACTAGCATGTCATAGCATAAACGATTCATTTAACCCCTGACACCTAAGATATATGTGGAATGGGATGCTTATACATTAGGACTTGCAAAACGCCCCCTTGGTCTATAAGCTTGTGTGGGCAAGTTTATAAATTTAGGTCAATTTTGATATATATATACTGCTGTTTGATAACTGACACCCCAACGTATAAATTGGTATGAGACTTTTTATACGATGGGAGCCTTGCAGAAGACCCCTTGGCTTATGTGTTCTCACATAAGTGAAGGTTACTTTTCATATTTCATCTTATTGCCATTATTTATTATAGAATTGCTAGATTATTTCTGCTGCCACCTGATTCTTTTGATTTAATCTCCACCTTCATATCCTTTCCTTTCTTCCTCTCCGCTCGGTACTTAGGAGCCATGGGGGAAGGGGTAGGGGATGATAGGGCTTTGTCTTTATGACTAACGGTTTTCGAACCACATCATTTTAGGGAATCGTGGAGCCCAGCACGGGGGAGCAGACCCAAGGACCGATGCTCTTAGAGATGGGGCAGTCTAGCTCCGGAGTTCATACAACCGGGACCGTGAGTCTCGACCTTGAGTAGATGTTCTGTTTTTTGCTTCTGCATGAGTGATTTGTAGTGAGGACATGATGTACCGGGCATAAGCCCGTATTTTAGTACTCTGATATGTGATTTTTCTGTGGACTTGCTTTTACTTTATTGTGCTACCTTTCTGTGATCGAATTGCCCGGCAGAATCAGTGCTTTGTGGTGATGACCCTTCGGGGCGTGAAGGTTGATAGTTTTACTTTCAAGACTACCTAAACAGCTAGAGAGGGGGGGGGGGGGAATAGGTACTTTTCCTTGATTTAACTTAAGGCAGAATATAACTACAGTTATTTGAATAAATCAGATATTTATATAGCTAACACAGCACAGCAATCACAATCATACACACATCACAGATTGCACACAGATTTATAGTGGTTCCCTAAGGTCTGGGTACATCCACTTTCACCCTTCACCTATCTAGCAGTATGCTAGAGTCGGCCTAACTTCTTCCTTTAACTCAGATCCTCAGATCCTACAGCTCAGAATCCAGAAGGATTCCTACAACTCAGGCTAACAAGCCCTACCTCAGCCTTGCCACACGGCCTATAACTCAGAGAATACCTTCTCCTACAACTCAAACATAAACAACCCCACCTAAGCCTTGCCACAAGGCCTACAGCTCAGAGAATACCTTCTCCTACAACTCAGGCATAAACAGCCCTACCACTCAGAGAATAAATCTCCTACACTCAGCCTTTATAAAATAGGCTTACAACTAAGATCTATGAATAGATCCTATAGAATTTGATAAGGAATTTTGTAATCTCTTACCCCTGTTGAGAGAGAAGGGATAAGAACTTTCTTGATCAGCTTCTTGAAGAGGCTGATGACTAAAATCAACTTGATCTTAGCTTTCTTTAAAGCTTCTTGAATCTGAACTTAGTTGGGTTGATTTCCTTTGAATAAAACTGACTGGCAGCTTCCTTCTTAGACTTCAGAAATAGATCTGAATCTTCTTGACAGATTAGTTCACTATCTGCTTCTTGAGAGACCTTTGAATGTCTCCTCCTTGTCTTCAAATAACTGTATCTCTCTCTATCCAAACCTCTTGAAGATACTTCTGAATTCTTGATTGAATTCCACTTAGACAGAATCTGAATAGTAAACTAATTCAGAACGTCTTCTTAGATCTTCTCACGAATATCTTCTTCTTTGTTACTTGTACTTTCTTGATTAGAGATTAATCTCTAATTGTGTTGGTGGTGACAATACTTCTTCTCTATGTGTTGTTATTCTTCTTCTGAATCCATCTATTATATACTTCATCCTTGGTAACCAGCTGATCCGGTTTATAACTAACTTCTGACAAGTCTGACAGCTTCAGTAAACCTGTCATAACCCACAGCTGTCAAGTCTTCAAACAGTTCTTGAGCCTTTGACTCTGTCAGCAAAGCGTCGAGTCTGTCTGTCATAAAGTGTCGAGACCATCTATCAATATGTGTTGACACAAGTGACTTAAGTGTCGACACAGCCTTTGGTGATGTCAACAAAGCTGCCTTGATGTCGACACAGCTTCTTGATACTGCATCTTGAGAATGTGTCAACACTGATTATTTGTGTCGACACAAACACATCACCATTCATCAGCAATCAACTTAGTCTTGACTCAGCTGTGCGTCGACACAAGTCCTGTGTGTGGACACAGTTGATGTAGACTCAGAACATAGTGTTGTCGACACTGCCTCCAGGTGTCGACATAGTTGTTGTCGACTCTGCCTCTGTGTGTCGACACTGCCTCCCGGTGTCGACACAGTCGATGCCGACAATAATCTTCTGTGTGTCGACACTGTCTCCCGGTGTCGACACAAATTCTCTGAAGTGTCGACACAGCTATTTCCAAGTGTCGACACAATCTAACTGAAGTGTCGACACAACTTCCTCAGGGGTCGACACATGAACTTAGAATATTTTTCCTGCATTCTAGCACATTTTAACCTGCACATATAAACTTTAAATAACATCAAATACACCTTGATGTATATCATTGAGCTAAGTGAGGCTTCTCCAAATCAGGTACACATTTTCTAATGTACCCAACAATCTCCCCCTATTTGGAGAAGTCATAACCCTTTAGCCTTGATCCTTTATCTTTCAAATCAACTTTCTTCTGTGCTTCAGCCTTGATCCTTTGTCTTTCAAAATAATGAAAGGGCTTGGGGAAATACTTGCTAGGTTCCTGAGTATCAGGAGGTAGCTTCCCCATCTTAGCCTTTCTCCTGTGTTGAACTATGGCTTCTTGTCTGGCTTCATACTTTTGCCATTCATGCTCATTGTACCATTTTCCTCTTTCATTTACTTGATCTTTTACAGCCTTCCATGCAGTTAAAATGATATTCCTTGAAGTGGGGCTCCACTGCTCAAAGTCTGGCTTTAATTCTGCTTGCTCTCTAAATCTTTTCTTTGATAATAGAGCATCTTGCTGAGCTTTGATAATAGTATCTGGCATATCAACCTTTTCAATAATCACATTTGTAATAAGTTGTGGAGGGCTGTACATTGACTGAACCTGTTCATGTATCATCTCAAGATTTGCAGGAGGGAAAATAACTTGGGCAACCTCAGGTTGATTACCTTCAAGTAGAATTGGTTGCACCCCTGACTCAGCCATATTATCATCATCACACAGGGGTGGATATCCAAGTGGCTCTTATGCTGTTAGTTACCCATTGGCATGGTCAGACCCAGCATAGACTAACACCCTCTCCCCCTTTATGACTTCTCTAGCCACACGCTCTCTCAAGTCATCTTTCTAAAATCTGATTTGTCCATCCAGATAGTTGATTCCATATTTAAAGAATGGCTTTAATTTTTTGAAGCTTGTCACTAATCAACTTCTCAGATGAAGTGATGGCAGTTTTAACTGCATCTAGGGCAGCTTGTAGCTTCTGATCATATTCTTCTTTTTCTTTAGCCCTTTCAATAGTCATTACAACAACAGAGTTTGTGAACTCAGTGAATATCACATTATGTGATTCAGTCAGATTTTCATTCATTCTCATTTGATTCTCAAGGACCTTGTTTAATAGCCATCTCATCCACTTGCTTCTTAATGTCTGCTTGTTGCTTTGCAAGAAATACCACAGCATTGCCTCCCTGACCTCTGCATTTTCAGACTCATAAGTACTTTCAATATGAACTCTTTCTGGAGGAGTGGTAGGAAGTTCTTTCTCAGTACCATGTTGCTCCCCCTTAACATGTACTTGCTCCCCCTCAATAGCACCTTGCTCCCCCTAAACCCTAAGGGTTTCAACCTTATCAGCTGCCTCTCATATTTCAGGAAATAACTCTTCTAGAGTGTATTCCTTTTGTGCTTGAGCAGGAGATGATACAATGTTTCCTCTAGCAGAATCATCAATTCCAATAGTGTACAAATCTTCTGATAAGTTTATTCTTTCTTCCTCTTGTACTTGTGCAGTAATTGGCTCCCCCTGCACCTGTGCTGGTATAGTCTCTTCCTGGACTTTAGTAGACCCAGTCTGGTCCTCAGTCAGCTCTCTAATGTGCTCTGCTTGATTTGGTGGATTGTCATGATCATGCATATGAAGGTCATGTCCTGGTGATTTCTCAGTTGTCTCCTGCCTGTCCACATCAGGCAACTCCTTTGATAGAACTCTATCCCATCTGGAGAATAACCTCATGTCCATTCTCCTCATATGGTTGATCTTGGATCCAGGAATCTGTTGCATTACCTTTGGAATGATTCCAGCCAGGTACAGACTCAAAATTCTAGCAAAGTTTGGCTTCTTGATCCTTCTTTGATTTTATCAAACAAAACTGCTGACCAACTGGTTGGAATTTTAAAGACAATTCTTGTCATCAGACTCAATATATAGGCTAAGATCCTATCATGTCCACCTGGTTTACATAAGATCACTTTGCCTATAATTTCAGACAGGAATTTTCCCTGAGGATTCATTCCTTTCTTGTTTATGGCAGATCCTATCTTTATGGTTGGATCCAATCCACACCATTGAAGTGTTTCCCTTATTTTTGAGGGTGGAACCTCATCCTCATCTTGGACCCTGGGAAGATGTAGAATATTGCTCAATCTTTTCTGGGTCAGCTTGACTCGTTCTCCATGAACAGTATATTTGATCTTCAAGCCTGATGAGTCCATTGATGCAGCAGTATAGAACTCGAATACTTCCTTCTTCCATATCTTACTAGGTTCAGAGACAAGATATTCTAATCCATTGTCTGCAAGAAGAGAAATGACCTGTTTGATCTCCGATTCGGCATCGTTGAATGCATGCCTAACCAACTCATATCCTTCATTGACGTTGTATCTTCAATCTTGGGCGCCATTGGAATGAAGAGAAAGCTTGATTGGAGAGGAGAGAGATTGTCGACATAAGGTTTTTTTCTCGAAACCTTGGTGAGCGTGTCGACAGAATAAGTTCTTGACCTATTTATACCCTTCTAATCAAAGAAGATCAAAAGGCGGGCAAAAACTGTCTAAAAGTGTCGACATTGTTGGAATGTGTCGACACAAACTTCTATTGTCTAGACCACGACGCTGACTACTATGTGTCGACACCAATTGATGATATGTCGACACAAGAGATACTTAGTTGTTCATCAGAAATTCTGTGTCGACTCTTATTATAAGTGTCGACACAAAATCTGTAAGTGTCGACACCATTACTCTGGTTGTGTCGACACTACTTTTCTGGATGTGTCGACTCTTTGTCCCTTAGGTGTCGACACATTTTCTCTGTGTCGACACAATTTTCCTGAATTGTCGACATGAATTCTCTGTATCGACACCTTATCACTGAATGTGTCGACACCATTTTACATAGCCAATTTTTGGTAAACTAACCTATGGTCAGCATTCCTAATTCAATTTTAAATCTATTGAATTTAGTTTCATCCAGAGGCTTAGTAAATACATCTGTAATTTGAAAATCAGTTTTAACAAATTCTAATGAGATGTCTCCTCTTTCTACATGCTCTCTAAGAAAATGGCATTTTATCTCTATGTGCTTAGTCCTACTATATGAAACAGGATTGTTTGCAATAGAAATAGCACTTTTAGAATCACACAATAAAGGTGTTCTACTTACTTGAATACCATAATCCCTTAGCTGATGCTGAATCCATAATAGTTGTGCACAGCAACTTCCAGCTGCAAAATATTCAGACTCAGCTGTGGATATTGCCACACTAGTCTGCTTCTTACTGCTCCAAGATATCAATCTTCCTCCCAGGAATTGGCATGTACCTGTAGTACTTTTTCTATCTTCTCTACAGCCTGCAAAATCTGCATCTGAATAACCTATTAGTAGAAAATCTCCATTCCTAGGGTACCAAAGGCCTAGATTAGGTGTGCCCTTTAGATATCTAAAAATTCTCTTGACTGCAGTATAATGTGATTCTTTAGGGCATGCTTGGTACCTAGCACAGACACATGTTGCATACATAATGTCTGGTCTACTAGCAGTTAGATATAATTGAGAGCCAATTATTCCTCTATACAAAGACTCAACTACAGTTTTACCTACATCATCTTTGCATATAGGCATACTTGTTCTTATAGGAGTTCTCATGGCAGAGGATAATTCCATACCATACTTCTTAATTAACTCCTTGGTGAACTTAGACTGGGATATGGACAAACCATCATCAGTCTGTCTTACTTGGAGTCCCAAGAAGAACTTAAGTTCCCCCATACTGCTCATTTCAAACTTCCCTTGCATAAGTTTGGCAAACTTCTTGCAAAGGTTGTTCTCTGTAGATCCAAAGATTATGTCATCTACATAGGTCTGAACTAAGATTATCTTACCTTTGGATTCCCTTAGGAATAGAGTTTTTTTTTTCTATTTTACCTCTTGAGAATTTGTTCTCAATAAGGAAAGTAGACAGGGTTTCATACCAAGCCCTTGGGGCTTGCTATAACCCATACAATGCCTTGCTAAGTCTATAGACATAACCAGGTTTAAGAGAATCTATAAAACCTGATGGTTGCTCTACATAGACTTCTTCTTTTAGATCACCATTCAGAAATGCTATTTCATATCCATTTGATATACCTTGAAGCCTTGATATGCTGCATAGGCAAGGAACATTCTGATTGCCTCCAGTCTTGCTACTGGGGCAAATGTTTGATCAATGTCTATTCCCTCTTCCTGCCTATATCCTTTTGCAACCAATCTTGATTTATTCTTCACAATAACTCCATTCTCATCCAACTTGTTCCTAAAAATCCATTTTGTACCAATGATGTTGTGGTCTTTTGGTTTAGGAACCAACTCCCAGACCTTGCATATTCTAAACTGATTAAGCTCCTCTTGCATAGCATTAATCTAGTGTTGGTCTTGGATAGCTTCTTCAAATTTCTTTGGCTCCAGTTAAGATAAAAACTTGAGTGCAGAATTGTATTCAGATTTCCTCTTCTGGTTTGCACTCCATGTCTTGGATCACCAATTATCTGATTTGCTGGATGATCCTTTAGATGTCTTACAGCTGGAGGTAGACTTCCTTCTGGCTGAACACCACCAGTTTCTTCATTGTGCTGCACCTCTTGGTTGTCATCAGCTTCTACAGAGTCTTGTACTCCCCCTGGACAGTAGCCAATATTTTCCAATACTTCATCTGCAGTTGAGCCTTCTACAATGGAAAGCTTGTCCATCCTATTGCTTATATCTGTTGGACTGCATGAACTACAAGGCAACTCACTGTTGATTAATCTTGTTTCATCAAATACAATATGTACAAATTCTTCTACAACCTGAGTAATCAAGTAGTAGACTCTATAAGCCTTACTATTGTTGCTGTACCCAACAAATATCCCATCTGGGGATTTGGCGGCAAACTTAGTTATATAAGACTTGCGATTATTATGGATATAACACTTGCAACCAAAGATCCTAAAATAGGATAAATTTCGTTTTCTACCTTTCATAATCTCATAGGGAGTCTTTTGTGGCACTTAGTGATAGAGGCCATGTTTAGTACATGACATGCAGTGTTTACTGCCTCAGCCCAGAAATATTCTGGGAGAGAAGTGTCACTCAATAGAGTTCTACCAGCTTCAATCAATGTCCTATTCTTTCTTTCAGCAATACCATTTTGCTGAGGTGTTCTAGGTGAGGAGAATTCTTGAAAAATCCCAAACTCTTCACACAGTCTTGTCATACTTTCAGATTGAAATTCAGTGCCATGGTCACTTCTGATTTTGACCACTGTACTGTCCAGTTCATTCTAAATTTGTCTGACAAAACTGTGTAAAACACTTGGGGTTTCAGATTTCTGTCTTAGAAAGAACACCCAGGAATATCTAGAACAGTCATCTACAACCACAAAAGTTTAGACCTTCCTACCTAGACTATGAACTGGTATAGGACCAAAAAGATCCATATGTAAGAGGTATAGACACCTCACCGAATCCTTGTTTTCAAGGCTATGAAAGGAAGATTTTGTCTGCTTGCCCTTTTGACAAGCTGAACATATCCCTTCCTTTATACACTTTACTTGAGGACCATTCCTCACTAACTCTTTACTAAAGAGTTGGCCAATTGTCTTGTAGTTAAGATGAGCCAGCCTCTTGTGCCATTTGACACAATGAGATGCTTTCTCATAAACTACAGGACAAATAGGAGAACTTTTGTTATCACACCCAAAATCAAGACAATAAACATTTCTCTTTCTATATCCTGTCAAAATGATCTTTTGATCACTTGACCTTTTGATATGACATCAATTTTTAACAAATGAAATGTCACTGGATCACTCAGCGAACTTATGCTTATCAGGTTGTGTTTCAAACCTTTTATATAAGCCACTTGAGTGATGGTAATTTGGTTGGAAGAGATATTACCATATCCTTTGATGATTCTTCTTTCAGATCCACCAAAGATTACTTTAGGCCCATCCTTGATAGATGTGTACTCCTTCAGTAGCCCCTTTATTCCAGTCATGTGCCTGGAACATCCACTGTCCAAGTACCATATAGGGGCATGACAACTTGGACTTTCCTGCAATACAGAATTACTTTCCCTTAGAACCCAAGTAAGTCTTTGGTCCTTGGTTCAAGTTAGCACCATTCATATCAAAACTACCAGCAGTTCTTCTAACTGGTAGATTGTTGTTCTTCCTAACACTTATGTTATGCAAGCAGTCTAAGGCAAAATGGCCTGTCTTGCCACAACACCAGCATTCTTACTTATTGTATCTAGGTCTGGATACATTTTTGGCAGAAAAATTTCTGTGCTGGTGCTGCTACAGGTACACCCACTGATTTCTTATAACCATGGGGTTTATGAACATGGGCTGACCTATTGGCATTAACACCCTTATTATTTAGAACATCAGTCTTATTATGACCATGAATGTTTTCAAGATCATACTTGTTAGAAGGCTCATGCACCTTTCTAAAAACTACAGGGACTTTAAAGTTCAATGGCTGAACTGGTGCTTTGCCTTTTCTCTTGAAATGGGCAGCCCTGGTGTTACCTTTAAAGCCTATTCTTGCATTACCCTTTTGAGCAACAAACTCATCTATTAAGGGTAAGACTGATTTTGGCTTAGAGTAACTAGCCACCAAATCTTTCTCTAATTGAAATCTGACTTCCAGACTTTTAATTAGATCATTTTTATATGTGATTGTACCCATCTGAATAACAGTAATAGTTTTCATCTTGGCAACCTCATTCATTTGTTTATCCAATTCTTTCTCTAAACCAGATGCAGTCATCTTAAGATCTGCAACTTCCTTAGCCTGATTTTTGGCCAGGTTTTTGCTTTTCTTAAGTGCCTGTAATAAGTCCCCATATTCATCTATCAACGGATGAATATCTCCTTCAGATTCTGATCCATCCTCATCACTTGATGAAGATGAATCTGACTCTGAACCAGTACTGTAATCAGAAATTCTTGAATTACTTTGTACCTTACTGGGACCAGGCTGATCCTGGCACTTGTTATCTTCTAATTCAGCCATCAGTCCCATGCACTGATTGTCTTCTTGTTCATTGATGGAGTCCAGCAATTGCATAAACTCCTCTTCTTCACTAGCTGCATACAGTTCAATGTATGCTTCAGCTTCAGATTATGACTCTGAGGAGGATTGATCTGTAAGACTCTTCTCCTTCTTAGCAACAAAGGATTTCTCCTTCTTGCCCTTTTGTTGAGTCTTCTTTTTGTCTGCTGACTCCTTCCTCTTTTTTGGACACTCAGCCACAACATGTCCTGGCCTGTTGCAGCAATAACAAACAAATTTTGATGTTGTGGCTTTGCTGGGCTTAGACCTGCTCCTTTCCTTTCTTGATGATTTTCTCTTTTGATAATAGTCATCAACTGGCTGTGATGTGGAGGGCCTTGACTTCCACTACTTCTTCTTCAAGAACCTCTGAAACTTCCTTGTAAAGGCAGCAAAATCTGCGTCTGAATCACTGCTATCCGAGTTTTGATTGTCTGAATTTTCTGAGATAACTTCAGCAACTTCCTTAGGAGGTGATGGAGACATCCTCCTGCTCTTTCTAGTGGCTTAAACCATGAAGGCCACTGAATTTTCTCTATGCTCTCCTTTTATATTTCTTTCTTCCTCCTTCCTAGCCGTTAGTTGCATTTCATATGATAGCAACTTTCCAAATAAGGTTGGAGGAGAAATGTCAGCTAGTTTGACCACTTCTCTAATTACACAAATCTTGGTATCCCAATCCTTTGTCAAGGATCTTAGGAATTTGACATTCAGCTCATAAGTACTGAAGACCCTTCCATAGGACATCAGTTTATTCACTATCCTGTAGAATTTCTTGTTGCATTCAGATATGCTATCAGACTTCCCTTGTCTGAAACTCTCATATACTTGATTGAGCATAGACTTTCTGTCTTGTCTAACTTCTTCAGAACCCTCCATGTAGACAATCAAAGTGTCCCACATTTCCTTGGAGGTTTTGCAGTGAATCAAATTTTGGAAAGTAGAATCATCTATGGCACTCACTATGATATTCTGAGCTCTCTTATCCATAGTTGTCAATATAATCTCATCCTTGGTCATTTCAGAAAAATCTTTAGGAGTTCTTTGATTTGCATCTAGAGCAGACACATTCATTGGGATATATGAACTTTCTTTTACTGTGATATATATACTTGGGTAAGAGGCCTCCATAAACAATCTAACCCTTTCTTTCCAGATTCCAAAAATCTCTTTCCTGCAGATGGGTAATTTCATTGACCCTAATTCCTTGTGATTCTCTCCAGAACCCATTTTCTTGATTCTTGATTCGACCTTAGGGATCTAACTCAGACTCTTAAGTCCTTCTTTGAGCAACCTCCCTCTGATACCACTTGATAGTTTTACTTTCAAGACTACCTAAACACCTAGAGGGGGGGGGGGTGAATAGGTACTTTTCCTTGATTTAACTTAAGGCAGAATATAACTACAGTTATTTGAATAAATAAGATATTCCTATAGCTAACACAGCACAGCAATCACAATCATACACACATCACAGATTGCACACAGATTTATAGTGGTTCCCCAAGGTCTGGGTACATCCACTTTCCCCCTTCACCTATCTAGCAGTATGCTAGAGTCGGCCTAACTTTTTTCCTTTAACTCAGATCCGATAGCTCAGAATCCAGAAGGATTCCTACAACTCAGGCTAACAAGCCCTACCTCAGCCTTGCCATAAGGCCTACAACTCAGAGAATACCTTCTCCTACAACTCAGGCATAAACAGCCCTACCTCAGCCTTGCCACAAGGCCTACAGCTCAGATAATACCTTCTCCTACAACTCAGGCATAAACAGCCCTACCACTTAGAGAATAAATCTCCTACACTCAGCCTTTATAAAATAGGCTTACAACTCAGATCTATGAATAGATCCAATAGAATTTGATAAGGAATTTTGTAATCTCTTACCCCTGTTGAGAGAGAAGGGATAAGAACTTTCTTGATCAGCTTCTTGAAGAGGCTGATGGCTGAAATCAACTTGATCTTAGCTTTCTTCAAAGATTCTTGAATCTGAACTTAGTTGGGTTGATTTCCTTTGAATAAAACTGACTGGCAGCTTCCTTCTTAGACTTCAGAAATAGATCTAAATCTTCTTGACAGATTAGTTCAGTATCTGCTTCTTGAGAGACCTGTGAATGTCTCCTCCTTGTCTTCAAATAGCCGGATCTCTCTCTATCCAAACCTATTGAAGATACTTCTGAATTCTTGATTGAATTCCACTTAGACAGAATCTGAATAGTAAACAAATTCAGAACGTCTTCTTAGATCTTCTCACGAAGATCTTCTTCTTTGTTAATTGTACTTTCTTGATCAGAGATTAATCTCTAATTGTGTTAGTTGTGATAATACTTCTTCTCTATGTGTTGTTATTCTTCTTCTGAATCCATCTATTTTTAGACTTCATCCTTGGTAACCAGCTAATCCAGTTTATAACTAACTTCTGACAAGTCTTACAGCTTCAGTAAACCTGTCATAACCCATAGCTGTCAAGTCTTCAAACAGTTCTTGAGCCTTTGACTCTGTCAGCAAAGCGTCGAGCTGTCTGTCATAAAGTGTCGAGACTATCTGTCAATATGTGTCAATACAAGTGACTTAAGTGTCGACAAAGCCTTTGGTGATGTCGACAAAGCTGTCTTGATGTCAACACATCTTCTTGATACTGCATCTTGAGAATGTGTCGACACTGATTATTTGTGTCGACACAAACACTTCACCATTAATCAGCAATCAACTTGGTCTAAGCTCAGCTGTGTGTCGACACAAGTTCTGTGTGTCGACACAGTTGATGTAGACTCAGAACATAGTTTGTGTCGACACTGCCTCCAGGTGTCGACACAGTTGTTGTCGACTCTGCCTCTGTGTATCGACACTGCCTCCCGGTGTCGACACAGTCGATGTCGACTATAATCTTCTGTGTGTCTACACAGTCTCCCGGTGTCGACACAAATTCTTTGAAGTGTCGACACAGCTATTTCAAAGTGTCGACACAATCTAACTGAAGTGTCGACACAGCTTTCTCAGGTGTCGACACATGAACTTAGAATATTTTTCCTGCATTCTAGCACATTCTTAACCTGCACATATTAACTCAATATAACATCAAATACACCTTGATGTATATAATTGAGCTAAGTGAGGCTTCTCCAAATCAGGTACACATTTTCCAATGTACCCAACAAAGGTGTCACCGCAAAGCGGCAATTCTAGGCCTAAGACCCCGGTGTTTTTTTTAAAAAAGGGGTCTTACAACGCTAAATTAGCCGCTCATAATAGAAAACTGCAATTAAACGAGCTCGATGAATGACGTGCGAATGCTTACGAGAGCAATAAGTTCTATAAGGAGCGTTCTAAGTTATATCACGATCGAAAAATAAAGTCTCCAAAATTATTTTCTCCGGGCGATCTTGTCCTTCTTTATATTTAACGTCTTAAACTTTTTCCAGGAAAACTAAAATCTAGATGGTCCGGTCCCTTCATAGTTAAAGAAGTCTTTCCATATGGGACCATACTCGTCTCCCACCCGGAAAAAGGCTCGTTTAAAGTAAACGGTCATCGATTAAAGTCTTATATAGAGGGCGACCCAGTGATCGAGCATAACAAAACCATAAACCTACTCGATATATAACTCGCCAATATAGTCAAGCTACACGAGTATAAACAAAGCGCTCCTGGGAGGAACCCCACGTTTATCTTTTTCGCTCTTTATTTATCATGTTTGCTACTTTTTATAGTAATGCATGTGTTGGGTACATTAAAAAATGTGTACCAGATTTGGAGAAGCCTTATCTTAGTCAATGATATGCATCAATTTGTATTTAATAGATGTTTGAGTTACATTGTGCAGGTTTAAGCATTTGAAGAAAATTTTCTAAGTACAAGTGTCGACACTTGTGAAGTAGCTGTGTCGACACTAGGAAGCTATGTCGATACTTATGAAGAACTTGTGTCGACACTCTGAAGTTGTGTCGACACTTATGAAAGTGTTGTGTCGACACTCAAGTTGTGTCGACTCTTATAAAGAACTTATGTTGACACTCAAGCTAAGTCGACATTTCTGAAGAAGCTGTGTCGACACTCAGAATTATGTCAACACCTGAGCCAGGAGTTATGTCGACCCCAGAAGTAATTGTGTCGACACATAGGACTTGTGTTGACACAGACTCAACGCCGTCTGGATATACTTTCAACACTGTCGACATTCATTCAACGCTGTCTGTCGACAACAGTTATGTCAACACCAGAAGTAATTGTGTCGACACACAGGACTTGTGTCGACACACACTCAATGCCGTCTGGATACTTTCAACACTGTCGACATTCACTCAACGCCGTCTGTCGACAATAGCTATGTCGAGACCAGAAGTAGCTGTGTCGACACACAGAACTTGTGTCGACATATACTCAACGCGATCTGCCAGCAACAGATGTATCGACATCGGAAGCATTTGTGTCGACACACAGGACTTGTGTTGACACATTCAATAGAAGATGTGTCGAGAAGCAGAAGTATGTCTGTGTCGACACTTGGAGTATTGTGTCGACACCATGAAGACTTGTGTCGACACATGGCTAATATGTGTCGACACATATGAAGTAGCCTGCTGAGTGATTTGTACTGAGTTGGAATGACTCTGAAGAATCTACTAACATGTCTGGTGACTTGACAGCTGTCATATCCAACCGGTCTGACACCTCTGACAGATTTGTCAGTAGTTGCACGCATTTACTTTTTCATATTTTCCCTGCTTTCTTTTCTTCACTTCTCTTATTTGCACTTATATTTCCAAAAAAAACAAAAAAAAAGAAAAAAAAGAAAAACAAAACAAAAACAAAAAAATTATAAAACAAAAAAAAATCCAAAATTTTGTTGTTTTACTTTGTAAATATTTTTTGTAGATAAATTTTTGTAAATATTTTTTGTAAATATTCTTTTCTCTTTCCCCTCTCCCCTTTTCTCTCTCATCTTTGTAAATAACTTCTCTTTTTCTCCCAATTTTTGAAAATAGAATGAAAATTTTCCAAAAAATAAAATTTTTTTTGCGAAACTTAAAAATCTAATTTTTTTAATTTTATTCATGCATTTTTATTTCTTTAGTATGTATATATTAAGGAAATAAATACAAAAATACCAAAAAAAAGATAATAACTTTAAAAATTCAAAAAAATTATTTTATAAAACAAATAAGTTAAATATACCATTCTTAATTTTCTTGCTATCGAAAAATTTTGTTTTGAGTTTATTTATATGTGAATTTTATTAATTCTTTGTTCATTACTCGTTTGTTAATTATAGATTGAAAAATTTAAATAACCGGGGTTATGTTTTAAAAAATTTATTATGCTTTGTTAAAAATAGCGAACTTATTTTAGGCACTACTTCTAATTTTTCATAAATATGAGAAGGTGTATCATGTTAGAAAATAACGATTGTAGAATTCAATTATGGTTACTTTTAGCTTTCTGAAAAATTGGAACGTACAATTTATAAATGTTGCTCTCAAAAATTTTTTATTTATAAATCTGGTTTTCTTTTCTTCCCCTTATTTATCATGTCCAACTTGGCATGATGAAAATTTTACCCTTTTAAGATCCTATGTCAATGGAAATAAGATTTTGTTCTGTAAACATAGACACCCAATAATTTAAAAAAATTATATGTTATGGAATAAGAGGATAAAATTAATTACTCCTACACATATACATTGGGTTAATTTTATTATTATGAAGTTCAAAAAGAAAAAAATTATATTAGGAAAATAAGATTTCATTTTCCAAATAATCCAAAAAAAGAAAAAAAATGGAGGTTTGAGAAAAAATTACCTCGCCTCAAAATCCAAACCAATTCATAAACCGCCAAACCCCCTCAGCCAATTTCATGACTCTAGAATTAATTAAAAAAATATTTTTGAGAGCATAATTTGTAAATTGCATTATTTTTCGTAAAACTCCTAAAAGCTAAAGTTCATATAATTCCAAACTATTCTTGTTAACCTAACCATTACAACAATTGATTTCTATTTGATTATATCAAGAAGTCTTTTGGCCAAAATTTTTACCTTATTTAAATCATCTACATAATTTTACGACTTAACTCTTATACCCCGTATATTTATTTTGATCTCTCTTATAATTAATTTAAAACGGTAGCTAAACTTAGAGTTTTTTTTTTATTCCTTATAAGTTCACATCAAACTTTTGCTCTGGAATAGCAAAAGCTTAAGTATGAGGGTATTTGATGAGTTGTAAATATACACATTTTTAGTATTTTATTTAAGTAGTTTTAAAATGTTTTTGTTATTTTTCTTTTATTTTCCTTTAATAAATATGCTTTTTTTTGTAAAAACTGATCTAACTTAGTTTATTTTGATTTTCTGGAATTTTTCAGAAAATGGTCAAAAATTGACCTGACATGCATGTATCATGCTGACCAACACGCCCATATCGCCACTCGACGATCAACCATTGTTGACCCCAACTCAACACTCAATGCTTCATCAACCCGAGCAGGACACGCCCGTGTCCGTAGACCCGACACAGCCGTGTCAGCCACTCAATGCCTTCATTCAGTCGACACTCAACGCCACTCAACGCTGGCAACCACTCAACGCTTTTATTGTTCACCTCTCAAAGCCACTCAATGCTTTTTCTATTCACCTCTCAACTCCACTCAACGCCATCAACTAGACACTCAACGCCAGCATATTACTCTCGTGTCCAAGCACGACACGCCCGTGTCGGACACGTGTCCTATCCCGAAGCTTCCAGAAACAAGCCAGCTCGCCAGATTTCACCAAGTCAAACACGACAACTGTGACACGCCCCCCCCCCCGACACGCCCGTATTGTAGGTCGTGTCACGTCCGAAGTTTTGTCTATAAATAAAAAATTTCTGTAAGGTCTAATGGTTCACTTTTTCAGCCAAATTTATTGTGTTTTGTGCGCTGCTTGGTGTGTTCCATTGCCATGTAAGGAGAACTTTCTCCCTCTATTTTTATTTTTGTATTAGCTTTGTAATAGTTCTTTTTCATCAATAAAAACATGTTTCCTTTTCTCTTCTTAAATGGTTTTGGAATGAACTTGTGTGCCCACTTTGTTCTTCTTTTTATTCTCATGTTTTTCTTAGTGTTTCTCTTTATGAAAAGTGTGTGTGTGTGTGTGTGTATGAGTTTAACTAGTTAATTTCTTCATACTTTTAATTAGTTGTTATATTAGATTTTATTATAGTTTTTATAAAAAAATGAAATGTTATTATGGTAGTTTTTCATCAAGCTTTCTGGTACATTAAAAGTATATCTTCTTCATCCTTATAAACTTGTAAAAGTGATTTTGAAAGTGATTTTAATCTTCTTTAACTTAGTCTTTGTTTAAGTTGTAAAACTTTTTGTCCTTTTAAAATTTATTTTTACTTTTTCATCACTTTTATGAACTCTTAAGAATGAAAATGTTAAAATTTTAATTTTTGAGCACTTTTGATTTTAACTTTAATTTCCAAAAAGTTTTGCTCTTTTTATTTTTATTTCATCTTTTTATGTATTTTTAACAAATTCTAAGAATAGAAAAGTAGAAATTTTAATTTTTAGGTAACTTTCATTTTGTTTTTAATTTGTGTGTGTGAGTGTATGAGTTAGGTTTTAATTTTGTTCTTTTAAATTTCATGTTGTGTGTGTGAGTTTGTGAGATAATTTTTCATGCTTTATTTTATTGCTTTTTTAAATTATGTAGAGCGTGTGAGTATATGAGATAAATTTTCATGCTTTATTTTTTTGCTTTCTTTCAATTATGTAGAGTGGGTGCGTGTGCGCATTTATTTTCGCTTATTCGTTAAGAGTTAAATGGCGTGTTTTCATTTATCGCCTACTCAATCAAGCAAGACTTGCCATTTACCGTATACTCATTTGAGTAGAACTTGTACACGCATTTATTTCCGCATACTCGTTAAGAGTTAAATGACATGTTTTCATTTCCCGCCTACTCATTCGAGTAGGACTTGTCTTTACTTTATTTTATGGTTTCGAAGTGTGCGTGAGTTCTCGTTTTAATTAGCTTTTCAATTTTATCTAAATGTTTGTTATTTTATGTCTTCTTCTTATAATCGTTTAGTGTTTAGGTTCGAACTCGCGCATCATTAAAACCATAAATTGGTCCCCATACCGATGAGTGGCTAATAATCTTTAGCCCTTGGCATCGAAGAGCATTGAGACATATAAAATGATTTGAAATAATTAAAGTTGTTTATTTTCATTTTAATTTAAGGACTTAAGGTTTGCCCCGGGTTAATGACGCGTAGGATCATATAATCGATGTGTGTGTACAACCCCGTGTCCGCCGAAGGGGCCCAAGCAGGCAGGCGGACTGGGCCCCAGCCGCCCCTCTCAAGCGGGCCAACCCCCGCTCGCCTCTCCTAGGCGGGCCGCGCCCCAGCCGCCTCTTTTAGGCGGGCCAGCCCCCCGCTCGCCTCTTCCAAGCGAGCCGGCCCCAGCCGCCTCTCTCAGGCGGGCCAGCCCCCCGCTCGCCTCTTCCAAGCGAGCCGGCCCCAGCTGCCTCTCTCAGGCGGATCGGCTGCTGCCCACCTCCCTCCAAATGGCAGGAGGTGACCCGGCAAGAGGTGCGTATAACCAGCCAGAACAGCGGGGTTTGGCTGTTGGCAGGCCAATCCGAGGGGCTCTTTAGTAAATTCAGACCACCAGAGGCGGGTTATTCGCAGACCATCCGAGGTAATTTATAAATAGGACCCAAGGGGTACTTCAGAAGGCACGCTTTTTGGTTCTCAAGTCTTATAGCGCTTTCTGAGGTACCTTAGCCCGGCAATTGGTTAAGGAGGGGAAGCGCTCTAAGATCTTCCGGGTGTGTGGTGGGACCTCCGAGCCGGGCCCTTGGTCCTGTCCCTTGTTCTTCTCCCCCTTGTTATTTCTCTTGCAGAAGCGAAGTAAGTGCGAGATCACCCCTTCCCCAAGGGTCGAACTCCACAGAGGCCGGTTTCCGGTTTCAACATTTTGGTGCGGTGAGCGTGGAGCGTGGTCAGCAAGGAAAACCTTCAGCAGGCTCGATGATTGGAGAAGAAGGACAAGGATCAGGCAGGGGCAGCTCGCCACCCACTCCCCCACACCCAGCGGCAAGCGTGCCGGCAGAGCTTAGGGAGGATATCCTCGGACTCGTCAGGACCGCCCTCGGCATGCGAGCTGAGAGTGCGACACCGGTAGTTCCAGTGGTCGCCGCTCCCGCACTCGGCGACGACGCGCCGCTCAGGCGACCGGGGAAGGAACCCGCCGAGAGAGGCGAGCGCGAGTTCCAGGGGCGAGTTCTGTTCCCCGGCTCGGCCGCAGAATACCATTTTGGCGAGACGGCGGGGAGAGAGCTCCCCCTTCGCCCCGCTGAGGGAGGAAGCCCCTTCAGCGAGTTCGTCTCCTCCGCCCCAGTTCCAGAGGGGTTTCGTGAGCCGGAGATGACCTACTACTCCGGGAAGGGAGACCCCGTCCACCACACCCATTGGTTTGAGGACATGGTCTCTATTCGACAGATGTCAGACGGCTTAAAGTGCCGACTCTTCGCCATCACCCTCCGAGAGAAGGCGAGAGAATGGTTCCACCAGCTCCCGACCAGGTCCATCTACTGCTTCGAGGACCTGCGTCGGGGGTTCATGTTGAGGTTCAACACTTCCAAGAAGAGGAAGAAGGAGGTGGAGTCCTTGTTCCGTGTCAAGCAGATGGTGGGAGAGACCCTGGGGAGTTACCTGGATAGATTCCAAGAGGAGTTATCCCAAGTACAGGAGATGTCAGGGCACACCATGATGGTGGCCTTCACCCTGGGTCTCCAATCCGGGTTCTTTGCAATGGAACTCAAGAGGTCCCCCCCAGTATCTTTTGAGGCGCTCCTGGAGAGGGCAGCTAGGGAGGCCGATATGGAGGCGGCACATCCGGAGTTCACCCGAAGGTTGGCCTGGTGGGCCGTGGAGGAAGAGAGGCCAAGGGGTGGCCGAGGGCAGGAAGAGAGAAGGGCTGAGCCCCGGCAGAGGGAACAGCCGCCGCCGCAGCAGCATCAGCAGCAGCCCAGGCAGAGGCGACATGAGCCGAACTTCCGGCTGGGGTGGAGACCCGAGTGGCAGGAGCCTGGGGCAAGGAGAGGGTTCCGCAGAGGGGACTACCGTCAAGGAGGACAGGGTCAGTTTTACCCTCCAGGCGGGATGCAGGGCCAGAGGCCGGCCCTTCCCGACCAGGAGCAGGATATGGCCATAGCACTGGGGGAGAGGAGAAGAGCAATACGGAGAAGGAGAAGGGATGTGAGGGTGGAGTTGCCTTACTGCGACTTCCATCAGGAGGAGGGGCACGCCACAGCCACGTGCCCAGAGTTCCTCGAGATGAGGGGCAACCGGGAGCAGCAACAACAACAACAGCGTCCGGAAGTGCGGATTGAGGAGATCCGGCCTCGGGCGGAGGAGGGTCAGTGCGAAGACCGGGTGGATGTGGGCTCCCGAGGAAGGATCAGAGCGATCCATGGGGGGGGGGGGCTGGGATCAAGGCTTCCCGCAAGTCGAGCCTCCACACTATGTACCGCAGGAGCGTTGGCTCCACGTCCCAGTCCCCGCCCTCGGATGAGAAAGTCACTTTTTCCAGGGAGGATATGCCGGGTCACGAGGACCCCTTCTGCGATGCGCTGGTCATCCAGACAGCCATCGAGGACTTCACCGTCCCCCGGATCCTCGTCGACAACGGGAGCTCGGTCAACGTCATCTTCAAGAAGGCGTTCGATGCGATGAAGGTGGAGGCCCGAAGGGTGTTGGCCTCGGACGGACCCCTGTTCGGCTTCTCAGGGGAGAGGAAGGAGGTTGAGGGAGGAGTGGGACTCCATGTCATTCTGGGGGGGGGGGCAGTCCCGCAACTGCAAGTTCGTCATTGTGGACGCCCCCAGCAGCTACAGCGCCATCTTCGGGAGGCCTCTCATCAGCGCCTTCCACTACGTCCCCTCATCCTTCCACCAGTGCTTAAAATTTAACGTCGAGGGGGTCCAGGTCCGGGTCCGCGGAGATCCCAAAGAAGCGAGAGAGTGCTATGTCACGGCGGTGAACTCCATCTCTTGGCTGGAGGGAGCCGAGGAGATGGGGCGGAGGCTGAAGGAGATGGAGCCGGAAGCTGGCGGGGATGAGATGGAGGTGGAGGAGAACCGCGCCCAGGAGAAGGTTGCGGAAGAGATTCAAGAGTCGGCCGAGGCGATGGCCGTGACAGAAGCTGAGGAGGAGGTCCTCGCCTTCGATGAAGGGGAGGCCGAGGAGTGGGAGGCACAGTCCCGTCTGGAGGCAGCAGAGGAGGTGGCAGAGATGGAGGTTCTAACCACCAGAGGCAGGGTGGAGAAGATCCGCATCAGCGGAGGATTGACCCCGGAGGCTCAAGGCAGGATGCTGGAGTGCGTCTAGAAGAATGTGGACATCTTCGCCTGGAGTGCCGCGGAGATGCCCGGGATCGACTCCAACATCGCCTGCCACCGCCTCAACCTAGACCCGGAGGCTCCCCCCATCCGACAAAAGAAGAGGCCCGTTGCGGACAAGCTCGCCGAGCCCATCAGGGAGGAGGTAGCAAAGCTCCTCAAGGCCGGCTTTGTATCCGAAATCCAATACCCCGGCTGGGTCTCCAATGTTGTAATGGTTAAAAAAGGAGACGGCCGGTGGAGGATGTGTATCGATTTTTCTCTTCTTAATAAATCATGTCCTAAAGATTGTTACCCCTTGCCTCGGATCGACGTGCTGGTTGACTCAGCCGTCGGTTTCCCTTTGATGAGTTTTCTGGATGCCTTTTCAGGTTATCACCAAATCAGGATGCACCCTCCCGACGTCAAAGACGTCTCATTCATCACAGGGGATGGGTGCTATTGTTATAAAATGATGCCCTTTGGGCTGAAAAATGCAGGGGTGACCTACCAGAGAATGATGGACAGGGTCTTTCAAGGGCAAAAGGGAAGGAACCTGGAAGTATATGTAGACGATCTCATGGTCAAGAGTCCGGACCTCGACTCCCACCTCCGGGACCTAGAAGAGACCTTTGCCACTCTCCGCGGGTGCAAGATGAGGCTGAACCCCCTCAAATGCACCTTCGGGTCAGGCAGAGGAAAATTCCTGGGGCATCTCCTCACCCCTGCTGGCGTAGAGCCCAACCCCGACAAGGTGAGGGCAATCCTGGAGTTGGAGTCTCCGCGGAATGCGAAGGAAGTGCAGCGATTGACTGGGAGGCTAGCAGGACTGAGCAGGTTCCTCTCCCGGGCCGGGGAGAAGTGCTCTCCGTTCTTTAAAAGCTTGAGAAGAGGCCAGAAATTTGAGTGGACCTCGGAGTGCGAGGAGGCATTCCAGGCCCTAAAGAAGCAGTTGACTCAGGCCCCCCTGCTCCAAGGGCCAAAGGAGGGGGAGGACTTATTCCTGTACTTAGGGGCTGGGGCCGAGGCCCTGAGCTCCGTTTTAGTTCGGGAAGAAGGGAAGAGACAACTCCCGGTTTACTATGTAAGTCGGGTCTTGAGGAAGGCCGAGCTTCGGTACCCCATCCTTGAGAAGCTGGCCTTCACTCTCATCATCTCGTCCCGGAGGCTCCGGCCCTATTTCCAGGCACACTCAATCCGAGTGGTGACTGACCACCCTCTCCGCAACATCTTCGAGGGGGTGGAGCATTCCGGCAGGTTGGCCAAGTGGTCGGTGGAGCTGAGCGAGTTCGACATCTCCTTCGTACCTCGCCTCTCGATCAAGGCCCAAGCCATGGCCGATTTCCTGGCTGACTATGTGGTCGAGGTGGCGGAGGAGGAACTCACTCGCCCGGTTCCTTGGAAGGTCATGGTGGATGGTGCGTCGGGGAGACACTCCCTGGGGGCTGGGGTCATCTTGGAAAGCCCCCAGGGAACGAGGATCGAGAAAACAGTGGTGGTGCATTTTCCCATCACCAACAATCAGGCCGAGTATGAAGCCGTGATTGCGGGTCTACGCCTGGCCAGGGAACTAGGAGTGCATGATGTGGAGGTCCTCACTGACTCTCTGGTGGTGGCCTCCCAAATCAGCGGGGAATTTGAGGCAAGGGAACCCACCCTGCAGCGTTACTTGGCGAAGGTAAAGGGAGTCATCGACACCTTCCAGGCTGTCTCCATTCGGCACGTGCCTCGAGAGGATAACGAGCAGGTGGATCAGCTGGCAAAACATGGACCCCGGGCGGGGGGCACCATCACAGACCTCTTTCGCCCATCCATCGAGGAAGGGGAATTGATGGAGGTGGAACAGCACCCCTCCTGGATGGACCCATTCGTCACTTTCCTGACCATCGGGGAGTATCCCAAGGGGATGGACGGAAAGAAGCTCAAGTACAAATCGGCATACTACCTCATGCGAGACGGCCAGTTATACCGGAAAACCCTCTCAGGGATGCTGGCGCGTTGTGTGGGCGAGAGGGAGGTCCCGAAGATTTTAGAAGAGGTCCACTCCGGGGAGTGTGGGAGTCACTCCGGAAGTCGAACCTTAGAAGGTTGGATCGTCAGGCAGGGATACTTCTGGCCGACTCTGGGTCTCGACGCGGCAAAATTCACAAAGGAATGTCATAAGTGCCAGCTATTCGCTCCCCTCCAACTACAACCGGCCCAGCGCCTCAGGAGTATCACCGCCCCCTGGACATTCGCCATCTGGGGAATGGACTTGGTCGGGCCCTTTCCCCAAGCCAGCGGCCAGAGGAGGTTCCTGCTCGTGATGATTGATTACTTCTCCAAGTGGCTGGAAGTTAAGGCGCTGGCCAAGGTGACCTCCCAGGTCGTCAGAAACTTTGTGTGGGGGGAGATCATCTGTCGTCTTGGGTTGCCCCAGGCCATCGTCACGGACAATGGCCCTCAATTTGCCAGTGCCGAGTTCACCATCTTTTGCGAGCAGCTCGGGATCGATCTCAGGTTTGCCTCAGTTCATCACCCCCGAAGCAATGGGCAGGTGGAAGCGGCAAACAAGATTATCGTGAACCTCCTCAAGAAAAAGGTGGAGAACTTGAGAGGAAGCTGGGTGGAGCAACTCCCCTTGGTTCTCTGGGCCCTCCGAACCACACCCAACACGGCAACAGGGGAGACACCTTTCAAACTCTCCCACGGGTGCGAGGCAGTACTTCCGGTGGAGTTTGAAGTCCGGACACCTCGGGTAGTCGGGGCCGGAGAGCACAAAGAGGAATGGAGAGCCAATAATGAAGAGGAGCTGCGGCTCTCTCTCGACATGGTCGAGGAACTGCGGGACCTTTCAGCCGTGAGGCAGGAGGAGATAAAGAGAAGAATGACCAAGTATTTCGACAAGCACGTCAGAGTCAAGCAGTTTGCCGAAGGAGACTTGGTCTTGAGGAAGGTGGACGCGACAGGGAGATCAGCCGCAGTGGGAAAGCTCCACCCCAATTGGGAGGGACCATTCATCATGCAGGAGGCATTGAAGTCGGGGGGTATCGTCTCAAGAATGTGGAGGGCGAGACCCTAAGTCTCACTTGGAGTGGAGACGACTTGAAGCGTTTTTTTCCCTAAAATCATGTAAACCGTGTTCAATCTCTAATGGAATTTCTTGTGATAAAACTTGTTTCCCCCCCCCCCCCCCCCCCCCCCCCCGCGATGAGAGATGAATGTCATTGCCTCAGACCCCGAGCAGATCTCGCTGCCAGGCTCTCACCAAGCTGGCAGGGCTGGATGTCACTCGGAGGAGTCTGCCTCAGACCCCGAGTAGATCCCGCTGCCAGGCTCTCACCAAGCTGGCAGGGTTGGATGTCACTCGGAGGAGTCTGCCTCAGACCTCGAGCAGATCCCGCTGCCAGGCTCTCACCAAGCTGGCAGGGCTGGATGTCACTCGGAGGAGTCTGCCTCAGACCCCGAGTAGATCCCGCTGCCAGGCTCTCACCAAGCTGGCAGGGCTGGATGTCACTCGGAGGAGTCTGCCTCAGACCCCGAGTAGATCCCGCTGCCAGGCTCTCACCAAGCTGGCAGGGCTGGATGTCACTCGGAGGAGTCTGCCTCAGACCCCGAGCAGATCCCGCTGCCAGGCTCTCACCAAGCTGGCAGGGCTGGATGTCACTCAGAGGAGTCTGCCTTAGAACCGGAGTAGATCCCGCTGCCAGGCTCTCACCAAGCTGGCAGGGCTGGATGTCACTCGGAGGAGTCTACCCCAGACCCCGAGCAGATCCCGCTGCCAGGCTCTCACCAAGCTGGCAGGGCTGGATGTCACTCGGAGGAGTCTGCCTCAGACCCCGAGCAGATCCCGCTGCCAGGCCCTCACCAAGCTGGCAAGGCTGGATTTCACTCGGAGGAGTCTGCCTCAGACCCCGAACAGATCCCGCTGCCAGGCTCTCACCAAGCTGGCACGACTGGATGTCACTCAGAGGAGTCTGCCTCAGACCCCGAGCAGATCCCGCTGCCAGGCCCTCACCAAGCTGGCAGGGCTGGATGTCACTCGGAGGAGTCTGCCTCAGACCCCGAGCAGATCCCGCTGCCAGGCTCTCACCAAGCTAGCAGGGCTGGATGTCACTCGGAGGGGTCTCCCCAGACCCTGGGCAGGATCGAGCCGGCAACTTCTCGCCGA
Source organism: Platanthera zijinensis (assembly GCA_039513925.1). Classification (NCBI taxonomy): domain Eukaryota; kingdom Viridiplantae; phylum Streptophyta; class Magnoliopsida; order Asparagales; family Orchidaceae; genus Platanthera; species Platanthera zijinensis. The sequence goes on from CM077081.1 coordinate 125,924,742, forward strand.
GCAAACAGGGATTGGATACCATCCCCAAGGAATGCCCGGGCGAGTCGGCGAGCCAAGAAGGTTGGTCCCGGCGCATAAAGGGACGAGCCTTAAGCGCAACGCGCGAGGGAAGGGGTTAGGCTCTCGCGGCGCAAGAGATTGAGCGAGCGGACCGGCCAAGATGCCCAGGCAAGACGGCGAGCCAAGAAGGCCAGCCCCAGCACATAAAGGGGCGAGCCCTAAGCATGGCGTGCGAGTGGAGAGATTAGACTCTCACGTCGCCAGAGATTAGGTGAGCGGGCCGGTCAGGATGACCCTATGAGGCCGCAACGCCGGCCCCAACCTACAGTTTGGCGGGTCCCTGGGGTGAATTAGAGGCAAAGGCTCGGAAGCGCCAAGACCCCCCCCCCCCCCCCCGAGAGGCCAGCCCGCGCGAAGTCTTTACGCGCGGAAGTCGAGCCCAGTCCACTCCAAGATATGGTCGAAATGGTGAGCCCGAGCGGTAGGCGCGAGTCGCCACTCGCGTCGCGGCCAGCTTTTGTGTCTCTCGAACCTAGATCTACGTCCCGAACCTCAAACGGGCGGGCGGCCTCACTCGCTCGCAGCAACGAAAATCAGAGTTAATCAACAAAACAATGCACAGTAGCGATTGCGAGGCGGGAAAGAATTGACAATCAAGAAAGTAAATGCAGTGAGTATATTATCAAAAAAAAAATCTTTTACAAAATTATAACTGCGGCCCGCGGCGCGATCACGCAAAATAAACAAAAAATACATGTCCAAAAAGGGGGGGGGGAGAGAGAAGCCTCAAGGCGGCAAGCCCCTCATATGCGGTGATACTCGCCTGACCTAGGTACCGGGAGGAACAGCTCCGGTACCACGTCGGTCACCCGCAAACAAGAACATTCGTCCTTGAGGAGCCTGGCCCGCTGCAGCGTCCGGAAGAGGTACGTCACCGCGTCGGCCCCGTTCTGTTGCATCAGAACCGCCAGATCGTGCTCGCTGTGATGAATGAGTTGGCAGCCGCTCGAAGATGCCGGCGGGACGGCAGCAGCAGCCTCGAGCGCACCCATCCGCGCCTGCAGGGTCTGGTTCTCCAGCTGGAGGGTTGCGATCTCGGTACCAAGTCGGCTAGCGGTCGCCACATCCTGCAAAGAAATTTATTAGAATGAGTCGCGGAACAGAAGCGGGTGCGAGTTAGATAGCTTACCGCGCCCCCCTGATATTGCGCGAGAGCGGCGTCAGCTGCTTCGAGCCGCTTTCGCAGGTCGTCCGCCTCCTCCTGGGCGAGCTTGCGGGCCTCCTCCTTCTCGTCGATCAGCTTGTTGAGCGAAGGGACATCCCTGTCCAGCCGGAGGCATCGCCGACCGACCATGTGGGCCAAGGCGAGGCTCTGAAATTGCGCTCGCGCGCTCTCATAGATGAGCACTCGCGTGGCCTCCTCGCCGTAGGTGGAGGCGTCCTCCCGCCCGTATACGCCGAAGGAGAGGTTGAAGGCGTCCCTGGAGGCGGTGTCCTGCTCCGTCCAACTAGGCAGCAGTGAGGACACCGAGACGCGGTTGGCCTCCTTGTCCCATTGAAGCAACGGGGCACCGGATCTGTCCGTGGGCCCCTCGCCATAGCCGAAGTTGGGGTGCCCTCGGGGAACCGGCTTCTCGGCGGGCCGAGTCGCTGCGGGCGGCCGCGATGACCCTGCCGCCCCGCCGGCGGGATCAGCGGTCGAGGGAACCGCGGGGGCGGGGGCAGAGGATGGTTGATCTGCGGGGGCCTTGCCCTTGTCGCCGGCCGGAGGAGCCTGACCGCCCGCCTTATTCGGCTTCTTAGAGAGGGGAGGCCCCTGAGTCAGCTCACCTCCGGATCGCTTCTGTCCAGCGGGAGCCGAGAGCTCACGGTGAGCTAAGGCTGCCGCTTCAGCACGGCCAAGCTCGCTCAAAGCGGACCGCGCGCTCTCGTAAGGCGGGCGGAGAGGGACGTCGCGCTCGCCTGCAGAAACAAGAGTTAGAAAAATCCGAAGTATGATTCAAGCAGAGGCGAGCGAGCCGCTTACCTTCACCAGGCGGGACAGGGATGAGGTCATCCAGGTTCCGACGGAGGAATGCGACCTCGAAGTTCTTCCCGGCAAAGAACTCATATAGTTTCGCCTCATGACCCCCCAGGCTAGGGGGCCGATAGCTCGCCTCGCCGAGCTGAACCGGCGAGAAAGGAATGTTGCCGAAGTCGCCCTTGACGAATACAAACTTCTTGAGCCAGTTGTGGCTCTTGTTGACCGTCTCCCGCACCTTGGCATGCATGCTCGCGAAGCACGCGGTCCCGTCCTTGTTCGCGCGGAAGGAGAACAGCTTGCGGAAGACCGCAAGGCTGAACTCAATCCTCTCCTCGCGAAGGTAGCAGGCGAACCCGACGACGACGGCGATAGAGTTCGGGGTCAGTTGCCCCGGGACAACCCCATAATACTTAAAGACCTGGCGGACTTCCGGCCAGAGGGGTAGCCGGAGTCCCGCCTCAAAGTGGGCCGTCGGGAGAGCCAGCTCATCACCCGAGAGCTCGTTTATCCTTTCTTCCTTCCCGGGTCGCCTCGCCATGAAACCCGGCGGGATGAAGTTGCCGACGGCGTCCAAGAATTCCTTCTCCGAGATGACGGCGGGAGGGAAGTTGTGGTCGGCGAAGATCCAGGCACACTTGCCCCTCCCGTCCGCTTCGCCGCCGCCGCCCGTCATTTCGCGGAACGGGTAAGTGAGCCGAGCGAGAGAGAAGAGAAGGGAGAGAGTTCTCGCGAGGTAAAGCGGGAAGGGCTCTTGAATACGGTAGGTGAAGTAATAAATAAGGGCCTATTTATAGGGCCGGAAAAAGAGCGGGAAAAATCAGAAAAGACGGGAAAGCGAACCGACAGTAGGGCCAACCCCGACGCTTCGATTCCCGAGCCCCGCCCGGGTCCGCGTCGAATCGCCGGTCGGCCGCGAGAGTCTCCCGGCCGCGAGCCATCCCCCCTCCCGCACAGAGCAAATTCTGAGAGGAATGCCCAGCCGAGGGGCGACGAGCGAACCGCCCGCCTCTCCCAGACGGGCCGGCCCTCACCCGCCTCTCCTAGGCGGGTCGGCCCTCGCGCGCCTCTCGCAGGCGGGACGGCCCTCACCCGCCTCTCCTAGGCGGGTCGGCCCCCGCCCGCCTCTCCTAGGCGGGCCGGCCCTCACCCGCCTCTCCTAGGCGGGTCGGCCCTCGCTCGCCTCTCGCAGGCGGGATGGCCCTTACCCGCCTCTACCAGGCGGGCTCTCCAAGGTCGAAGCCAGGAATCCAGCAAAAAAAATAATAATAATAATAACACGCGCCCTGGAACGAGCGAGAAGAACCCTGAATTATTACAACAATTGTTCTTAAATAGTATTCGCCTCCGATAACCTGGGACGGATCACACATCGAGACGGTTCAGACCCAGCGAGCAACGGCGGGCACTGGCGGGGGAGGCAGGTGGCTCAGTACTCGATCCATTTCCACCTACCCCGCCTCTGCGAGCCGGTTCGAGGCGACACGTGAGAGTCATAATACTCCCGAACCGCCGCCAGCTCCCGCTTGGTCTGATCGGCCTGTTTCGTAATGCTTGTCAACCGCTCCTCTGCTCGCGTAATATGCATGCCCGGAGATGTCGGCTCATCCTCCTCAGCCGAGCCCCTTGCCCCCTCCAAAGCAGCGAGTCGCCCCTCCGCCTTGACTCTGTCTCTCTCCATCCCCACGAAGGCCTCTTTGAGCAGCATCGTGTGCTTCTGGAACATTCGCGCCACCTGCGCCTTCATCCTCTCGCCATCATGCGGGTCGCCCAAGAAGTCCGCAATGTCTTCCGGCTCCACAGGAGGCGAGTACCCCTCGCTCATCTCGACATCAGAAGAAACGACGCGATATCCTGCAGAAGCAAGGTCAGAAACAGACGAGCGGCGAGCGGGTTAGTTTCAGGGGGGTTACCTGGCGTCTGCACGTCTCCCGCGTCGTCAGCTGGCCGGGAAGAACCCGGCCGACCTTGGAATGATTTCCCTCCTGGGGCGACGAGCGGCTTCCCCAGACCCTGGACTCTCAGCGGGGGAGGAGTCGCAGGAAGGCTGCGCGCCGGGGAAAAGGGACTGACGCCCAGGTCGATCATCTCCACGGAGAGATCCGCGAGGTTCCCGGAGCCCCCTTCCAATGCGTCTTCGGGGGGCGTCTCCTGCAAAGGGAAAAGTCAGTGGAAAGCACAGGTCGAAGGGGGAAACCACGTACCCAGATTCAACCTCGGAGCCGGCGGAACCCTGGTCATCGCTCGGCGTGGAACGACGGACAATCTTTCCTTTTACCGGCTTAAACGGCGGGCCGGATGATCTGGGCGCCAACCACGGGGCGGCCGCGAGGGCCTCCTACCGACTCTCCTCCCTAGCGGCTGCCAACCGAGCGCGTATCTCCTCAGACGCAGGCATCTCCTGGCCTCAAATCACGCAGTAAGCAAGAGGAGAGGGCCAGTCATCGAAGGCCCGGTGGCTTATTTATAGCTAAAAGGTGGGTCCCACCTAAAGATTCCCTCCAGCTCAGCAAGGTCGTCGCCGGACACGAGGGTTGGACGTTTCTTTCCGAGCTTCTGCAAAGCACGCAAAGATCGGGGATTGTGTACAACCCCGTGTCCGCCGAAGGGGCCCAAGCAGGCAGGCGGACTGGGCCCCAGCCGCCCCTCTCAAGCGGGCCAACCCCCGCTTGCCTCTCCTAGGCGAGCCGGGCACCAGCCGCCTCTCTCAGGCGGGCCAGCCCCCCGCTCGCCTCTTCCAAGCGAGCTGGCCCCAGCCGCCTCTCTCAGGCGGGCCAGCCCCCCGCTCGCCTCTTCCAAGCGAGCCGACCCCAGCCGCCTCTCTCAGGCGGGCCAGCCCCCCGCTCGCCACTTCCAAGCGAGCTGGCCCCAGCCGCCTCTCTCAGGCGGATCGGCTGCTGCCCACCTCCCTCCAAATGGCAGGAGGTGACCCGACAAGAGGTGCGTATAACCAGCCAGAACAGCGGGGTTTGGCTGTTGGCAGGCCAATCCGAGGGGCTCTTTAGTAAATTCAGACCACCAGAGGCGGGTTATTCGCAGACCATCCGAGGTAATCTATAAATAGGACCCAAGGGGTCCTTCAGAAGACACGCTTTTTGGTTCTCAAGTCTTATAGCGCTTTCTGAGGTACCTTAGCCCGGCAATTGGTTAAGGAGGGGAAGCGCTCTAAGATCTTCCGGGTGTGTGGTGGGACCTCCGAGCCGGGCCCTTGGTCCTGTCCCTTGTTCTTCTCCCCCTTGTTATTTCTCTTGCAGAAGCGAAGTAAGTGCGAGATCACCCCTTCCCCAAGGGTCGAACTCCACAGAGGCCGGTTTCCGGTTTCAACAGTGTGGGCTCTATTTCCGTTATCCATATGCTAGCTTGCCGAGAGGCCGTGCATATGGACTGATCCACCTTGGGTAAATAAAATTGCATTCATACCCTCACGAGAGGAGAAGCGTAGTTCTACCGGATTGGGTTCCCCACCCAATAGCGTGGTTCTTAGCGTAAAGCAGACATTAAGAGGAATCCTTCATCAGACTAACGTTCGGTCGAATAGTCTTTGCATTCAGGTGAGCAATATTCCTAGAGATAAGTGCGCTCATTCTTGTGGAACCTCCACGGCCAAGTTGCCTTTTATTAATTTGAAAATTAAGTTCAATAATTATCAAGAGTTATTTTAGTCTTAATCCGATTCGATGCCGAGTGTTAACCCGTCATATCATTAGTGGCAATAAAATATACAAAAGGAGGTCAATATATAAGCTTACAAGACATGATTTGTGTATTAAAAACCTAAAAATACCCTAATAGTTTAGACTACAAAATGTACTATCAGTGGTAGCGTCCGGAGGTTGGACAAAGGAAAGTTTTCTCGCTCTAGGGTTAGGTCCCAAGATGCTCCCGCTGCTAGGCTTCTACCTAACTAGCAGGGCTGAGATCCTTGAGTGATGTCGTTATGACCCTGGAGGGCTGAGCCTGGTTGATGCTCAACACACGCCGTCAGGCTCTTACCTAGCTGATTGGGCCGGTGGTAGTGCCCAAATTTTGGACAAAGGAAAGTTTTTTCGTTCTTGGTTAGGTCCTGAGATGCTCCCGCTGCCAGACATCCACCAAGACGGCAGGGCTGGGATCCTTGAGTGACATCATTATGACCCTGGAGGGCTGAGCCCGGTTGATGCTCAACACCTGGCGACAGGCTCTCAACTAGTATATTGGGCCAGTGGTAGCGCCTGGAGGTTGGACAAATGAAAGTTTTCTTGCTCTAGGGTTAGGTCCCGAGATGCTCCAGCTTCCAGGCTTACATCTAGATGGTAAGGCTGGGATCCTCGAGTGATGTCATTATCACCCTGAAGGGCTAAGCCTGGTTGATGCTCAACACCTGCTATCAAGCTCTCACCTAGCTTATTGGGCCGGTGGTAGCGCCCGGAGGGTAACCAATGGACTGTTTGTTCTTGATCAAAAGTTGTCTCAGATCGATTTTCTAATTAATACTAGGCATCTGAAGTCTCTTGGTGCAGAGGATGGGGAAATAATAGATCTAGGAAACCTCGGGGCAAGCTGACAATGGCGAGTTGAGGTCTTGGCAGATTTTATTTGGCAGATTTTCAGTTTTGGCAAAGTCTAAAGGAAGAAGAGCTCTTATAGGTGAGCTAGGTACTTGTAGTCCCAGATGGGCAAAAGATCTAGCCCAATTACCATGGGGTGTATCTAAAGGCAGAGTAAAGGGGATGGCGAGCCGAGGTCCCGACATCTACTGAGGAAGGCAAGAGGTTTCAGACTTCAACGATATATTTCCATCCCCTTTGTTGGAACTCAGTTCGGGCGGTTAGCCGAACTAGCCGTTGCGGCTTGTCCAGTCAGCCTTCTGGCAGTTTGGCATAGCTGGCTATTGGGTTGGTTATCCAGCGGGCTGGTTTGAGGCTGCAGTAATGCCTCGGTTGTTAGCCGCAGCTGTCTGAATGATTAGTTGCAGAAGTGGTCTGGTAGAAAGTCGCAGCATTAGTCTAAAGTCAAGCCACACCGGTCTGGCAGGGGGTCAGAGTAGTGGTCTAGATATAATCTGCAGCGGTCTTGTGAAGTCGCAACAATCTATATGAAGCCGCATCAGTGATCTGGAGTTAATCTGCATCAGTAAGTGATAATACATTTTACAGCCTAAACTATTATCGTATTGTCTAGTTTATAATGTACAAATCATGTCTTATTAGTTTATTTTTTTATCATTTTTATGTAAATATTATTGCCACTAACATTTTCTTATCTTTTTTACAGGTTTCCAGAAGTTTGGCAGAAAATGACCTGTCACGTCCTCCTTGGGCGTGACCTAGGGCGTGCCGCCCAATCCCGATGAAGCCTGATGATAGAGACAAAATACTCGGAAAAACGGTTGTCACGCCCCCTGACACGCCCTCCCCGGGCGTGTCCCAGGGCGTGACACGGGGCGTGTCGCCCTCTGCCCGAAGCCTGCCGCCGCATTAAATGTTATTTCACCTCAGCACGCCAACAGTACTGTCTCGCCCCCTGTCATGGGCATGACACAGGGCGTGACTCCTCCTTTTTCGATGAATGATGGATTTCCGACCAATCATTTCGACGCGACGTGTGTATCACGCCCACCCTATATGTGCGTGACCTAGGGCGTATCCACCGACGTACATAAGCAATCATCCTTCCCGCCAGAATCTAGAGCCCGAGATTAACCCCGTACCTGTCATGCCCCCTGACATGCCCCCCTAGGGCGTGTCGAAGGGCGTGACCAACCCGTGAACTTTTCCTATAAATTCATACCGCCCTTCCATTTCAGCAAGCTTGGGGTTAGAGGGGAGGTGCTTCCCCTTTGTTTCTTGGTCTTTTTCATTTTCTTTCCTCTCTCTCTTCCTTATTTTGTAATTTTTTTAATCCTAGATTAGTTCTTCTTTTGTTTAAGCTTTTGTAATTGCTCTTGTAATTTCTTTTATCTTAATGTTATGCTAGCCTAGTTTTCATTTCCATGCAAGTATTGCTCTTTCATTTTCATGCAAGTTTAGCTCTCTTCTAGTATTAATAAAAGTGTTCTTTTCTTACTTGTGTTCTAATTATGCTTTACTACTCATACCCCCTCCTCCACTCCATTATGATTAACTAATCCTTCTTGTACTCGATCTTGATGATCCGAGGTTTGAGTGATTAAGTTATGATGCTTTAATTTTACCTTTTCTTTTTAGGGTTTTAGACCTTGAATTACTCTTGAATTATCTTGGGTTGGAGATATATCATCGATATATGTTCTCCACCTTTGCTTTCATTCTTGGCTAGCCGAGAGGCCGATAGTTTGAACTGAGTGCTTAATAGTAAAGGGAGTTGTACACACCCCTCGAGAGAGGCAGACATCCAAATCTCCCGGATTGGAGTAAAATCCAATAGTGGGGTTCACTGCATAAAGCGAGCTTTAGGCCTCTAATTTAGACGAGAGTCGGTTGGAACTTCCTAAACTAAGTTAGGCACAACTTCGAGCGTGTTCAAGCTTTTGGAACCTCCACGGTCAAGGAACTTTACCCTTTTAAGTTTATGTTTTTATCGCATTTCTTAGTCGACTTTAGCCGAGGTGATTCTTGATTGAATGCATTTCCATTTCATATTTTCAGCCCTTTGTTGTAATCGCTTCTAATAGCCCTTTAATTAACTGTAGTAGTTCTCTTTCTAGCATAATTTTATTTCCTTAATTTCAATTAGTTTCTCAATCCCTAGTTTTTCCGTCGATAAAATAATAGCCTTCGTGTGAGTAAGTGTACTCAGCAGTTCCCGGATTTCAATACGACACTTGTGTCCCCTAGCTACAGTTCAATAGGTATACTTGCCTCATTGGATTGCTAGTTCGGTTGCTTTTCTTTTCTTCGAAGCTTAGCAACCACCAAGTTTTTGGCGCCATTGCCGGGGAGCAACTTTCGTTGATATATTGAAAACACGAACCTATTAATTTTGTCACTTCTCTTTCTCATCCTCTTTCTTAAAAATTTTTAAAATCAAAATTTTTTTTATTACCGCTCTTTATAGTAACCAACTTCACAATTTTTCTACGCCACCTAATTCTCTCGGAAAGGGAAAAGCGGCTTTAAGTGCCGCTATCTTATCTAGTACCATGCAAACCCTTCACCGGATAGTCCTTGGAAAGTTCGGGAGTTAATCTTTTAAAAAAAAACTATTTCAAAAAAAAATTAATCTAGCTTTTCTTTCTAGTTTATTTTATTTCTCTTTCTTCTCTTCTCTTCTCTTCTTATAGTGCGTGACACGCGGGAGTCCGTCGGTTATTTTGGACTTGGACCACGAAATTGAGCGTACACTTCGGAGAAGATTGTGATTTCAAGGTCCTACTATCCAAGTGTCGGTTGAGGACTCTGAGTCATTCTCTACTCTAAGAATGGAAGAACCCAACGTAATGAAGCCTTGCAAAGGACTATGTCCTATTATGCACGACCGAATCTTGAGGGAACAGAATCAAGAATAGTCTGCCCTGCTATAGCAAATAATTAATTCGAATTAAAGCCTAGCATAATTCAAATGATGTAGCAGTATGTGCAATTTGACGGACTTCAAGGTGAAGATCCGAACGCACATATAACAAGCTTTCTTGAAATTTGTGACACCTTCAAGATAAATGGTGTCACAAATGAAGCAATCAGGCTAAGACTCTTCCCCTTCTCTCTAAGAACCAAGGCTAAGCAGTGGTTGAACACTCTACCTAAAAATAACATAACCACCTGGAATGAATTAACTGAAAAATTTTTGGCGAAGTATTTTCCGGCAGCTAAAACTGTAAAACTTAGGAACCACATTTCCTCTTTTTGACAAATAGACTCTAAAACCTTATACTAAACCTAGGAAGATTTAAAGAATTATTAAGACGATGCCCACATCGCGCGCTGCATGTATGGTTACAAGTGCAAATGTTTTATAACGGGCTAAATAAAAATACAAAGCAAATGATAGATGCAGCTTCTAGCGGTACTTTAATCCATAAGACCTCGGAAGTAGCTCTTGATCTTTTTGAGGACATGGCCATGAACACTTATCAGTGGAATGTGCCTAGGTCCCGCCCAAACAAACCTGCAGGTATCTTCGAGGTGGACAACGTTTCCCAGCTCGCTCTACAAGTTGAAATATTAAGCAAAAATATAACAGAGATGATTGCTGCCTCCGCTCTTTAGGTATGGGAATCTGCAACTCCTGCCCAAGAACAATTAGATTTTGTTAACAATATGTCTAGAAATGCTTTTAATAATTTTTTTGCTGCGAATTTTCATCCTCCTGGTTTTAATTTTCTGAATAGTTATAATCTCGCTTTAAGAAATCACCCGAATTTTTCATGGAGTAATCCATCGAATGCGATGCGCCCACCACCTCAAAATAATTTTTCTGCACCACCTCTACCTTTTCAAAATTATCCAAAACATCCAAGCTTGGAGAAGTTACTTTCCAAATATATCGCCACAAATGACGCTACGATAAGAACCTTAACTGGAAGCGTTAAAATTCTTGAAAATCAAGTAGGATAGCTCGCTAAAATTATTTCTGAGCGACCCGCAGGGTCTCTTACTTCCAATACCGAGCCCAAACCAAGAGAGCAAGCGAAATCTATAACTCTTCGGAGTGGGAAGCAAGTTCCCGGTATGGTAAGTGAAGAGCCGGAGATAAGCTCCGCCCCCGCTTTAAAAAATCAAAGCTCCGCCCCCATTTTAAAAATTCCACCCTCTGCTGAAGAAGTTATCACCCCCGTTTTAGAAAAAGATCTCACTCCACTACCCATCTTTAAAAATAATCCAAATCCGCCTTACCCTTCCGAACTTAATAAACAACGTCAGGACGATCAATACTTCCATTTCTTAGAGATGTTTAAGCAAATCCACATAAATCTGCCCTTCCATGAAGCGATTTCCCAGATGCCGAATTACGCCAAGTACCTTAAGTACCTCCTGACCAACAAGAAGAAGTTAGAGAACCTTTCGCACGTCACATTAAATACTGGGTGCTCTGCAGTTTTTACAAACGGCTTACCAAAGAAAATCAGTGACCCGGGTAGTTTTTCTATTCCATTTGTCTTTGGTAATCTTTTTTAAAGAAGGCATTAGCCAACTTAGGTGCGAGTATTAACCTGATGCCCCTCTCGTTGTTTAAAAGGTTAGGAATTGGTAGCCTCAACCCCACACACATGAGTATCCAGCTCGCCGACAGATCTGTTAAGTACCCGTTAGGAATAGTGGAGGATGTTCTAATAAAAGTCGATAAGTTCATCTTCCCGGTGGACTTTGTCATTTTGGATATCGAAGAAGACATCGAGGTTCCCCTAATCCATGGCTGACCCTTCCTTGCCACCTCCCGAGCTATCATTGATGTAAGCAATGGTAGCTCTTCCTTCGAGTAGGTGACGATGAAGTCACTTTCTCTATCACACCTTCGATGAAAAACACCTTAGCAAATGATGACTCCTGCTTTTTCGTAGATGTTGTGAGTGATGAATCCTCCTACTGCCTCTCTAATTTTGAAAAAGAATTTCCTACTTTCTGTTCCTCGTCTTCTCTTCCAACTGAATCGCTACACCTAAGTGAAGAAAGTGTAGAATCCCCTTATCTTCTATCTGATTTGGAAAAAGAATTTTCTGATTTTTGTTCCTCTTCTACTCTTCCAACTGAATCGCTGCAAGAAGCCGTCTTGGCCACCAACTTCACCCCTTTTAATTTTTTGTATAAAAAATCTACAAAGATATAGTATTTGAAAAAGAAAGAATTTCTCAAACCTCTTATGAATAACTCCAAGAACTTCCAGAACATCTCAAGTACGCCTTCCTAGAAAAGTACTCCAAGCTGCCAGTTATAGTTTCGGCCTTTCTCACAGTTGTCCAAAATGAAAAACTTCTTTTAGTTCTACGTAAACATCGCCGAGCTATTGCTTGGAAAATTTCCGATATCAAGGGCATAAGCCCATCCTTCTGCACTAATAAAATTTTAATGGAAGATAATTTGCGTAACTTCATACAACCTCAGCGCCGCATAAATCCCAACATGAAAGAAGTAGTTAAGGGCGAGGCTATGAAATTATTAGACGCAGGAATTATCTACCCTATATCAGATAGTAAGTGGGTTAGCCCTTTTCAGGTAGTACCAAAGAAGGGAGGGATAACGGTAGTTAGTAATGAAAATAATGAATTAATCCCGACACGGACGGTGACGGGTTGGCGTATGTGTATAGATTATAGGAAGCTGAATGACGCCACCCACAAGGAACACTTTCCTTTGCCGTTTTTTGACCAGATTTTAGAAAGATTATCCGGCCATAGCTTTTATTATTTTCTCGATGACCTCTCGGGGTATTTTCAAATCCCCATCTCGCCCGAGGACCAAGAGAAAACTACGTTTACTTGTCCCTTTGGCACCTTCGCCTATCAAAGAATGTCATTTGGATTGTGCAATGCGCCAGCGACATTCCAACGAAGTATGCTCGCTATCTTTGACAAGTACATAGAAATCATTATGCAGGTATTTATGGACGATTTCTCCGTGTTCGGCGATTCCTTTGATAGATGTTTAGAAAACCTCAAAAAAGTCTTAGAATGATGTGAAGAAACTAACCTTGCCCTAAATTGGGAAAAATGCCATTTTATGGTGAGGGAAGGGTTAGTTTTGGGTCATAAAAGTTTTGCGAGAGGTATTGAGGTAGATATTGCGAAGATAGAAGTTATCGAGAAGCTGCTGCCGACTACGAATATGAAAGCTATAAGAAGTTTCTTAGGTCACGCTGGTTTCTACCTCCGCTTCATAAAGGACTTCTCCAAGATCACCAAGCCCCTTACCCATCTTCTAGAAAAAGATGCCCCATTCATTTTTGATGACTCTTGTCTTTCTGCCTTCGAATTAGTAAAAGAAAAGTTAATTAACGCACTGATTATGATAGCTCTGGTATGAGACCTTAGTTTCGTGGTGGGAGCCATATTTGGTCAATGCATATCTAAAAACTTCCACCCTATCTATTACATTAGTAAAACGCTCACATCTACACAGGAAAATTACACCACGACTGAGAAGGAGATCCTAGTTGTAGTATTCGCTTTCGATAAATTCCGTCTTATATTACACTTTCGAAAATTATTATTTTTATGTACCACTCGACCCTCAAATATCTTATTGCCAAAACGGATGCCAAGTCACGCTTGATTCGCTGGGTATTACTCCTCCAGGAGTTTGACTTAGAGATCCGTGATAAGCGAGGAGCCGAGAACTTGGTCGCCGACCATCTCTCCAGATTAGATAATCCCTTTATAGAAAAATTAAATGAAAAATCTTTTAATGATTATTTTCCTAATGAGAAGCTGCTTTCAATTAACACATCTACTTCTCCTTGGCTCGCACACATCACCAACTATTTAGTGGCACGGGTGCTCCCAAAAGAGTTCTCCTCTCAGCAAAGGAAGAAATTCTTTTCTGAGCTGAAGAACTATTTTTGGGAAGAACCGCATCTTTTCAGAGTCTGTGCAGATCAAGTGATAGGGAGATGTGTTTCTTATGAAGAAGGTTTAGATATTTTAAAACACTTACATGAAGGTCCGATAGGTGGGCACTATCAAGCTGCTCGCACCGCTCATAAGGTGCTTTGCGCGGGTTTTTATTGGCCTAGCCTGTTTAAAGCCGTGCAAGCCTTTATGAGTAGGTGTGTTAGTTGCCAACGGTCGGACAACATTTCCAATAAAAATGAAATGCCACAAAATTATTTCCTTGAGTGCAAAATTTTCGACCTCTAGGGAATCGATTTTGTTGGCCCCTTCCTTCTAGCTTCAGAAATAAGTATATTTTAGTTGCCGTTGATTATGTTTCACGATAGGCAGAGGCCCAAGCTCTTCCTATGAACGACTCCCGAGTTGTAGTCACGTTTTTTAAAAAATTGTTATCTAGATTTGGTACGCCGCGTGCCATCGTTAGCGATAAGGGTTCCCATTTCTGTAACGCACAATTTTCAAAAATCCTTACCAAATACGGCGTTACACATAAGCTTTAAACTTCCTACCACCCACAAACTAACAGACAAGTCGAAGTAGTAAACAGAGAAATAAAAAGAATTTTAGAAAAGACTGTTTCAACTTTTAGGAAAGACTGGTCAACCAAATTGGACGATGCTCTATGGGCCTACCGAACAGCGTACAAAACTGCCCTCGGATGTACGTCGTATGGGCTAGTCTATGGAAAATCGTACCATTTTTACGTAGAATTAGAACACCGCGCTTTTTAGGCCTTAAGATTTTTAAACTTCAATCCCCATTCAGTCGACGACCTTAGAAAATTTCAACTTAATGAACTCGATGAGTGGCGCTCTTACGCTTACGAAAATAACAAACTTTATAAAGAGCGGACGAAGCGTTTGCACGATAAGCACTTAAGGCATCCGAAAACCTTTAAGCCGGGCGACCAAGTTCTTTTATATAATTCTCGATTGCGTTTATTTCCTAGAAAATTTAAATCTCATTGGTCTGGGCCCTTTTCTATTTTAGAAGTATTTCTGTATGGTACTGTTTTGATTTCTCACCCTGATATGCGTAATTTCAAAGTGAATGGTCAGCAACTTAAACTTTATTTCTCTGGTGATGATGATGTCAGTCCAAACATTATTAAGTATCTACTGCACGAACTCTAACATCGAACTTTTATTTCATTTTATTTAAAAAAAACTTTAATTATTATTCTGGACACAATATTTTTGGACAATATTATTTTGATGCGACGAGCTCAAACGACGCTTTAAACAAAGGGCGCTCTTGAAAGGCAACCCAAGTTATATTTTTTTTGTTTTCTTTATTTTACAATTTTTTCCCCGGACGGCTCCGACAAGCTGAAGCTTCTACGATCGCCTGCTACAACGTTGCTGAATCCATCATGAAGTCCAAAGAAGAAGCTTGGGGGAGCGACATCACTCAGCTTTCGCGACAAATAAATCTGGGGAAGTACCTATTTTTCAATTCTGTCTTTCAATTCTGTACTTTAATTTTCTCTCCTTCTCCAATCCCCTTCTTTTGTCATTGAGGACAATGTCCATTTTAAGCTTGGGGGAGGACTTCCTCCTTCTTTTGCTTAGTGTAAATTTTTTTTTGTGTGTATATTTTTTTTTGTGTATATTTTTTTTCAAAAAATCCAAACAAAAAAATATTGAATATCTTAAAATTCCAAATTTTTTTTTCCAAAATCTAAAAGAAAGAGAATATTTCAAAAATAATAAAAATATTTGCTTTTTTGTTCTTTAATAGTTTAGACATTTTGATATCTCAATAGTACCCCTAGTTTTTGTTTTGTTTTACTCAAAATATCCTATAAACAACTTAGTTAATTATAATATTTCTAATCGTCCTTTTTAATTATGTTTCACAAGTAAAATGTTGGACATGCTGTGTTTCTAATTCATGGTAGAATGTTAAGGAGAAATATTTTTCTAAAACTCGCATTTCCATTATGGTTTTCCTTCTTTATTTTCTTTACTTTCTCAAAAATTCATCATCCACTATTTTCCTTTTCGTTTTTAGATAATTTTTGTAAAGTCGACTTTTGATTAGCGTAATAGATGTGAACGATTCTAGACTCATATTATCCTAATTTTTAAACCAAGTTATTAATCCCTATTTTTAAGTTCGAGGACCTACTTTTTGAAATTTTTCAAAACTAATGCTTTAGGCAAACTTTAGGAGCATGAAAATGATATAGGCCTTTTTTGTTTTCGTTTGAGCCTTCTTGCCAACCCTAAAATTATCCCCCTAGTTAGCCTCTTTTGAACCTTTTTCCAAATTTCATTTGATAACTCCACTTTTCATACCATGTTCACCAAAGCCAATTATTCCAACCCTCCTTATCACGCTTAAATTTTTTAGCTTCAAATTTCATGATGTGATAGGTTTGCTTTGAAACTTTTTTGGAAATCTTTTTGAAAAAGGATGCTCAAAAGTTTTGCTTCTTTTTATGGCCAATTTCAAAATGTTGATGGCCTTTATTTTGAAAAAAAAGAATATATATTTTTCTATGAAGATTTAGGAAGCTCTTTATTTCTGGTTTAGCGTTATTTTAAGCCTTCATGTTTATCTTTGAATTCCATTCCTAATTATATGCCTAAACCAAATGTTTCAGTCCTATTAAGTCCTGTTGATTCATGCTCCTAGGTTTTCTTTTAGCTAGGTAAAGAAAATAGTAGACTAGTTAAGTCTTGGATTTAAATTTAGATTGTTGTTCTTTATTTAAGTTGGGTATAAAATGCCTCTTAGGATCTAGTAACAACTCAATGCATTTTTCATTTTCGTTGCTTTGCTTAAATCTATTTAAAGAATCTTGTTAAAATTTTGGATGATTTATTTTCGTTAAGTAAAGTTAATAAAAGTTTAACCATACCTAAATAATTGTTTTAGATTTATGTTTCACCTTTTCCCTACTTAGAATTTCGCATAGTACTTGTGTGGGCATAATTAGAAATTTTTGATTAGTCCTTTTTATGATTATCTAGTTTTTATATTTTTGCTTGGGGACAAGCAAAGCTTAAGCTTGGGGGAATTTGATAATACGGTTTGTAGCCTAAACTATTATCGTATTTTCTAGTTTATAATGTACAAATCATGTCTTATTAGTTTATTTTTTATCGCTTTTATGTAAATATTATTGCCACTAACATTTTCTTGTCTTTTTGTAGGTTTCCAGAAGTTTGGCCAAAAATGACCTGTCACGCCCCCTGCCATGCCCTCCCTGGGTGTGAACTAGGGCGTGTCGCCAAATCCCGATGAAGCCTGATGACATAGAAAAAATACCCAGAAAATGGCTGTCACACCCCCTGACACGCCCTCCCCGGGCATGTCCCAGGGCATGATACGGGGCGTGTCGCCCTTTGCCCAAAGCCTACTGCCACATTAAATGCTATTTCTCCTCAGCACACCAATTGTACTGTCACGCCCCACGTCACGGGAGTGACACAGGGCGTGACCCCTCCTTTTCTGATGATTGACGGATTTCCGACCAATGATTTCGACGCGATGTGCGTGCCACGCCCACCCTCCACGGGCGTGACCCAGGGCGTGCCCACCGACATAAAGAAGCAATTATCCTTCCCGCCAGAATCCAGAGCCCGAGGTCAACCCCATACCTGTCTTGCCCCATGACAGGCCCCCCTAGGGCGTGTCGAAGGGCGTGACTAACCCTTGAACTTTTCCAATAAATTCAGACCCCCTTCCATTTCAGCAAGCTTGGGTCTAGAGGGGAGGTGTTGCCCCTTTATTTCTTGGTCTTTTCCATGTTCTTCCCTCTATCTCTCTTCGTTATTTTGTAATTTTTCTAATCCTAGCTTAGTTCTTCTTTTGTTTTAGATTTTGTAATAGCTCTTGTAATTGCTTTTAGCTTAATGTTATGTTAGCCTAGTTTTAATTTCCATGCAAGTATAGCTCTTTCATTTTCATGCAAGTGTAGCTCTCTTCTAGTATAAATAAAAGTGTTCTTTTCTTACTTATGTTCTTATTATGCTTTACTACTCATACCCCCTCCTCCACTCCATTATGATAAACTAATCCTCCTTGTACTCGATCTTGATGATCCGAGGTTTGAGTGATTAAGTTATGATGCTTTAATTCTACCCTTTCTTTTTAGGGTTTTAGACCTTGAATTACTCTTGAATTATCTTGGGTTGGAGATATATCATCGATATATATTCTCCACCTTTGCTTTCATTCTTAGCTAGTTGAGAGGCCTATAGTTTGAAGTGAGCGCTCAACAGTAAAGGGAGTGGTACGCACCCCTCAAGAGAGGCAGACGTCCAAATCTCCCGGATTGTCGTAAAATCCAATAGTGGGGTTCACTGCGTAAAGCGAGCTTTAGGCCTCCGATTTAGACGAGAGTCGGTCAGACCTTCCTAAACTCAGTTGGGCATGACTTCGAGAGAAGCGTGTTCAAGCTTTACGAACCTCCACAGTCAAGGACCTTTATCCAATTAAGTTTAGGTTTTTATCGCATTTCTTAGTCGATTTTAGCCGAGGTGATTCTTGACCGAGTGCATTTCCATTTCATATTTTCAGCCCTTCGTTGTAATCGCTTCTAATAGCCCTAAAATTAACTGTAGTAGTTCTCTCTCTAGCATAGTTTTATTTCCTTAATTGCAATTAGTTTCTCAAACCCTAGTTTTTCTATCGATAAAATAATAGCCTTCGTGTAAGTGTACTCAGCAGTTCCCGAATTTCAATACGACACTTGTGTCCCCTAGCTATAATTCGATTGGTATACTTGCCTCATTGGATTTCTAGTTCGGTTGCTTTTATTTTCTTCCAAGCTTAGCGACCACCACTCAGGAAGGAGGTCGCAGCTATGGTTTAGGTGTAAGCCGCAGCAGTCTTATGAAGTCGCAGTAGTCTACTTGAAGCCGCTGTAGTGAAGTGATGGTTAGCCACAACTGTGGTGTGGTGGAAACCCGTAGGTGTAGTCTAGCGGCTTGTCTGGTGGTCTTAAAAAGATTATGGCGGTATTCTCTAGTTGTCTCCTTGTGTATTATTATATTTTGTGTAGTGTGCGGTTTGTATATGTCAAACCGCACAGGCCATATGGCTTAAGTTTAGTCCCACATCGTGTATTGTATTCTCTCACCTCCCCCATTTTCTATAAATAAGGGAGCATACCTACATAATGATTATATTTTTGGACGAATAAAATTTGCGGTTTATTTACCTCTTGTCCATTTTATCCCTCATTTTTCACTTGGTATCAGAGGAAAGTTGGTCCCTTGCTCCATATTGTTTGCTCTGTCTTGTTTGAGGTTTGTCTTTTGTAACCGGGCAGTTTCTTTTTGCCCTCCCTTCTTCCGGCCTCTTCCCTCCCTTTCTTTATTGTCATGTTGTTTGCGGATTATTCGCGCGGGTTCTTGCGCACCTTTCTGTTCGCACAGTTTCTCTGTTTTGGGTTCCGCTTTGTTACACCCCGAAACTCAAAAGAGGGACGGGTGATGTTCTAAGCCCAGTTTGGTTTTTGGAGCAGGTGTCACGGACGTGTCACAGGCGTGTCACGGGCGTGACACCGGCGTGTTCGGCCTCGGGTCGTGCGGTCGACGCTTTGGCGGTCGACCCTAGCCGAGTTGTAGAACACGGCCTAGGACACGGGCGTGTCCCAGGCCGTGTCACTCCAGGGATTTTGCAAGTGTGGTACACGGGCCGTGACACGGGCACAAACACGGCCGTGTCAATTTTGACACGGGCGTGTCTGATGCCGTGTCACAAGGTCGTGTACCTCTCTGACTGCGAAATGTTGGTCGATTGCACACGGGGGGCGTGACACGGGTCCCGACACGGGCGTGTCGCAGGTGACACGGGCGTGTCGGAGGCCGTGTCAAAGGCCGTGTGCTGGTTTTTCGACTCGATCAAGACGGCGAGTGGGTAATACGGCCTGGCACACGGCCGTGTTGCAACCCGTGTTCGGCCCAGTTTTTGTGATTTTAGGCCGAATCGTGGCCGTCCGTTTCTTTGATTGAGATCCAACGGCTGGGGGCAAGGTCTGAGGGATTAAACTCGGGAATAGGGTTTGAAACCCTCACTTTTCTCCAATCTTTATCTCTCTTGATTCTAGAGAGAAGGTAGAGCAAGGAGGAGGAAGAAGGCTAAGATCCGGCCGCCGGCGAAGCTTCAGAGGTCCGTTTCGCGAGCGGAGTTCAGATCCGCGAAGGGGGGAGCGTTGCGGTGGTGTTCAACCGAGCAAATCTTCTCCATGGCTAGGAAGAGGGGACGAAAGGTAACGACACTTCTCCTCTCGGTTTTTAGGATTTAGGATGCATGAATATCATCCCCTTCCTTTCGTATTTTGAGCGCCGAATCTCTCAAATGAGAGGGATTCGTGTAGCCTAGGTTCAAAAGGAACCTCCGTGTTGAGTATGTTCATCCCGGCATGCTTTGCATTAGAGATCCGCTCCTTTAGCGGATTAGGCATTGTGGGTGAAGCCGTGGTCGCGACCGTTAGTTCGACCCGGTGATGTTGCATAGCGAGCTTCGGGGATTCGGTAGAAATCCGTTGCGGCAATACGCCGTTGTATGTATGTGTTTTCCCCCTTACATTTGAGTGAGTACTCGTGGTCGGAACTGGACAAGGTTAGCTCCGTGTTGTACGGTAGATGATTTCCTTGGAGCACGGGAAAGACACGGTGCGAATGGTGATTGGGGTGGGGAAACCTTTGTCTGTGCTGTGCAAAGGCGCGACTATGTCTCCGTGGTCGGCTGGCTATCCCGTGACGCGCAAGTCATGTGGGGGAAGTGTCCCGGCGAGACTAGCCCCTTATGTGGACTGACGAGAATGTCGAGCGGAGGACAAGCCCGGGCAATGTGGCCATGAGCGGGTGGGGTCCAGCAAGGCTTCTTAGAATCGGTCAGTGTGAGACGGAACCCTGATGTGCGAAGTCAGAATGTGCGGGCAAGCCCCGGGGTATAAGACCCTTGTGCGGGTGGGGCCTTTGCAAGGTTCCGTGTGACGGCATGTGTGCCGTTAGGGACATGGTGGATCCCTTGTGTTTGCGGCTTAAAGCCAATGGGGAAATGGAAGTACCCAGTGTTTGATGTTGTGCTAGATGCATACGAACTAGGGTGCCTTGGGTGAAACCCGGGTTGCATTCATGCTGCATAGTAGGCCCTTTCACTTTGCACAAAACATAGAGAACATGTATGCTGTATGAGACATCCAAGCCTGTTTTACCGCTTTATTATATATACTCTTTTTGTATACGAAGTGCTAACTTGCAGGTGGAGTGGTACCCCGGGGTCCGTAGGGACGGCCGGGAGGAGATGTGTTTGTTACACAGTAGAGGTCAGCCTTTGCTGACCCACGTTACTTCATATCCTTACATGGCAAGGATTGCATGCAGGAGCTAGCGCGCCGGGCAAAAAGCCCTAAGCCTCATGAAGTGTTGCTGTGCTTGACTATTTTCTTTTCCTTATTTTGCTGCTGTTGTTTGACTATGTCCGGCTTGCATGCCGAGGTAGCCTAGGGGTGCTTGGCACTTTTATATTTGGACTTATATTGTGTAAGGCCTTAAGGCCAGTTGATACTCTTTGTTAAAGTGGATAACTTCTGTCGGTTTATGTTCTGTTTCCGCTGTGTTTGTCTGGAGTTTTGAGATTGGGTAGTTTTCATATCATCTTTTAATACTAAAGCTGTGGCGTCCGTATGTTGTGGGGCCCCGGCCGGACCCATATTATATGGTCTTTACAGGGGAGGTGTTACAATTTGGTATCAGAGGGAGGTTTGCGTTCCAATGAGAAGATTCGCGGTCGAAAGTATAAGTCGAGTCGCGTATAAGAAGTTATCCACATAGGAGTATCGCGGGACCATGAGTGTCCTTGTGTTCGAGTCTTGCAATTAGAGACTGATTTGCGTTCTCTTGCTGTGTTTAGAGTGCAAGCAACGAGGCTGGGACCTCGAGGCCAAGAGAAGAGCTCTCGGCAAGTAGTGCGACTGCGCAAGGTCCGCTAGGGATGGGGTCACACCGGCCGACTTCTGCCGCATGCTTGCAGAAGCGATGGTGGCGGCCCAAGCTGCAGCGACAGCACAGGTAGTAGCTCCCGTTGCTCAGGTAGCAACTCCTGCTACCCCGGTCACGGCAGCGACCGTGCAGGTTGAGGAGGCCAGGCGGGCGGAGCCGCAGGCCGAGAGAGTGGTTGTCGGGCATGGGGACCGGCAAATGAAGTACTTTCTGAGTTTCCACCCTCCAACCTTCAAGGCAATCGGCACGCCCACAGATGCAGAGGATTGGTGGGCTAGGATTCAGGAGCTTCTGAGGGCGGCAGAGGCGCCAGATGAGAAAAAGGCAGAGTTCGCAGCCTTTATGTTGGAGGGAGATGCCAAGTTATGGTGGGTAAGCCACAGTGGTCGGCAGTTTCCAGGACGCACACCGTCCATCGAGGAGTTTGGGAATGCCTTCCTGAAGAAGTACATTCCCACCTCAACAAGGTTGGCCCTCCAGAGGCAGTTTCTACATCTGGTGCAGCGAGACAAGTCAGTGGATGAGTATGTTCAGGAATTTACTCGCTTGGGTCGTTATGCAGGGACGACCATGGCAGATGATGAAGAGAGGGACAATCTCTTCTATCTAAGGGCCCTCAGACGTGCTATAGTTGTGGCAAGCCGGGCCACATAGCAAGATTTTGTACCGAAGGGGGCACTGAGCAAGAGCCAAGGCAGGAGCAAACTGTGCGCTCCGGCCCCAGTGCCGCAGAGAAAGGGAAGATGGTGGAGTCGAGTGCTTCTCGGTTTCAACCAGTGCAGCCAAGGGCCTACAACCTTGGGCAACAAGAAGCAATCCGTCAACCCGATGTGGTGACAGGTACGAGAGTTCAACCTGCACCTTAGATTCCTGTCTTTCAAGCCTTTATGTTTGTTGCATGTGTGTAGGCTTTGTAATGGTATCTGGGTACCCCGCTAGGGTACTCTTTGATACGGGAGCGTCGCACTCCTTCCTTGCGGAAGGCTTTATCCGGAGGATCGGAGTGGAGTCTTTCTCGACGGACTCCGAGTTGAAAGTGCGCATGCCCAATGGGTCATCTATGACTACCAGGGCTAGAGGCCGGATTTGTTGGAGTCTTGAGGGAGTCGACTTCTTATTGGTAGCCGCGATCTTGCTATTGTCCGAGTTCGATGTGATTTTGGGGATGGATTGGCTAGCGGAGCAGCGTGCCAGTATCGACTGTTTGTCCAAGGTGGTAACCCTGAGGGGCGTGGGGCAAGCGGAAGTCAAGTTCGAAGGCCTGCATGGAGTGGCATGTTCCCTTGTTTCGGCACTTCAGTTAGTACGAGCTATTAACCAGGGAGGTGTAGCTCTAGTAGCGTTGTTGGAGGTTAGCCTTTCCAGGCTGTCTCTTGGAGAAGTGCCCGTGGTGGCGGAGTTTGGAGATGTATTTTCTGAGGAGTTACCGGGAGCACCTCCTCGGCGGGAGATTGATTTCTCCATCGAGTTGGTGCCCGAGGCTAGGCCAGTGTCGCGTCCACCCTTCCGGATGGCACCAAAGGAGTTGGCCGAGCTCAAGGTTCAGTTGCAGGAACTTTTGGAGCAAGGGTATATCAGGCCCAGCTCTTCACCGTGGAGTGAGCCGGTGTTATTTGTAAAGAAGAAGGACGGTAGTATGCGTCTGTGCATAGACTACCGAGATTTGAACAAATTGACTGTCAAGAATAAGTATCCGATTCCTCGGATAGACGATCTCTTCAACCAGTTGGTGGGGTCGGTGGTGTACTCCAAGTTGGACCTGAAGTCCGGGTATTATCAGTTGCGGATTCGTGACGAAGACATACCCAAGACCGCGTTTGGTACGAGGTATGGTCATTTTGAGTTCTCGGTGATGCCGTTCGGGCTGACGAACGCGCCGTCCGTGTTCATGGACTTGATGAACCGAGTGTTTCGCGAATATTTGGACTGGTTCGTAGTCGTCTTTATCGATGACATATTGGTGTATTCCAAGTCGGAAGCGGAGCACGAGTCGCACTTGCGGACAGTGTTGCAAGTGTTGAGAGAGAACCAGCTTTATGCGAAGTTCTCCAAGTGCGAGTTCTGGTTGGAGAAAGTGGCATTTCTAGGCCACGTGATTAGTGGGGACGGGGTGGCAGTGGATCCAACGAAAGTAGAAGCCATCAGAGAATGGCCAGTTTTGAGGACCGTGGCGGAAGTCCGAAGTTTTCTCGGACTAGCCGGGTACTACCGAAGGTTTGTGGAAAACTTTTCGCGGATAGCTCTACCCCTCACTTCACTAACTCGCAAGGATCAGAAATTTGTATGGACTCAAGAGTGCAACGAGGCGTTTGAAACCCTGAAGGAAAGGCTAATGACGGCGCCGATCCTAAGTCTACCAATGGGGACCGAAGGGTTCCAGATTTTCAGCGACGCATCCGGATGCGGTTTAGGGTGCGTGTTGGTGCAGCATGGTAGTGTGATAGCTTTTGGGTCGAGGCAGCTGAAGCCTCATGAGAGAAATTACCCCGTCCATGATTTGGAGTTGGCGGCGGTAATTTTTGCTTTGAAGTTGTGGAGGCACTATGTTTATGGTGCAAAGGTGGAGATCTTCACGGACCACAAGAGTCTGAAGTATCTCCTAGATCAGAAGGACCTAAATATGCGGCAGCGTAGGTGGGTCGAGTTCCTTGGGGACTACGAGGTGGCGATTCAGTACACGCCAGGGAAAGCCAATGTGGTGGCAGATGCCTTGAGTAGGAAATACTCGGGGCAAGGAAATTGGATTGAAGCTCACGATGAGCGGTTAAGGAGGGACTGGGAGTCCCTTGGTTTGGAATGTGTGGCAAGAGGCGAGTCTAGCATGGCTCGACTAAATTGGATTGAGATGCAGAGTGACTTATGCGATCGTATTCAAAAAGCGACCCGTGTAGATGCGGAGTTCCGACCTTTCGTGGATGAAGCTCTAAAGGGCGAGGGTAGCGCCTGGGAGATGATTGATGGGATTCTGAGGAAGGGCGGAAGGATTTGTGTACCGCAGTTCGGCAAGCTCCGCGAGGAGTTGTTGTTTGAGGCCCACTTCACTAAGTACTCCATTCACCCGGGTAGTACAAAGATGTACTTGGACTTGAAGAAGTCCTATTGGTGGCCTGGGATGAAGCGGGACGTAGCTTTGTGTGTGAGTCAGTGCCAAACATGTGCCTTGGTGAAGGCCGAATGTCAGAAGCCGGGCGGGTTCTTGAAGCCTCTTTCAATCCCCGAATGGAAATTTGATGACATCTCCATGGATTTTGTGCATGGGTTTCCTAGATCGCAGCAGGGTAATGATGCCATTTGGGTGATTGTGGACCGCTTGACCAAAGTGGCACATTTCATCCCAAACCGGAAGGAGGACGGTGTGGAAAAGTTGATGGAGTTGTACGTCCGCAATATTGTACGACTCCATGGGATTCCGAAGAGTATAGTCAGCGACCGGGATGGGCGTTTCACGTCTAAGGATTGGCGGTTGGTGCAGAAGAGCTTGGGCACAAAACTCAAGTTCAGTACGGCCTTTCATCCTCAAACCGATGGGCAAACTGAGAGAACGAACCGTACTTTGAAAGATATGCTAAGGATGTGTACTCTCGACTTCGGCAAGAAGTGGGAGGATCACCTCTTCATGGTGGAGTTTGCGTATAACAATAGTTACCAAGCTAGTATCAAGATGGCGCCATACGAAGCTCAGTATGGGAGGCAGTGTCGAACACCGATGTCTTGGACAGAGGTGGGAGACACTAAGCCTTTGGGGAAAGAAGTGGTAGCCGACGCAAGTGAGCTAGTGCGGACCATCCAAGAGCGCATGAAGGTAGCTCAAGATCGGCAGTCGAAGTATTTCAATGCTCGCCACAGGCATGTGGAATTCGCTGTGGGCGACTGGGTGTATCTTAAGATCAAGCCGTTCAAAGGCATTTCGCGAATTAGCCGACTCAAGAAGCTGAGTCCGAGATTTTTGGGACCATTCAAGGTCATCGAGCGAGTGGGAGAGGCAGCGTACCGGTTGGCATTGTCCACAGAGCTAAGTGGATTGCATGACGTTTTTCACGTCTCCGTTCTGAGGAAAGCGTTGTTAGAAGCCAGCATGGTGATTGAGCCGACGGCGGTGCCGGTAGAGGAAGACTTGAGGACGCGAGTTCGTCCACTCGGGATAGAAGACTCAGAGGTTCGGCAATTGCGGAACAAGGAGGTCAGACTCGTAAAGGTCCGTTGGGACAACTGTGGTTGCGAGGAGCTCTCATGGGAGCGAGAACAGGCCATGCTGGAGGAGTACCCCGAGCTTTTCTCTTCAGGTACTGTTTAGTTTTGGTTACCTTCCATGTTTTAAATTTCGGGACGAAATTCTTTTAAGGGGGAGAGAGTTGTAACACCCCGAAACTCAAAAGAGGGACGGGTGATGTTCTAAGCCCAGTTTGGTTTTTGGAGCAGGTGTCACGGGCGTGTCACAGGCGTGACATCGGCGTGTTCGGCCTCGGGTCGTGCGGTCGACGCTTTGGCGGTCGACGCTAGTCGAGTTGTAGAACACGGCCTAGAACACGGGCGTGTCCCAGGCCGTGTCACTCCAAGGATTCTGCAAGTGTGGTACACGGGCCGTGACCCGGGCACAAACACGGCCGTATCAATTTTGACACGGGCGTGTCTGATGCCGTGTCACAAGGCCGTGTACCTCTCTGACTGCGAAATGTTGGTCGATTGCACACGGGGTGCGTGACACGGGTCCCGACACGGGCGTGTCGCAGATGACACGGGCGTGTCGGAGGCCGTGTCAAAGGCCGTGTGCTGGTTTTTCGACTCGATCGAGACGGCGAGTGGGTAACACGGCCTGGCACACGTCCGTGTTGCAACCCGTGTTCGGCCCAATTTTTGTGATTTTAGGCCGAATCGTGGCCGTCCGTTTCTTTGATTGAGATCCAACGGCTGGGGGCTAGGTCTGAGGGATTAAACTCGGGAATAGGAAACCCTCACTTTTCTCCCATCTTTGTCTCTCTTGATTCTAGAGAGAAGGGAGAGCAAGGAGGAGGAAGAAGGCCAAGATCCGGCTGCCGGCGAAGCTTCGGAGGTCCGTTTCGCGAGCGGAGTTCAGATCCGCGAAGGGGGGAGCGTTGCGGTGGTGTTCAACCGAGCAAATCTTCTCCATGGCTAGGAAGAGGGGACGAAAGGTAACGACACTTCTCCTCTCGATTTTTAGGATTTAGTATGCATGAATAACATCCCCTTCCTTTCGTATTTTGAGCGCCGAATCTCTCAAATGAGAGGGATTCGTGTAGCCTAGGTTCAAAAGGAACCTCCGGGTTGAGTATGTTCATACCGGCATGCTTTGCATTAAAGATCCGCTCCGTTAGCGGATTAGGCATTGTGGGTGAAGCCGTGGTCGCGACCGTTAGTCCGACCCGGTGATGTTGCATAGCGAGCTTCGGGGATTCGGTAGAAATCCGTTGCGGCAATACGCCGTTGTATGTATGTGTTTTCCCCCTTACATTTGAGTGAGTACTCGTGGTCGGAACCGGACAAGGTTAGCTCCGTGTTGTATGGTAGATGATTTCCTTGGAGCACGGGAAAGACACGGTGCGAATGGTGATTGCGGTGGGGAAACCTTTGTTTGTGCTGTGCAAAGGCGCGGCTATGTCTCCGTGGTCGGCTGGCTATCCCGTGACGCGCAAGTCATGTGGGGGAAGTGTCGCGGCGAGACTAGCCCCTTATGTGGACTGACGAGAATGTCGAGCGGAGGACAAGCCCGGGCAATGTGGCCATGAGAGGGTGGGGTCCAGCAAGGCTTCTTAGAATCGGTCAGTGTGAGACGGAACCCTGATGTGCGAAGTCAGAATGTGCGGGCAAGCCTCGGGGTATAAGACCCTTGTGCGGGTGGGGCCTTTGCAAGGTTCCGTGTGATGGCATGTGTGTCGTTAGGGACATGGTGGATCCCTTGTGTTTGCGGCTTAAAGCCAATGGGGAAATGGAAGTACCCAGTGTTTGATGTTGTGCTAGATGCATACGAACTAGGGTGCCTTGGGTGAAACCCGGGTTGCATTCATGCTGCATAGTAGGCCCTTTCACTTTGTACAAAACATAGAGAACATGTATGCTGTATGAGACATCCAAGCCTGTTTTACCGCTTTATTATATATACTCTTTTGGTATACGAAGTGCTAACTTGCAGGTGGAGTGGTACCCCGGGGTCCGTTAGGGACGGCCGGGAGGAGATGTGTTTGTTACACAGTAGAGGTCAGCCTTTGCTGACCCACGTTACTTCATATCCTTACAGGGCAAGGATCGCATGCAGGAGCTAGCGCGCCGGGCGAAAAGCCCTAAGCCTCATGAAGTGTTGCTGTGCTTGACTATTTTCTTTTCCTTGTTTTGCTGCTGTTGTTTGACTATGTCCGGCTTACATGCCGAGGTAGCCTAGGGGTGCTTGGCACTTTTATATTTGGACTTATATTGTGTAAGGCCTTAAGGCCAGTTGATACTCTTTGTTAAAGTGGATAACTTCTGTCGATTTATGTTCTGTTTTCGCTGTGTTTGTCTGGAGTTTTGAGATTGGGTAGTTTTCATCTCATCTTTTAATACTAAAGCTGTGGCGTCCGTATGTTGTGGGGCCCCGGCCGGACCCATATTATATGGTCTTTACAGGGGAGGTGTTACACGCTTTTTGGTTGCAGCGTCTTTCCTGCTGCTGGTGTGTTGACACAGATACCGGGCGGTCTCTTCTCCTATTCGTGCGGGTTCATTTCTCCTTATTTGTTCACGAAGTTTGATTGCTTAACTGTGCGTCTTGATGTTTCTTATTCAAGGACACTCCGTCTTCTTCTACGACTTTCTCTGCTCCTCTATCTCTTGCTTCTTCTTTTGTTTCTACTTCTGGTAATTTGGGTACTGTGTCCAATCTTACCTGCCCAAACTATCCTTACTGGAGTGTGTCTGCTTTTTTTTATGCTCTCAACGTAAGCGCTCTCATTTGACTGATGACCCTCCTCCTGCTGGCTCAGCCACTTTTGATGATTGGGATGCTTCTGATGCCTTTGTCCGCACTTGGTTGGCCAACAGTTTATCTGATGAATTTTTTCCTGTCATCAGACATGATCAAACTTTCAAAACTGCATGGAATCATTTGACTGCTTTGTATTCCAAGGGTGCTTAGACTTCGTTCATATATATTCTATTTGCGGATCTCTTTGTTAGTCCTGTTATGACCCCTACTGCTGCTTATCAGGAGGTACAGAGTCTTGGGCCTGAACTTCTTCAACATCGTCCTTTTTTTGCTGATCTTGCTGAGCAACAAAAACATTTTCAGGAACTTCTTGTAGTTTGCTACTTGCTTCGACTTCCTGATTCATATGACATGATAAGTAACATATTCTAGGAGAGGCAGATACTCTGACTCTCGATGCTACTGCTACTCATATTTATACTGTTACGACTCTGCTTCAGCATCCTTTGCTTACTTCTCCTTCTTCTCATATTATTGCTCATCCTGCACATCATGAAAATTCTGGTTGTCGAGGCGGTCGTACTGGAGGTCATGGTTATTCTAAATTTCTCTACTCTCATTGTGGCAAAGTTGGCCACTTAGTTGATCGTTGCTGGGTAAAACATCCTCACCTCTGTCCTGCTTCTTATTAGTCCGCCAAGAAGTCTACTACTTCTCTTACTACTTATGGTGCTGCTCACTTAGCTACCACGTGTAGGTGGCTTATAGATTCTAGTGCTACTAATCATATGAAATGGAATTCTCGAATTTTTTCTTCTCTTGACAAAAGTAACCGGTTACCTCCGGTTCTTATTGTTTATGGTTCTCCGTCCCTGGTTCATGGGTCTGGCACAGTGCAAGTTACTCATTCTCTTAAGCTTCAAGACACTCTCTATGTCCTGAACTTTCCGTGCAATCTTCTTTCTAGTACTGCTCTTTGCAAGCAGTTGAACAGTGAAGCTATATTTACCGCTACTACTTGTGCTTTTTAGGTTCCTCAGTCCAAGGAGATAATTGCTACTGGGATTGAAAGCGGTGGCTTAATCTATCTTGATACTTCTTCTGCCTTTTCTGCCTCCTCTCCTTTGCTTCAGTGGCATATTTAGCTTGGACATCCTCCTCCTCAGATTCTTTATCAGCTTCTGCCTGATTTTCCTCGGGGAGACTCTTCTCTTCATTGTGAAGCTTATCAGTTTGGCAAACAACACAGATCTCCTTTTACTGATAAAAAATGACGTAGTTCTTCTCATCCTTTTGAAATTGTACATTCCGATATATGGGGTGCTGCTCCTACTCAAACTTTTGGTAGGGGTAGCTTATATTTTTTGACCTTTACTGATGATTTTTCTCATTGTACATGGTTATATTTGCTCCGCGAATGCTCTAAAATATTTTCTATTTTCAGTACATTTTATAATGAGATTCATACACAGTTTGATACTTCTATTAAAATCCTTCGCTCTGATAAAGCTAGAGAGTATCTTAGTCATCAATTTACATTTTTGTATGTATCATTGTATTGTTCTTCATACCACTTGCCCTTATACATCGCAAAAAAATGGTGTTGTTGAATGGAAGAATCGTAATCTTCTAGATGTGGCTCGTAGTCTTCTTACTCATATGCATGTTCCCAAGTCATATTGGGGTCATGTTGTTCTTCTCTCATATTTTCTAATTAATCGAGTTCTGTCGTCGGTTATCAATGGAAAGACTCCCTTTTCTATCTTGCATCCTGATGCGAAACCTTTTCCTTTGCCTCCTAGTGTCTTTGGGTGCACTGCGTTTGCTCACTCTCCTTCTTCTGATCGTAACAAACTATCACCCCACTAAATCAAATGTATCTTTCTAGGATATTGTCCGACACAGAAAGGATACAGGTGTTTTGATCCCGTTCTCCGCCGATAGTATGTTTCTGCCGATGTTACTTTCTTTGAGGATATTCCATTCTTTTCACCTTCGTCCATTCTTACTTCTTCTAATGATTCAGTTTCTTTTCCTCTTGTGTTAGCACTTATCCCGAGCCTGCCATTCCTTTTTTATCTTGTGATTCTCCTTCTCTGTATGATTCATCATTTGAGTCATTGCATAAAACTCCTTGTTCGCTAGTCTCTCCTTCGGATGGAACTAAGCAAGTAGATATGACTGATCTTGATCTTCTGATTGCTCTCCGAAAAGGTGTTCGTTCATGCACTCAACATCATCTTACTGGTGTGGTTTCTTATACACAACTGTCTCCTCTGGCATAAATTTTTGCACTTGCCCTCTCGGCAAATGTTCTTCCTGCGTCTTATCATGATGCTCTTGTTATTCTACATTGGAAAGCTGCTATGGATGAAGAGATGAAAACTCTGAATGAACGGGGTACTTGGTCTCTTATTCCTACTCCTCTTGGTGCTGATGTGGTTGGATATCGCTGGGTCTTTGTCATCAAATATCTTCCTGATGGTACTGTTGATCGATAAAAAGCTCGTCTTATGGCCAATGGATTTACACAAACTAATGGTGTGGATTTCCTTGATACATTCTCTACTATTGACCGGATTACTATGATCCGTGTCCTTTTTTGTGGCAGTAAATAGAGATTGGGAAATGTCTCAGTTGGATGTCAAGAATGCCTTTCTCTATGGTGATTTGATCGAGACAGTTTATATGGAGCAACCTCCTAGGTACGTTGCTTAGGGGGAGTCTCGGGTGTGTAAGTTGAAGAAAGCCATCTATTGTCTTAAGCAAAGTTCGAGATCCTGGTTTGACAAGTTTAACAAGGTTATTTCTATTGCTGGGTTTTTCGAAGTGCTGCAGATCACTCTTTGTTTATTCAGAAGACCTCAGCTGGTCTTGTAATCCTTGTAGTATATGTGGATTATATTCTTCTTATAGGGGATGATAAGAAAGGTATTGATATGACAAAACAACATCTGCTCCGACATTTTGTTACAAAGGACATGGGGTATCCTAATTACTTTCTGGGGATCCAGATATATCAAAAACCTGGTTCTATTGTTCTTTCACAGCGAAAGTATGCCTTGGATCTTTTATAAGAGACAAGTCTTCTTGGAGCAAATCCTGCTCGGTCTCTTATGGCTGTTGGAGATCACAAATGTTTTAGTGAGACCTCTCCGCCTCTTGAAGATATAACCAGGTACAGATGTCTTGTTGGTAAACTCATCTATCAGATAGTTACAAGACCAGATATTTGCTATGCGGTAGGGAAAGTGAATCAATTTATGTAAGCTCCAAGGGAGTGTCATATGCAGTCAGCTCTATAGATTCTCTAGTATGTGAAAGGTGCACAAGAAAAAGGACTCTTCTTTCTCAAAATGAGAAATGTAAAAGTAAAGCTTTTTTTGACGCAAGCTACGCAGATGACAAGGGTGATAGGAAGTCAACATCAGGTTTTTGCACCTTCATTGGAGGTAATCTTGTCAGTTGGAAGAGCAATAAGCAGGCTGTAGTTTCCAGATCTAGTGCAGAAGCAGAGTACAAAAGCATGGCTCTGACTGCTTATGAGCTAAAGTGGGTTCAGACTCTCTTGCTGGATCTAGGAAAGTTTTATGATCACCCCCTACCAATGTTCTGTGACAATAAAGCAGCTATATACATTTCGAAGAATTCGGTCTTTCATGAGAGAACGAAGCATATCGAAGTTGATTGCCATTTTATTAGAGAAGAGATTCTGAAGAATCAGATATATACGACGTTTGTTACCTCTGATAAGGAGCTGGCTAATTTCTTCACAAAACCGGTTACTTCGTTCACAAAAGTTTGTAGCAAGCTGTGCATGGTTGACATATATGCTCCAACTCGAGGGGAGTGTTGGAACTCAGTTCGGGCAATTAGCCAAACTAGCAATCGCGGCCTATCAAATCGGCCTTTTCGTAGTTTAGCATATCGGGCTATTTGGTTGGTTGTCCAGCATGCTGGTTTGAGGCTGCAGTAATGCCTCGGTTGTTAGCCGCAGCCTTCTGGATGATTAGCCGTAGAAGTGGTCTGGTAGAAATCCGCAGCAATAGTCCGAAGTCAAGCCACAGTAGTCTGACAGGAGGTCACAGCAGTGGTCTAGATATAAGCCGTAGCGGTCTGGTGCAGCCGCAGCAGTCTGTATGAAGCCGCATCAGTGATCTGGAGTTAATCTGCATCGGTCAGGCAGGAGGTCGCAGCTGTAGTTTAGTTGTAAGACGCATCGGTCTTGTGAAGTCGCAGCGGTCTGCTTGAAGCTGCTATAGTGGAGTGATGGTTAGCCGCAACTGCGGTCTAGTGGCAACCCGCAGGTGCGGTCTAGCGGCAAGTCTGCCTCTTGACTGACCGGGGGTGGCGATCTCTCAAGGTCTCTTCACGAGCACGAACCCTAACACAAATACATCCTAGCAGCCTGCTCCACCATAGTGAGGTCGCTCTATGGAGGAGGGCAGCTCGCAGGCAAGTACACCGTAATAAGTTAGTTAAAAAAAGAATGACAAATTCGGGCCAAACCCTTGTTTCATTAATAAATGTTGTTACAAAAAGGAAAACTCGCCTCAGCGAGGTTACAAAAAGGGGGAGAAGAGTTACAAGAGAAAAAACAAAAATAAGGAGGTGCGAGTTAGCTCTCTCCCTCCCCTCCGGATGGGTGGTCCTCGCCCTCCCCTCTGGATTAGCAGTTGTCCTTGTAGCTCTTAACTCCCTTGAAAAGTGATTCAAAATTTTCATCCTCCTCGCTGGGAGGGGTAGCCGGCGGGAACAGGTTCGACACAAGGTCCCTCGCCGTGATCTCCTTGAATCCCGCCACCAGCACCTCCTTATCCTTCATCATCTATAGGTTGTAGTTTGCGGTGCTGATGAAGTTGAATCTCAGCCTATCGGCGACCTCCGCCTTGCCGAAAATCTTCAGCCTCTTTGGAGGAATGCCTGACTCACTGCCGACTTGGGGCAAGAAGATATCCATCTGGCAGATGAACTCGCTCTGATGCCCCTTGTTCTCCGACTTTTGTTTCTAATTCTCCTTCTCCAGCTTGGGAGTGCGAACCTCCAGCTCTGCGGTGCGAGCTCGCAGCTCTCTCGCGGCTTCGACATCCTGGGAAGAAGGCAAGGTAAGATTAATATGCGTGAAAAATCCTAAGTGAAAAAGGAAGAAGGTAGCCGGTGCTTACCATCCCGCCGGCCGCCTTCGCGAATATCTCCTCGGCAATGCCAAGTCGCCTCGCTAGATTGGAAATGTTATCGTTGGCGAGGTCACGGTCCTACTTGGCTTTTAGCAGGAGGTTGTTGAGGTTGAATCTGCGGCGGACCACCATTTTGTGCATCTCTAGGGCCCGCATTTGGGCTTGCAAGCCCTCGTGGACGACCTGACGCAGGGTAATGCCATTGTAGGCCTCGACATCCTCGCGACCATACACACTTAAGCCTAGTGCTTAGGCATGCCCCGAGGGGGTTAGTGACCTTACTAGGAGGGATGGAGGGAGGAGATGGAGATCATGTGGGTCTCCTCATCCCATCGGACCATCGGCTCGTCGACCGGGTCCTTTTTCTCCGCCTCCCCCCACCTAAGGCCGAAGAGAGGATGGCTCTTCGGCAAGCCCGACTCACGGATCGCGAGGTTCTTGGCAGGAGTAAGGAGGTGCTCGCCACCCCCTGAGTTTTCTTTATCGACTCCATGTGCGAGCTCTCTGGAGACTTCTCTGGCGTGGTCTCGGGGGAGCTCATGTACTTTTAAAATTGTTGTTGTTGTCTTTGTCTCCCCAAGGAGACCACCGTCACCTTCTTCTTTCACGGTGGGGAGCGGCGAGATGAGCTGAACCCCTCCGGGTCGGGCCGCCTCTTATTGAAGGAGGGGTTGCACGGCCCCGGCTCGCTTCGGCAGGCCGCCGCAGCTGCTCGCTCGCACACGAGAAAATTGGGGTGGAGCCCTGAGTCCACAAAAGGTGGGTGCTCGGGAAGTAGTTGGTCCCCTACAAAAAATAACTTGTTAGAAAAGTGGCCACTTGTTTGGGCAAGCCCAATAAAGTAAGGAAGAGAAAAGGGTTGTACCTTCGCCGGGCAGAATCGGGAGGAGCGAGTTGAGGCCCCTTCGAAGGAAGGCGACCTCGAAGTACTTCCCCAGGAAGAACTTGTGCAGCTCGGCTTTGTAGCCAAATAACATTGGGGGTCGGTATACCTCCTCGCTCTTCTATTGGGGCGAGAAGGGTATATTGTCGAGATCGCCCTTGATGAAGACGAACTTGGAGATACAGTTGTGATTCTTGTTCGTGGTCTCGCGAACCCTGATGTGTGAGCCCATCAAAAAGGCGACCCTATCATTGGTCGCGCGATAGGTGAAGCGTTTTTGGAATATTGTTAGGTTAAATTCAATCCGCTTTCGGCGGAGGAGGTAGGAGAATGTGACCATCTTGGCGATCGCATTCGGGTTCTGTTGGGCTGGGATCGCCCAAAAGTATTTCAGGATCTCGCGGATCTCCGGCCATTAGGTTAAGCGCAACCCCACCTTAAAGTGCGAGAGGGGGAAGGTGAGTTCGTCCGGGTAAAAGGTGTTGATGGATTTGTTATCCCTAGGCCGGCGCGCCTCAAATCCCGGGGGAAGGAAATCGGTTTGTACTCGGCGAGCTCACACTCGTTGGTATTCTTTTCGAAGAACAGGTACTCAGCAAATTGCCGAGCACACTTGGACCGCCCATCGACATCAGGTTGCGCTTTTACCATATCTGCAAAAGGTTGGGGTACGAGAGGAGGTAGCGAGAAGAGCTGTTTGGGGGATATGAATTCAATAAAGATGATGGCCTAGAGGGTTGGTGAGGGGGGCCTATTTATAGAAAACCAAATTTATTGCTGAGTTGACCGGTCGGTCCAGCTCTCCAGGCCCAAATCGCCGACCCGATGACCTGGCCTATCCTAGTGCGAGCTGAACCTAGATGCCATAGAATATTATTTCAAATGGCATATTGAGTTCTAAAAATAATTCAAAGTTTTTACAGACAGGGACATTCGTAGCCCCGAGAAGAAGGAAGTTCATAACAAGTAGAAGAAAGTTCGGTCAATTCACGCGAGCTGGGGGTACTGGGGGCAAATGGTCGGTAGGCTCAGCTAGGGAGCCATTTCCATATTCCCCGGCCTCACGCCCCCATCCCTGGAGGACGACATGGGTTGAGGAATTCGCAGACAAGTTCTAGGTCCCGACTAAAGGTCAATTGGTTTTCACTCAGTCTCTCCATAACTGGGTGGGGGACATCATCTCGCTTGCCAAACCGTGTTCCATCCTATCCGCGAGCAGCACATAGTCATGCTCTAGCGCCTACAGTCTCTGCTCGCTATATGTGTTGTCAACTCGAAGTTGGTGCAGGGCGGCATATTGCTTCTTCAGCACTTCTACTACTCGCCGCCTCATCTCGGTTGGATCCAGTGAGTCATCCAAGAAGCTTTCCGTCACCCCGGGGTCTTGGGGTGGAGAGCGGCGAGACGGTTCGGAAGATTCCTCTTTTGATGGAGCAGGGAGACTTGCAAAAATAACCAACTCAAGTAGAAAGAGGGTGCGAGTACAACAGAGATGCCTAGGCAAAATGTTCTCACGAAAGTGGAGCTTACGGGACGAGCTCGACAGTCCTTGGAGGTTGTGTGAAGGAGGTAAGGCTAAGTTCTTATCGTGACCCGGAGGATGGATTCCAGGGGAGATGAGGTTTAAGCTGGGAATTGGGATGCCTCTGGCCCTTTCCCGCGCTAGTGTAGTAGGTGTGGGCTGCGGAGAAGGAGTGCAAACCCGCGACTTGGACTTCAGTGAGTCAAGCCCCATGGTCCCAAAGGCAGGTGATTTTCTCTGTAGGTGAATGTCAGGGGGAGTCTGAGACCGCGAGTCATCTGGTGGGGTGTGAACTCGTAACATGGAGGTCTCGGCGTCAGTCTAATGGTTCTCGAGGTCAGTTTAAATATCGATGATCACTTTCCCCTTGAGGTCGGCAGCTGGTTTGGAGGAGGCGAGCCCAGGAGTCAAGGAGGATTCCAGGTCACGGTAGACAGATTCAGTGTCTTTTGGGATGGACTTAACCTTCTTGGCAGGATTGGATTTTGTCGGCTCGCGCAGTGCAGCATTGGAAGACTTGCCGATAAGCGCAGCAATGCGAGCGGCATTAAGCTTACGGGCTCAACTAAGATTCTCTTAGAGTTCTTTGGAGAGAGGAATCTCGGCAAAGATCGAGTAAGGGGTAATGGCGGAGGCCACCAAGGTATGAGGATATATATATAACCACTGGTGGGTCCCACCAAAAGATTCTCCCTCTCCTATCGCACTCGCCGCATATTGCGGCATTGGATGTTTCTTTCTAAGCTTGTGCCAACCTCACAAAGAGTGGGGATTGTGTGTACAACCTCATATTCAACGAGTTGTGGGCTATAGGAGTCAGCAGTCCAAGTCTCAGGCAACCCGCGAGGAAGCAAGAGCTCATTGGCCTCCTCAGCTCTCCTTAATTGGGTGGAGCAAGTGAGGGGCGAGTGGAGCAAGTTGACTCGCACTCGCCCCAGGGGTTTGGCAAGTAGCGGGTGAGTAGAGGCAGGACTAGTTCAGTACTCGCGAAGGGCCGTTGGGAGGCGGTGAGTGCTAGCTTCATCGAGCACACGCCGCCCCGGGCGAGTAGAGGTGGCGAGTGCCAGCTCCATAGAGCACTCGCTGCCCTAGGCGAGTGGAGGTTTTAAAGGGCCACTTGCCCAGTTTTTCTGTGATGTATCTTTACTATTTTACCCCATTGGTCTGTCTATAGCCTGCTAGAATAGTGGAGTTACGCTGTTAGTAGACCTAGTTGGGCAGCACATAGCTGCTTAGAACAGCGTCGGTTGGCTATTTGCAGGCTGTTTTCAGATATCTATAAATTGACCCAAGGGGGTACCTCAGAAGGCATGCTTACTTGTGCCCCGGTCTTCTTGCGCTTTCTGAGGTATCCTTAGCTCGATATTTGGCTAGGGAGGGGAAGCGCTCTAAGATCTTCCGGGTGTGTGGTGGGACCTCCACGCCGAGCTCTCGGGTCTTTCCCCTGTTCTTTTTTCCTTAATCGTTTGGCTCACGAGAGAGAAGTAAGTGTGTGATCACCCCTTCCCCATGGGTGAACTCCACAGAGACCGAGTTTTCGGATTCAACACTTCTTGTAAGAATACAAGTGTATCTTACAATGGGAGAAGAAAGTGTAGGGTAATTAGTGCCTTTAAGGCTCCCCATGAAGAAGTACAAATTGCCCATTCTGTACAATTTATATTTGGTGCCTCAGCCCCAACTCTCAAGGACAAGGCAGTTACTTTCACTCAAGCCCATCCAGCTAGGACTCAGACCAAGGGTCAGTCTACCAGTAAGCCTGACTTGGCTGTCTCTGATGATATAAACAACATGTCATCTGCAAAGAAGACAACAGTAAATAACATTCAGAGCAAGCAAAGGAAGCCAGCTGGAAGAATAACCTTCAGTCAGATACCTGCTGAAAGGAACTTGAAGAAAGATACTGCTCCTCTTCCTTCTGTTCAATCAGCAGTTAACCATACTGTAGGACCTACTCAAAAAAGGAGATACAATATCCATGAGTGTTGGTGTTGTGGCAAGGTGGGGCATTTTTCCCTAGATTGCTGGCACAATCCTTCTCTGCCCAGAGCAAGAGTTATCCTACCTGTCAGAAATGTTATTGGTAGGCAAGTTAGATTTCAGGCTAATTAGAACCTAGGACCCAATACCTATTTGGGTCCTAAGGTAAGATAATTCTGTTTTGCAAGATAGTCCAAGTGCTTATACCCCCATGTGGTACTTGGACAGAGGATGTTACAGAACTTGGACAGCAACAAGAAAGTCATCTTAAAGATCATACTCCAGTGAGGGAAAGACCTAAGATCAACAGTTGGTGATGGATATTGACCTTTTAGGATACTCCTCCACTGCCCAAGAGGAAGAGAATGTTTAGTAAAATCCTGAAGTAGGACAAGTGCACACTAATGGATGAAGGCCAACTGGATCCAACCAGTAGGAATGTTTGGTTGGACAAAGTGTTGCTGCCACACCAGCAAACTAGTTAGGAAAAGCAAGCTATACTAAATGAGGAAATAATTAGAAGTATCTCTTCTAAGAGCAGCAAGGAAGGAACACATAATGCTCAGCTGAGAAGTTTATCAACTGGTATACTCAGTTGTCAATCTCTTCTTAGGAAACATTAAGAGATATGTATGCTCAGTTGTATGTATCATCTAAACCTACATTAAGGTATTTCCATGTCAGTGGAAACCAATCAAAAATCTATCCAGCTAAGGTAGCAGAAGTTGTAATTGAAGGTGAAGTTGTACAAGATCTGTGCAAATTCTAAGGGAAAGCCTGTACAGGTTGGTAATCTGGAAAGCTTAAGTCTTTTCTAAAGAATTGGTGTCTGAGAATCTTCAACACCAAAAAGATCAGAAGAATACTTATGTAGTTTAGAATGTACCTATAAACAATGCTAAGGATGAGAGGGAGACTATCCTGATGAATGTAACTATTGTGAGTAAGCTAGTTCACAAGAACAGCTGGTCTGCTCCAGCTATTGCTGATACAAGTTAGCATATTCCTATGGGAATAATAATGAAAGAAAAGACTTGGTATAAAAATGAAGGGATTGTTCAAGGAAAGATCACTTAAGGTTCAAGTGGTCTCAAAGTCCAGCATCTACAGGAGAAAATTCAACCTTATATAGAGAGGAAGTTGGCAGCTGTATTATGGTATCATCTGCAATTAGCTAGGGGTGAAGAAAATCAAGGCAGACCAGCTCCTCCCTGACTATTAAGAAACCAAGAAGGGATTGATCAAGTGGTATCAAGTGGCATAGGAGAGTTGGGTCAGAGATATCAACTCAAGAGATATGGTCTTTAGTCAAGTGGTATGAACACTATTAGAGTGGTATCAACCCAAGAAGGCAATGACCAAGTGGGAGTTGCCTGACTGGGTTGCACATGGAATCAGAAGTACATTAGGACTAGAACAACATGCAAACAACATTCCTTCTATTAAAGAAGGACTATGTGGTATCCAGTGTGGTGATCAAGAGGGCAGATCAATGTGATGATCAAGAGAGTACTCAGTGAGCAGAACACTCTTATGCTGCTGATCAAAAAGCTGGAGCCAAAGGCAAGTCCATTGATAAAGAAAAGGATAAGATCTTGCTCAACAAGAAGAGACTATGCAAAGTGCAAGGGAGTTACTGTGCACAATTGCTGTAAATCCAGCATCAGATCCATGGTATCAGAACCATAACCTCCAGATAAGTAGAACTTCTTTATATTGATATTCTGCTAGTGTAATCTAAATTGCTAGGAATCCTTTCTTTCATAGCAGGACTATGCATGTGTAGATTAAGTATCAATAAATTTGGGAGCATAAGGAAGAACTCAATCCTGAGTTTGTCCTTACTGTCAAGTGGCTGATATGTTTATCATGCCACTAAATGAATTCAAGTCCTACACCCTCTAGGTTGATATTGGGTATATGGAACTTGGGACAGCTTCAGTTGCTCCAAATTTTAGTTTGTATTACAGGATTTATTTCTCTTGTAGGTAGATAAGTCCTTAATGCAATATCAAGACCACAAATACCATTAAGTGGTATTAAGACTTAAATGGACTCATGTGTCTATTAGATATGATGATAATGATGGTCCTATTGAGGGGGAGCATGTCCAACACTTACTGGAATAGGATCAGCCTCCTGTTGATAAGGAGCAAGCAGATACTACAGTGGATCAGAGATCTTCACTGCTGCTCAGTTTTTCCTAAATACAATGCACAAACAAAGGGAGAGATTATTTATGACATAGTCATAATCTTCTCTGAGTCTGAGAAGAACTGCTGCTGTTGAGAAGACAGTCTGCTATTGGAGAAGAGGAACAACCTGCTTAAGTGGAACTATGTCAGCAGCTAGTTCAAGTGATGTTGTGTTATGTTGTATCAATGTATCAACAGAAAAGGTATGACTTCTAATCAAGTGATCTGATCACTAAGCTAATTATCTTAGTGGTATCAACATGAAACTTTGTCTAGGATCAAGATATAAATTCTCCCTTGATCCCATCTCCTCCCTTAATAGATATACATATTGAAGAAGCCAGAAAGGGGGAGATGTGTGGCAATACATAAGGGGGATATGTGGAAGGAATACTTGACATGATCAGGTCATGTTGAGTCAGTTCTTATAGTAGGGCTCCATTTAAGTATTAAGTTGTATAAAGGGGAGTACATATTACTTGAACAATTGTTCAAGTGGTATGATGTTGCTTGACTTGAGTCAATGTAGTTAAATTGAGTACATGAAATTAAACTGCTTATTATGTTAATGCTTCTTAGTATTATTGTGTGTTCTACCTTCTTCAATTTCTCTAAGTGTTGGTGATAGGTGGTCATAAGTAAGAAAGGTGGAAATAAAGATAGATAATGGACATGCAGGAATTTGCCTAAGTTCATAGGCGTTGAGTGAAGCTTACTCACCCAACGCTAAGTGCAGGGTGAAATCTTGAGGAAATGACTAAGTACAAAAGTGTCGAGACAAAATCAGGCGAGACAAAAGTGTCGAGACCAAAATGTCGACACATTTGTAGGAGAAGTGTCGAGACAAGTCAGTCAGCAGTGTCGAGACAAGTCAGTCAGCAGTGTCAAGACAAGTCAGTTATCTCGACACCTTGAAGATCAAGTCAGAAGTGTCGAGACAAGTTAGTTAGCAGTGTCGAGACAAGTCAGTTAACTCGACACCTTAAAGATCAAGTCAGCTGGAAGATACTGGATAAGCTCAAAATTTCCAAGTCCACAGGCATTGCGTGAAGTCTATTCACTCAACGCTAGATAAGCAAAATCATTGAGTATAGCTAGGTTAGTCATAGCCTAATAATTAGCAAGTTGAAATTGTGGCTAAGGTCACATGCATTAAGTGTAGTCTACTCACTCAATGCCATACATCTAAAAGCTGTGATAATAGGCAAAGCCTAAGAAGAATTAGGCAAAAATGTGGCCAAGTCCACAGGCATTGAATGAAGTCCACTCACTCAACGCCATAACATCAAATTCGTTGAGTATTGATAAGTTAGTTAAAGCCACAGAAAATCTGTGTTGTTATTTTGACTAAGTCTACAGAAGTTGAGTGAAGTTTACTCACTTAACGCCATGTGATAAATAACATTGACTGAATCTTAGTCAGTCAGAGATAGTGTTTCCAACACAGGATTTTGTCTAAGGAAAAAAGTGTTGAATGAAGTCTACTCACTCAACACCATGTCAATATAATTGACAGATGCTGAAACCGTTGAGTAAAGAAGCGACACTCAACGCTTCCCAAGCAGGAAAATTTCTAAGTCTAAATGCATTGAGTGTAGCTTTCTCACTCAACGCCAGATAATAAAAGAATATATGTTAAGTAGTTTGGCATTGAGTGAAACCTACTCACTCAACGCCAAGTGAGAAAATCTGTCTAAGTAATATGGCATTGAGTGATGAAGGCTCACTCAACGCCTAGAAGCAGAAATATTTTCTAATGCAAAAAAGCATTGAGTGGACTCAACGCTCTCAACGCCTATTGATAGAATAATTGGCTATGGACAAAAGCATTGAGTGAAGCTTATTCACTCAACGCCTGAGATAGACAGAAATTTGTCTAAGTGTTTTGGCATTGAGTGATGATTACTCATTCAACACCTATACTACTGATGCTTGATTTTGGCTAAGTCCACAGATGGTGACACCAGCAAAGTCTACAAGTCAACAAAATTAAAATTTGTTGTGGGAAGGCTACAATACACGTCAAATGTAGTTGCGTGCCTTTAGTACAACAATTAATATAAAAGCTGATAACTGCCAACCAATTTGAAGGGGCCCACTACTCAAAGAGCCGTTGATGGTGTAACACCCCAGAATCTCAAAATATGGTGATACACAATTTTGAGTAGCAGGCTGTTAGACACGGCCTGGGACACGGGCGTGTCCCAGGGCGTGTCGGGGGTACACGGCCTGGGACACGGGCGTGTCCCAGGGCGTGTTCGATTTAAAGTTCGAATTTGGCCTATTCGAGTCAGAGCCGTACACGGCCGTGAACACGGCCATGAACACGGGCGTGTCAGGCTGGACACGGGCGTGTCGGCTGCCGTGTTCCGACCCGTGTACTGGTTTTGGAAGTCGATGAGTGCCGTGTAGCAGGGGACACGGGCGTGTCTCAAGAATGACACGGGCGTGTCAGGTTCGACACGGGTGTGTCGATGCCCGTGTTGTTCAGTCGGTTCCAAACCGCGTGTGCTGCTTAAGGGTACACGGCCTGTGACACGGGCGTGTCACAGGCCGTGTCAGGCAAAAATTTGGGTTTTGGGCAGATCTCGGCCGTTCGTTTTCTTCTGATTGGATCTTGTGGTCCAAAGCTGTTCCAGCCTCTTTAAGGCCGTGGATTGAGATGAAATCTCATTTCCACTTAGCCTTTCTCTCTCTCAAGAGAAGAAAGAGAGGAGAGCTTGGAGGAAGAGGAGGAGGAGCTTTCCGGCCGCCGGTGGAGCTTCGTCGAGCCGAATAGAGAGCCGAGTGCAGCGTTGCGGAGGCAAGGCCGCTGCGGTGATTTCCATCCGGCTAGTTTTCTATGGCGCTGAAGCGATCGTCAAGGGTAACGATCTTTCTTCCTTGGGCAGGTGAAGCCCTTTGTTTTGCATGTGCATGGGATCCTCCATCAAGAGATGGAAACGCGTAAGTGATTCCAGCAGTTGAGTCTGCATCTAGAGCCGGAAGTCTGTAGTACGGCATAGGCATGCTGTGTGAAGCCCATCCAGACGTATGTCGGGATTGGTGATGCTTATATTGCGAACCGGAGAAGACTCCGTGTATTCATCGTTTAGCCTGCGGAGATGGTGAGGACGATGTGTTTGGTGTATAGGATGCTTTGCATAGCTCCTTTGGTTGCATGCTTGTTAGAGCTGGTTGATGGAGTGCGGATACCTCTGAGTGGGTGGGTGTGTGAGGTCTTCAACAAGGGTTTGGAGGCTTATGCCCATTCTACCAAGTGGCGATGAACACCTCTGAGTGGGTGGGTGCGAGAGGTCTTCAACAGGGGTTTGGAGGCTTATGCCCATTCCACCAAGTGGCAATGTTAAGATCGGGTGAGCGGTCGATTGGTAGCAAAGCAGCAGGGCGAATTCCCTAGGCTTGTTACACTACGTGGGTAGGTCGACTGATAGTGCTCACGGGTTTTGGTGTGGTGCGTACCTCTGAGTGAGACGAGTGCGTGAGGTCTTCAACAAGGGTTTGGAGGCTTATGCCCGCCTACCAAGTACAAACCATAGAAGGTGCCCTGAGTGCACGGAGCGCCTGGCATTGAGGCCGGTGTTTGTGATGTTGGGTGTATGTTCTTTATATGTTGAAGTTGCTATACATGCAGGGAAGGAACCACCGCCCCGGGTAAGGGGTGGGGTCGTTATAATTGGTCAGCTGAATGCTGACCGTTGCTTTGTTTATCACCCATGGGGTGGATGTCCATATGCAGGTGTTGCGGGCTGATGGATTGAGCGGGCAAAAGCCCATGCTGCTGGTAGGCCCTTGAAGGCCGTGCGAAGTGTTGGATTTCATGTGTGGCCGGCCTGCGTGCCGATGTATGAAATTATGTGTATTGGCAAGAGTAACCTGTAAGGCCTTAAGGCCGTGTGCGGTGTGGTTTTGTAAACATTCCTGGTTATATATATAAATGTGATATTTATATATTAGTGGACATTCAATGGTATGAGTTCTTGCACTTAATAAGCTTCCGCTAGAATGCTCTGAGTTAGGACTCGTTTGGTTTGGTATTATCCTGTGACCTCACCGTCTGTTTGTGGCATATAGTGTGGGGCCCCGGCAGGACCTTCTACTATACGTCATTTAACGGATGGGGTTGTTACAAATTTTGGTATCAGCTTTTGTCGGTCTTCCCTTCCGAATTCGTGGTCGAATTCTTTTGTGGGGTGGCGAGCACGTGTTTGTGCGACCTGCTGTAATGCTAATGAACTCAAGAATGTCCACTAGGAATGGGTGTGTGTGTCTATTCGGTGAGTTTGCCGTTTTACAATGGAAAGTCATGCTATCTTGTTCACCTATAGGTGACGAGGAGTGGAGCTGGGCAGTCGGAGCCCCAGCGTTCGGATGAGAGTGCGGCACCACCTGAGGTGCCTACACCTCCCCCTTCTGCGGAAACGGTGCGCTTAGTTGCGGAGATGATCTTTGCTATGCTTCAGGCACAACCTTTTGGGCAAGCAAGGCCCGCTGTGGTGCCAGTGCACGTTGGTGCGAGGCAAGAGCATGTTGAGGTTGTTGCGAGGCAAGAGCATGTTGAGGTTCCGGTTGCTGTGCAAGCAGCGGACGAGCAACTTAAGCACTTTATGGAGTTTAATCCGCCTA
Organism: Platanthera zijinensis; assembly: GCA_039513925.1. Taxonomy (NCBI): domain Eukaryota; kingdom Viridiplantae; phylum Streptophyta; class Magnoliopsida; order Asparagales; family Orchidaceae; genus Platanthera; species Platanthera zijinensis. The sequence goes on from CM077081.1 coordinate 125,969,528, forward strand.
CGTTTGTCGGGGCAACGTCTCCAACAGAGGCCGAGGATTGGCTCTCTAGAGTGAAAAGAATCCTGGCTGCGCTCAGGATTAGTGAGGAGCAGAAAGTCCCGTTAGCCACTTTCCTCCTGGAAGGAGAGGCGAGGCATTGGTGGGATGAGATCGAGTTGCACCAGTTGGGCGGTAGAGATCTGGGCGACCTATCGATGGACGAATTCTCTAGATTATTTTGGGCGAAATATTTGCCAATGGCGCAGAGAATTGCGATGGAAAATGAATTTCAACGTCTGGTACAGGGTGATAAGACCGTGGACGATTACCTGCATGAGTTTACCAAGCTCGGTCGTTATGCGGGGTCGACGTTTGCGGACCAGGTGCGGAAGACAAATAGGTTCTATGAAGGGCTGCGTGATGAGCTGAGGTTGGCTCTCCCGAGTTCAGTGAACCAAGGATTCCAAGCATTAGTGCATACCGCTAGTGCACTAGAGAAGGATTTGAAGCGGGTACGGGAGAAGAAGAACGGAGCGGTGGAAAAGTCCGACTTCAAAGTTCCGCCATCAGAGCAATCCGATTTCAGGAAACGTGATAAGAAGCGGTTTAGGCCTGCTGAACAAACTTCTTCAGATGTTGCGTCAGGAGCAACGTTTGGGCAAGAACGGGTTGAGCCGCGTACATGTTTCATTTGTGGGAGGCCAGGACATATCGCGCGATTTTGCTGGAATGGTGCATCAAGGGGTGAAAGAAAGACAGGTGCGTCTTATGACGAGAAAGGGAAAGCTGTGGCAGAGTCGTCTGCATCGCGGGCGCAACCGCGAATATACACTCTTGAGATGCAGGAGCCGCAAAGCTCAAATCAAGCAGAACAGCAAATCCGTGCTTTAGACTTAATGGAGGCCGCTAAACGGATTCTGCGAGATGCGGAGAAGCCGAAATAAAGTGGAGTGTGCACTTTATTTTGCTGTCTATTGTATGTATGTATGTATGTTTTTCTGTTTAGGACAAATAGTGTAGTGGTACGATTCCATGGGGCGAGCCAAGCTGTGGCCTCTGAGCTCTAAACCTGGATCGTTTTGGGTTGTATCGCAACGGCGTGGTTGTGTTGATACTTGTGCGTTGCGCTAAATTTCGGGACGAAATTTCTATAAGGAGGGGAGGGTTGTAACACCCCAGAATCTCAAAATATGGTGATACACAATTTTGAGTAGCAGGCTGTTAGACACGGCCTGGGACATGGGCGTGTCCCAGGGCGTGTCGGGGGTACACGGCCTGGGACACGGGCGTGTCCCAGGGCGTGTTCGATTTAAAGTTCGAATTTGGCCTATTCGAGTCAGAGCCGTACACGGCCGTGAACACGGCCATGAACACGGGCGTGTCAGGCTGGACACGGGCGTGTCGGCTGTCGTGTTCCAACCCGTGTACTGGTTTTGGAAGTCGATGAGTGCCGTGTAGCAGGGGACACGGGCGTGTCTCAAGAATGACACGGGCGTGTCAGGTTCGACACGGGCGTGTAGATGCCCGTGTTGTTCAGTCGGTTCCAAACCGCGTGTGCCGCTTAAGGGTACACGGCCTGTGACACGGGCGTGTCACAGGCCGTGTCAGGCAAAAATTTGGGTTTTGGGCAGATCTCGGCCGTTCGTTTTCTTCTGATTGGATCTTGTGGTCCAAAGCTGTTCCAGCCTCTTTAAGGCCGTGGATTGAGATGAAATCTCATTTCCACTTAGCCTTTCTCTCTCTCAAGAGAAGAAAGAGAGGAGAGCTTGGAGGAAGAGGAGGAGGAGCTTTCCGGCCGCCGGTGGAGCTTCGTCGAGCCGAATAGAGAGCCGAGTGCAGCGTTGCGGAGGCAAGGCCGCTGCGGTGATTTCCATCCGGCTAGTTTTCTATGGCGCCGAAGCGATCGTCAAGGGTAACGATCTTTCTTCCTTGGGCAGGTGAAGCCCTTTGTTTTGCATGTGCATGGGATCCTCCATCAAGAGATGGAAACACGTAAGTGATTCCAGCAGTTGAGTCTGCTTCTAGAGCCGGAAGTCTGTAGTACGGCATAGGCATGCTGTGTGAAGCCCATCCAGACGTATGTCGGGATTGGTGATGCTTATATTGCGAACCGGAGAAGACTCCGTGTATTCATCGTTTAGCCTGCGGAGATGGTGAGGACGATGTGTTTGGTGTATAGGATGCTTTGCATAGCTCCTTTGGTTGCATGCTTGTTAGAGCTGGTTGATGGAGTGCGGACACCTCTGAGTGGGTGGGTGCGTGAGGTCTTCAACAAGGGTTTGGAGGCTTATGCCCATTCTACCAAGTGGCGATGAACACCTCTGAGTGGGTGGGTGCGAGAGGTCTTCAACAGGGGTTTGGAGGCTTATGCCCATTCCACCAAGTGGCAATGTTAAGATCGGGTGAGCGGTCGATTGGTAGCAAAGCAGCAGGGCGAATTCCCTAGGCTTGTTACACTACGTGGGTAGGTCGACTGATAGTGCTCACGGGTTTTGGTGTGGTGCGTACCTCTGAGTGAGACGGGTGCGTGAGGTCTTCAACAAGGGTTTGGAGGCTTATGCCCGCCTACCAAGTACAAACCATAGAAGGTGCCCTGAGTGCATGGAGCGCCTGACATTGAGGCCGGCGTTTGTGATGTTGGGTGTATGTTCTTTATATGTTGAAGTTGCTATACATGCAGGGAAGGAACCACCGCCCCGGGTAAGGGGTGGGGTCGTTATAATTGGTCAGCTGAATGCTGACCGTTGCTTTGTTTATCACCCATGGGGTGGATGTCCATATGCAGGTGTTGCGGGCTGATGGATTTAGCGGGCAAAAGCCCATGCTGCTGGTAGGCCCTTGAAGGCCGTGCGAAGTGTTGGATTTCATGTGTGGCCGGCCTGCGTGCCGATGTATGAAATTATGTGTATTGGCAAGAGTAACCTGTAAGGCCTTAAGGCCGTGTGCGGTATGGTTTTGTAAACATTCCTGGTTATATATATAAATGTGATATTTATATATTAGTGGACATTCAATGGTATGAGTTCTTGCACTTAATAAGCTTCCGCTAGAATGCTCTGAGTTAGGACTCGTTTGGTTTGGTATTATCCTGTGACCTCACCGTCTGTTTGTGGCATATAGTGTGGGGCCCCGGCCGGACCTTCTACTATACGTCATTTAACGGATGGGGTTGTTACAGATGGGCGAATAATAAAAGGCAGAGATTGATGAAGGAAAACAAGCTCTTTAGGGTTTGGTCTTTTAGCAAAGCGGCGGAACATCTTCATCCTCCTCACCATTATTGCAGAGGTCAAGGCCGAAGTTCAAATCGACAAATCTGAAAGGTCTTCAAGTTAGTTGTTGACATCTCCATCATCAATAGTAGGTTTAGAGGCATTTTCTATGAAGAAGATGCATCAGGTCTAACCTAGTTGTAGTAGATCTGAAGCTGATCCAAGATAGCTGGTGCCATCTGCATCTGCACCAGAAAGTTCAGAGACATCTTCTTTGAGAAAATAAGATAGCAGCTAAGGAATAACCTACCTACAGTTTCTGGGTGCTTTAGACAAGATAGTTGGTGATCTTCTCTAGCAAGGTTACAACAAAGGAAGAATCCCCTACTGCAGAATACTTTACAGATCTAGGAGAACATTTACTGAAGATTAAATTGTGGAGCTGTGAAGAAGAGAGAGTTGAGCTTTTGGTCTAGTTCAGCAAGGTGCAGAACAATAGATCTATAAGGAAGCAGCAAGGTATATTGTTGCAGCAGCTGAAAGCTGAAGAAAAATAGCTGGTGCCTTCTATCCCTGCACTAGCAAGTTCAGAGGAAACCTCTAAGGAAGAAGAAGCAACAAAGGGACAACCATAGCTATAGTCACTACACAGTTAAGGTCAAGCTTTCCTGAAGATATTTTCTGGACTGTGCAGAAGTAGTCTTGACTGAGATAACTCAGGATAGAGGTAAATAGGCTCAGAGAAATTTCTCTGATGCCATTGTCAAACCACCAACCCACTTCCAACTTATAGGTTCTTTTTTGATCTGAGTGGTAGGATCCATGTGGCTCTGAGGTGTAGGATCCAAGTGTGGATATGAGTTGTAGGGTTGTTTAGCCTAAGTGTAGGATCTGGGTGCAGATCTGAGTGTAGTATCCTTTGTGGATCTAAGAGTTGGGATTTGTCCTGAGTAGTAGGATTCAAGATTGAATATGAGTTGTATGCTCTAGTTTGGATCTGAGGTAGGTGATGAGTTGATCAATTAGTGTAGGATCCTTTGTGGATCTGAGGCAGGGTTGTCCTCCCATCCTGAGTTGTAGGACCTTTAGGCCGTAGGTAGGTGATCTTTGGATCACTAAGTTGTAGGGGCTTGTGCCTGAGTTGTAGGTCTTGGAGGAGATAAGTGGTCCTGTGGGTTCGTGTTGTAAGCTCTTAGGAGCAGAGATTGAAGAAGTGCCTTGTATAACTATAAGTTAGAAAGGTGGGAGCGAAAGTGGACGTACCCATAATTTGGGGAACCACCATATATCTTGTGTGTGCTTTTCTGTGTGTTTCTTATTTGCAGGTTGTGTATGTCTTGAAAGCAGAAAACAACTAACAACTATAACACTTAAAGAAAAAAATTAAAGATAGGTACAAGTAACTAAGAAACCTATTCACCCCCTCTCCCCTAGGTGATTAAGCTATCCTTGAAACAAAGACTTTCAGTGAGGTAGGTCTTTTCCAATCCATTACGATAGCTATTTTTTCAGGGTCAATAGAAATTTTATCTTTATTCACCATATGACCCAAAAAGGAAACCTGAGGTAGCTAAAACTCACATTTACTCAACTTAGCATATAACTTATGCTCCCTCAAAGCAGATAGAACTACCCAAAGTGTTTGGCATGCTCCTCAGCACTTCGGGAATAAATAAGAACATCATTTATAAACACAACCACAAAATGGTCTAGGAAATCCTTAAACACTCTGGTCATCATGTCCATGAAGGCAGAGGATGCATTCGTCAATCCAAAGAACATTACCAAGAACTCAAAATGTCCATGTCGAGAATGGAAAGCAGTCCGCAGAACATCCGACTCACGAATTATCAACTGCTGGTAGCCTGAACGATGGCCAATCTTTGAAAACAATATACTACCACGCAACTGGTCAAACAAATCATCAATCCATGATAAGGGATACCTGTTCTTGATAGTTACCTTGTTTAATTCACTATAATCGATGCACAACCTCATAGATCCATCCTTCTTCTTTATAAACAACACGGGAGCACCCAAACACGAAGAACTTGGCCTAATGAATTTGTATTGCAACAAATCATCAAGCTAGGTATGCAACTCTTCAAGCTCATTCGGGGCCATTTGGTACGGTGCCTTAGCAAAGAGCGAGTACCCGGCTCCAAATCTATAACAAACTTAACATCTCTCTCAGGCGGAAGACCAGGAAGACTATCAGGAAAAACATCAAAAAACTCTCGCATCATAGGAACATCCTCGACTCGCAGCAAACTACTAACGATTTTTGAAACAGAAACCAAACAAGCAAAAAAACGGGAATTCAAAAGTTTTCGAGCACATACCGCAGAAATAATCGGGGAATCCTGGCACGGAAAACATTAACACTCCTTGGGTGGCCATTGTCCATCTTGAAGTCCAAGCGCTTAATCTTGCATTGGATAACCACATTATATTTGGACAACTAGTCCATGCCCAAGATATTACTTAAGTACTCCAGGTCTAGCACCTTCAAATCTACAAATGCTAGGAAATCACGTAGAAGAATCAGACAACTCTGGATACCTTTGTCCAACACCACTGAATCAATGGAAGGAAACTTAATGCGAAACGAATCGCCAATTAGTACGAGAGTCAGACGATGACGCTCTACGAAAGTCCTAGCCGCAAATGAGTGGGTAGCACAAAAATCGAAAAGAACATGCGCCCAATGGTTCTTTACCTTAAATTTCCTTATAAAGTCACATACATAACTAGACGAACAAGCATCAAAACTAAAGCTAAAAGTTAGAACTAGATTAGAATCTAACCTGAAATCACCTGGGCAGAAGTCTGCACTTCCTCCATAGTCATCATATTTAACTTGCCCTTTCCTTTATCTAAAATCTGCGGCGGCGGAAATGCTTGAAGTGGAATTGGTTGCAGCGGGGGCTGAGATTGCAGGAAACGTAACTTGAAATGTCCCTTCCGATAGTACTGGAAACATGCCTTACCCTTACTCCAATAATGGGCAACATAATGCACCTCCTTATTACACAAGGTACAAACCAATTCTCCCTTGGGAGTGCTCTGAATTGAATACACTTATTTCTTTTAAGCTCCCAATCTTTTAAAACACTTATCGAACGGATGGCCTAGCCGGCCATAGAAACTGCACACATCCTTGCTTCTTTTCTTCGAAGCGGATCTAGACTCTCATGAATTCTTACCATCATCGTACTTCCTCTTGCCCTTCCTCAGCTGCATGCCTCTATTCTTGGCATTATCGATAGCTTTAACCTTAAGAGAAGCTTCTAATGCCTCTACATAGTTCTCAGATCCATAAGCGCTAGCCAACTGCTGGATGTTATTCCCAACATCACCCAGAAATTGCTTAACTCTGCTAGCTTCAGAAGTATCCAAATCCGGGGCAAACTGGCTCAACTTACTGAATTCTACCTCACACTCATTGACCGTGAGTTGTCTCTGTTTCAAATGCAGGAAGTTGTTCATCAAACGATCACGCTCGACCGATGGCAGGAACTTCTTCTACAATAACTCCTTGAAAGATTACCATGGGCATCCATCTGTGAGGTTCTCCTTCTCTCTCAACCACCAACTCTTCGCAAGACCCTTAAGTTGGTAAGCTACGACCATTACTCTCTAGTCCACAGAAATTACTGAGTACGATAACATCTCCTCAATAGCAATCATCCAGTCATCCAATGCCATGAAATCGGCTCTACCATCATAAGTAGGAGGCCCTAGTCACTAAAAATGCAAGATAAAATTCATCTCTGGTGGCAGCGGAACTAGATGAACTAAAGGAGCAGGGGGAATAGGAATGGATTGAACCACAGTAGGGTCCTGCACTCTCGATTGTTGTCCAAAAACAATAGTCAATAGCGCCTGGATCTGCGACTACATCTCCACCATCTGCCTAGACAGAGCCTCATTTCTCCACTGCAGTCCCTTAATCACTGTCTTACTCTACGTATCAGACTAATCTCCCTTAGACTGGGGTGTCGACCTAATTGTAACTCACTTAGGAGGCATCCTAAGAATATAACGAACAACCAATCAAAACCTAGCTTAACTGCAAGAACTACACAACTTAGTTCAGACCATGCATGTTTAGATACTTGCTCATGTTGCTAACTTGCTCTGTGATTTATATAATGATGTCATGCTTAATCTTAGGATGATATACCGTCATCCTATTGATTCATTTGCATAAACCATGAATGTATGAATTCTTATTCTTTTGCTTTAAAAACATGTGTGTACATATCTCGTCATATAGATCTATAGCTTGGCACATGTGCTAATGATATGTTATGTCATGCATGTTGTGCTATGCAATCTAATAAAGGCCTTAATACATATTTTGAGCGGCGTATACATGAAATATTATGCATCCCATACTACATAATATCGCATGTAACGAAAAGAAAATTCTAATGTGCATTCATGTGATGATTGTTATGCATCCCATACGACATAACAGTCACATGTTGCACCCTGTGAGGATCCATATACAAACACATATTATGCATCCCATACTACATAATATTCCCCGTATACTTCTTATCATACTTATGAGTGTAGTGTTCATGCTTCAACCAAGACATACTGATGATACATCGGTGTGTGTATGAAATGTAACATGACAATCTAAAACTAACTAGAGATAGTCGTTCAACCAATTGTCAAACAACCTCGTGCTCTGATACCAACTTTCACAACCCACATTTTCTCTGCATTTAAATAATATATCAGAGTAAGAGAAAACATGCGTCATGATGCCACGTCATGCAGGGGATAACTACAGATGCTTAGGACACAACCCAAACCTTACACCTTATAAGAAATCCTCAAGTTAATTATGAAGAAAATGATAATTTAAGTTAAGTTTTGATTGAAGTATCCCTCGGCTCAGTGGATCAACTAGTGCATAAGTAAAAAACATGAATATACGCTGTAGAAAATACTTTGTTTATATTGACTAACATCCTACATGACCATAAACATCCAAACAGGACAACTCATTGTATGCATACCCTTAGGTTTATTATAGTATAGAAATAGCTTTTACGTTAGTTAAAATAGAGTGCCTTTGGTTTAAAGCAATTGTTGAAACCGAAAACTCGGTCTCTATGGAGTTCACCCTTGGGGAAGGGGTGATGGCACACTTACTTCTCTCGTGCGAGCCAAATGACTAAGGAAGAAGAATAGAGGATAGACCCAAGGGCTTGGCGTGGAGGTCCCACCACACACCCGGAAGATCTTAGAGTGCTTCCACTCCCTAGCGAAATGCCGAGCTAAAGATACCTCAGAAAGCGAAAGAAGATCGGGGCACAAGTAAGCATGCCCTATGAGGTACCCCCATGGGTCTATTTATAGCTTTCTGAAACGGTCTGTAAATATCGCCCACCCCCGCTGTTTGGAACAACTATATGCAGCCAAAAGTGGTTTGTCAACAGCGTCACTCCGTTGTTCTGGAAGTCTATTTGCATGCCCTACAAGGGCATCCAGGTAATTTTGCCTCTAGAACCCACGGGGCGAGTTTTGAGGAACACAGGGTCAACTCGCCATTCTACAAGGCAGATGTGGCCTGGCTTGCGCAGCTCGCCTTTTATCTCTTGGAGAGCACGAGTCGGGATGCCATGGCTCGCCTGCCATATACAGAGGCAAGCCAGCGATAAGGTCGTCTAGGCAGGAGCGGATTGGATGGGCTGGCTTGCATTGTTTGCTCTTAGCCTTGGCGAGAGCGAGCTGACCATCTAGGTTCACCCGCTTACCATCTTGATGCGGGCCGGTCTCCCTAGCTTACTCGCCTAGCCTGATGGACCCACTCGGCAAACACGGGGTTTTACACAATCCCCACTCTTTTTGAGCTTGGCAAAGCTCGGAAAGAATCATCTAACCCCACATGTTTGGTGAGTGATTTGCTGAGCTAGAGGGAATCTTTAAGTTGATCCCAACCATATGCTATAAATATGCCACCAAGCCTATGGGAAAAATCCCGTCTTCTTTCTCTAACCTTCCTTGCGAATAGTAGCTGAACAATGCCTGTGCTAGAAGAGATGTGAGCACACCTAGCGGCCGCGAGGGACGGGATGCGGGAGTAGGTCCTTGATGCCGCCCCGTGGCTGGCGAATGGATCACCCGACCCTCTCTTTATGCCGAAGAAAGGGAAAATAGTCAGATGGTCTCCCACGAATGATTCCCCTGCATCTAGTTCGGCGACCGATGTCGAGGTCGCCCATGAGGTATGCGGTCCTCTTGTCTGATTCGTCACTCTACTCCTGATTTAATTTTCTGCGAGAGACGCCCCGCAAAGATAGAGGCGATAAAAGGGAACTAGGGCATTCCTCCCAACTGATAATTGAGCGGGCCGCCAGTCCTTCAACCCAGGGGCATGCCCCTCCAGCGATTTCTCCATTACCAGCCTTCCCTGGGTTAGGGAAACCTTTTGCAGCTCTTGAAGACGAGATCTTTCAGGGCCAGCTGGGTACCTCCCGGCCACCTACCAGCGCGAGGGACGTGCCGATCACCGGTGAGTTTGTACCCTTTCTTATTTATGATCGCTTGCTTTTTCTGATCTCTCCTACATCTATAGGCATCCATGAGATCTCCTCCTCCTATGTCGACATTAGTAGGTTGTACTCGCCTCCCCCTTCTATGGACCACATCTCGGAATACCTGGGTTACCCATAGGACATTGAGGGGATGAAGAGGTGGGTGACATGGATATTTCAGAAACAATCCCTATTGCTACAGGAGGTTTGCGATAGGGTGGACGAGGATAAGGCCGAGGTGGAGGAGCGGTTCACGGTACTGGAGGGCATGAGGTGCCTAGCTGACGGGGATTGGATGACTTCTCTGGGGGTGCACATTATGTGAGCGGAGGAATGGCTCAGGCATGCCACAGAGCAGGTCGACCTGGCCTAGCGGTAATTACTCGTAGTTCGCAAGTACATCTACCCTCCTATGCCGCCCCGCTCCGGGATGCGGGGGTGGGTCAGGTGGAAATGGATTCAGTACTGATCCCCCCTCCCTTCCTTGCTATCAGTCGTCAGGTGATGAGTCCGATATTTATTGGGTTTTTCGGACTCATCTGGGCTTGTTTTCTCACTTGTGCACTGCATTTCAACAAGATTTCGGTTATATTTGCATCGTTCGGCCATTGACCATTTCGTGCATTGTTTTGGCCCAATGGTGTGCAATTGCGCATTCTATTTTCAGGGGTAAGCACATGGTGCTCCCCGTGGTTCTTTCTAGTTAGTTTCATTGTTGTGCAGGTAGTCGGGACGTCCCAGACTCATTTTCTAGTTTTTGTGCAAAACGTACAGTCGTGCGTTGTTATTCTCGAACAGTCTCTTCCAATCATACGTTTTACACAGCAATTCTGTGGAATTCTGTGGCTACAAATGCGTTTTGTTCTCGCGTGATTTCAGCGTAACCATGTGAGAATGAATCTCACAGTCTGCATATTTTTCTCTTGATTTTTGCTTTCTGCGGTTAATCGTGCGTTTTCCTTCACGCACGGGCGGAAGCGCCCATGCGCGAGTAAAATGCACGGTTATCCTGTACCAGCACTGCATTCCTGCACTCCGTGTTTACCCGTGCTATTTCCTTCACGCACGGGCGGAAGCGCCCGTGCAGGAGGAAACGCACGGGTCAACGAATCTCTCTCGCAATCCATTTTCTGCGCGCCAAAATCACACGGTTCATGCACGGTCGTGCGCCAGACCGTGCGTGACCAATTTTCTGATCATTTTCTATTTAAGCGTAGATTTCTTGCCATTTTCAGATAGCTTCATCTAGAGCCATTCCAGCCGCCTTTTAGGGCAAAGTTTTGCCTTATCACCTCCATCCTTCATCTTTCACCAAGGAGAGAAGCTTCGACCATGCTCCCAAAGCCAACACCTTATTGGTGCTTGCTCTCGGCGTTCTCCATCATCTCTTGAGCTCCATTTCATGGTTTGGCGCCATATCCATCAAGCAAAGGGAAGCTTGCAACTTTCTTCCGCATCGTGACACGAAGAAGACGGGTCGATTAGAAGGTAGTGACAGCCCTTCTCTACCCCAGACGTAGTTAAGGACTGAGCTTGGGCACGGATTGGCAACCCGGCAAATCCTTCCGTGACCCCTCCACGATCCTTCAGATTCGGTCGATCTCTTGACTTGTTCTAGCTTTCTTGCTGAATATTGGTGTTTAAATCTATTTATATTGATGATGTACACTTCAATTATAAACTTTATGTGATTCATGTCTATGTGAACTTGTATTGTTTTACGCTTTAGTTGCTTAAGTTGCGCCCACATATCAATCCTCCTCCACATCCCATTTTGTCATTCTAGCAATTGCTAGAAGCATGTGTAGCGAAGAGGTGCTCTCGGCCCTCATTTTATAAGCCTACTCGTCCATCCGTCCAACGATTCGGTGTATAGCGGCCCGTGTAGTCTTCCATCCCGCCTGGCAAAGCATCGCATAGCGGCGTTGCATAGGAGTTGATTGTTAGCATTTTACTTTATTTTTCCGCAACTATCAAAACCCCCTTCGTTAGCCCCGACCTAAGGACCTCAATCTCAAGTCCTCCTCGATATTAACTCCCCCTCTTACTGTGTTCCCTCGAGATCGATACTTGGGGAAATTCGACCATTTTATATTACTTGTGCGACCGGTACACTTGTCGTTCAATGCATCATGTTTTTGGCGTCGTTGATGGGGAACACAGTCATGTGAGTTTTTGGAGAGGGAGATAGAAGATTGAAGCCCTTTTCCATTTGTACATTTCATGTTTCTTCTTTGCTTTATTTGTTAGAATTTTTTTTTTTGCTTCTTTCTTTTTGCCTTTTTCTGCTTTTTGGTTTAGATAGCAGATCCGTGCTATGTTTATAATAGTTGTGTAGCACTTTTGGGTAATTATTTTTATTCGCGATGTATTTCGTAGCCGAGTGCAGTCTACTTGATGCTTTGCGCCGATGCATCGATGCCATGGCTGATATGAATGTAGAGCATTATATTCGATGTGTGCTATGTTAAGGTGTAGGCCACATGATGTAATATCCCATTTCCGGCAAGACCCCTAGGAGTCGGTTGGTCGTGACAGAACCCTAGGAAGCCCAAAAATTGAAATAAATCGATCGAGATTTCGGGTCACGGGTTGGTCACGCCCGTGACCGACCCGTCACGCCCGTGACTTAGGGCATGACTACTTCGACGATCGTCGATCTCCGTGAGATGATCGTCGAACTTGCAGCCCGGGCATGTCACGCCCGTGACCAAGGTGTCACGCCCGTGACCAAGGTGTCACTCCCATGACCTAGGGCGTGACTCCTTCGACGATCGTCGATCTCCGTAAGGAGATCGTCGAAATTGAGACTCGGGCCTGTCACGCCCGTGACCTAGGTGTCACGCCCGTGACCTAAGGCGTGAACACCCTTCGACCACCGTCGATCTCAGTTCGACGATCGTCGACCTCAGAATTACCGTTCGGGCCTGTCACGCCCGTGACCTAGGTGTCACGCCCGTGACCTAGGGCATGACCACCCTTCGACGACCGTCGACCTCAGTTCGACGATCGTCGACCTCAGAATTGTCACCCGGGCCTGTCACGCCCGTGACCTAAGTGTCACGCCCGTGACATTGGCCGAAACGACGGTTCAGCCCCGAAATTTTTCTAACACGCGTGGTAATAATTGCTGGTGTGGGAAGTTACAACAGGAGTAATTACGGGCTGTTTTCCTTCTATAATTATACAATAAAGGAGGAAATGTTGGTCCAATAGGAATCGACCTGGCAAACACCTGTTCATCTTCCACCGTTTCCTATCCCTTCACTGTAACCGAAAGATTATTAAGGGGAGCCTTCATGACCATTAAGGCTTTACCCTTTCACCTCCCCACTTGCTGACTTATAAAAGTCCACATGGAGCAAGAGGAGAAGTTTACACGCTCAATCAAATGGATCAGATCTTCATTCTTGCTGTAGGAGAAGTTCGGCTACGCCACCACTACGCCATGACACCCCGTCGTTCTTCTCGCCTCCAAACCGCAAACAAGGTCCTCCTCTGCTTCTTCTCTTTCATGGGTAGATCTTAGGATTCTTAGAAAGGAAGTTCGCGCTCAATGGAGCCGAGTCCATCTCTCGTTTTCATGGAAAACCATGAAAAATGTATTCTTGAGTTCGCCGGAAACCGCCACCTCCGGCGGCCAAACCACCGCCGACCGCTAGCCATCGCCTCAACGGAGGAGGTGGTGGTGGTGGCATGGCCAGGGAAGTGACCGAACTGCCGGCGACGGATCACGGAAAGGTTACAGGAAAAAATGGTTTTTCTGAGTCTGGTTTCGGGTTCATGTACAAGATGAACAGTAGAAGCAATTTTATAATTTATAAATTAAGTGTATAATACATAGAGGAAAGATATATTATCTGAGTATATGTTGAGGCTGCGAAATGAGGCGCTTAGAGGCCGTTTTAGGAAAAATGACCAGTCACAAAAGTTGTAGACCTTCGAGTCTAGTTTAATTTAAAATTGGTTTCAACTCGTTTGGCTAAGCGGTTCGGCCGCAGCACCCGTCTTAGTGGGGGCTGTACCTAGAGTTGGGCAGAAATTAAAATGGATGCCCACTCTTCGTCCCTTGTCCAAATGACCTGAAATTTGGGCAGGGGGTTAACCTTAGCAATACCTAAAGGCAGACCAAAAATGGGAATTTTTGGAGATACTTTGCCTAAAGTTTTTGTTTTAATTTAATAAACTTAGAGGAATTTATTTTAGTGGTCAAATGACCTCCAAACCCTCCCAAATTTTGGTGAGTGTTCCCTGGCTATTAAACCTAGGTCTGCACAAAATTCCAATTGATTTGGAGGAGTTTTGAGTGGGAAACCTTCTACCCTTAACTAGGCATTAGTGGGACATCTTTTAGTAAAAAGTGCACTAAGAGTTTGAAAATGGAGTGGACAAATCTCCTCAAAAGAGGCTGATGTTGTGGCCACTGATTTGTTGAGTCTATGTCTACCCTCTTGGGTAACACGGTGTGGATTAGGGTGGATTTTACCAGATTGGCTCAAATCCAGTGGGTGGGAGTTTGAGGTTTGTGAAGGACATAGGAGCAAAAGCTCTTGTATGCCCTTGAAATTTGGAGGAGAGGGGGATGATATGAGGAAAACCCTCTGATTGAAATAGTGGAGGAATTGGAGGTAATTAGGTAGCTCAAAAGTTGAGATTTTGGATTAGGATAAAAATGTAATTTAGTTATTTTAAGCACTAAATCTAATCCAAAAATTATGAGACTCGGGAGGAGGGAGTTTTAGGATGTTTTAGACTTATGGTAATTTTCCTGGAATTTTATGATTAATAAATATTATACTTCATGTGTTAAATGATTATTAGCCCGATTTGTTGTTTAAATTATTTGGAAGTTTTAAATTAATTATAATCAGTTAAAATTTTGGATTTAGATCTTGACTAGTAGAACATTGATCCCTAAATTTTTTATAGAATTTTATGTTGAGAAATTTTAGAGGTTCATTCACAATGTTTTAATATGGGCTTTTGAGCATAAAAATAAATTAGGGCTTGTACAATTGCTGGAAAATTATGATAGTTGGAACTTAAGTTTTTCTAGGCCCTTTTATATCACTGGGAATTATTTGGGAATTTTCAGAGTTACTGTTATAGCACTTCATTCACAAAGCATGTTAGATTGTAATTTAGTATTTGATTTATTATGATTTAATTACTAGCAAGAAAATTATGGGATTCTGTCAAAGTTATTTTCATGATAAAACCAGCACCCTATATTTTATTTGAATTATTTGGAGGACAAATTAAGGTAGTTTATTCATTAAGCTTGAAATAACTGAAATAATGATTAAATAAGTTTAGGCCCTTGAAAATCATTGTAAAACTATCAAACTTTGGAAACTTGATATTTAGGCCTACTATTATTTACCTTAATTTTGTGATAGCTGGAATCAAGTAGAATGTTATACCCCACGTTCAAAATGATGATATTAGACCCTTAAGAATAAATAAATAAGTTATCGGATTTATTAGGAAAATTCCAATATTTTGGATTTAGGCAAATCTTGTTAGGATAGACCCCCGATAAATAAATGGTGGCATTTGGATGAAAAAGTAAATTACGTGTAATCTTGATTATCGTGTAGCCTAGGTGAGTCCCTAGGAGGTTTGGTTTAGCACTAATGGTAGTTGGAAGATTAGGTGTTACGCGGGTATGGCGGAAGACCGTCTTTCCGTGTGGAGAGGGTGAAGAGTCAAGCTACCCTAGGTTTAGTTTAATGTAACTCTTAAAGGGAAAAAGTTAAGGTGAGAAACCAATTAAAGTAAGTGCCTTGCGAAAGGGAACTTCGGGCCGTAATGCCGCCGTCTTGGTTCCTAGTGCCCCTTGAGAGCCCTTCACGGGGAATACCGGGGGCAGTCCTGGGCTAACGTAAACTGTAATAACAAACTGGCAAGAGTAACTTAGTAACTAGGGCTACACCTTTCACAAACACTGTTGGCACAGGAAGATTGATGGGAGCTTCGGCTCTGTTTGGTCTGGAGACGGACGTTTTGGTCCGGGGAGCTTCGGCTCGGTTGGTCTGGAGACGGACGTTTTGGTCCGGGGAGCTTCGGCTCGGTTGGTTTGGAGACGGACGTTTTGGTCCGGGGAGCTTCGGCTCGGTTGGTTTGGAGACGGACGTTTTGGTCCGGGGAGCTTCGGCTCGGTTGGTTTGGAGATAGACGTTTTGGTCCGGGGGCTTCGGCTCGGTTTTTGTGTGTTTACGATTAAACTTGCATGTGCATAAAATAGGGAAAAGTTAAGTCGGTGGGTTTTCGATATCGGGGAGTTCGATTGCACCGACACCGATACCGTTGACTCGGCGAGGTGATTAGCACTTCGCCAACAGAAATCTGGTGCGCCAGCCGGCAAGACTACGCAGGCGTCCGCTTAGTGCACCAAGCGTTGAGGCGTACGATAGGTCAGATCAGTGGTGCTTTTACTGGTTTTGAGGTGGGCGAGGCCCAACCCACCGCTTCCGTCCGCCACTACGGAGGTATCCTGGGAGGTAACGGCTCCGAAAGGGGGAACTAAAGGTCTGTGTGCACAGAGTCGGGTGTGTGAGTTGCACTTGCATGTTTCATCATACCCACATGCATGTCATAGCATAATCGATTCATTTAACCCTGACACCTAAAGTATAAGTGGTATGGGACGCTTATACATTAGGACCTGCTAAACGACCCCTTGGTCTATAGGCTTGTGTGGGCAAGTTTATAAATCAAAGGTTAATTTTCAATATATATATACATGCTGTTGTTTGAGAACCGTCACCCCAACGTATAAGTGGTATGGGACACTCTATACGATGGGAGCCTTGCAGAAGATCCCTTGGCTTATGCGCTTTCGCACATAAGTTAAGGTTACTTTTCTTACTTTCTGTTTTATGTCATATTATTATAGAATTGCTAGATTAGTTCCGCTGCCATCTGTTTCTTGATTAATCTCTACCTTCATGTCCTTCCCTTTCTTCCTCTCCGCTCGGTACTTAGGAGCCATGGGGGAAGGGGTAGGGGATGATAGGGCTTAGTCTTTATGACTAACGGTTTTCGAACCGCATCATTTAGGGGATCGTGGAGCCCAGCATGGAGGAGCAGCCCCAGAGATCGGTGCGCCTGGAGATGGGGCAGTCTAGCTCCGGAGTTCATACAGCCGGGACCGTGAGTCTCGACCCTGAGTAGTTCCTGTTTTTGCTTCCGCATGAGAGACTTGTAGTGAGGACATTTTGTACCGGGCATAAGCCCGCATTTTATAGTACTCTGATTATTGTTATTCTGTGGACACTCCCTTCGTGGAGTTTTATATATATATATGATTTATTTCCAGTGGACTTGCTCTTACTTCAATTATTGTGCTACCTTTTCTGTGATCGAAGCGGCCGGCAGAATCGGCGCCTTGTGGTGATGACCCCCTTCAGGACGTGAAGGTGTCACCGCAAAGCGGCGATTCTGGGCCTAAGACCCCGGGTTTTTAGAAAAAAAAGGGGGTCTTACACATGATGAAGGATTTCCTTCGTCTGTGTGAGCCTTCTCCCTCTATGGGCGTGTGCGCAACAACCTTCCGTTCGTGGAAGACTGTTATGGACAGGCCTAACAGGTTGTTGCCTGGCCCATACACTAACCTAGCATACCTTGCTCGTTCTTTGCCCGTTGAGATTATCGAAGAATCTCTCGTTGCATACAGATCCTTCATGGGTCCCTCACTCCCTTTTTTACGAGCTTCCCTTGAGTGATGACGATCACTCTAATGTTATCCAGCAAAATGAGGATCAGGAATCCATGGGCGCTCCTGTATGGAACGCAGAGATTATTCCTGTCGACGGGGTGGCATTTGCGGATGATTTTGCGAAAGGGCCTGCTCATTCAGTGCTTGATTTTGAGAGCAGATTCACCCCTCCGCAATTTTGCCTGAGTTTGCTACACCTTTTTCTTGTGAGTCGTCTGATGATGCCGTATTTTTTGATGATTCGGTGCCTGAGGTTGCAGCAAAGTGGGATGAGGAATATTCCCTTTCCGATGCTGAGGTTTTCACCTCTTTATTGGACTAGGTCGTTCCCCTTACCACTGTGGACCTCGAGTTCTCGGAATCCTCATGATACGAATCATATGGTACCAACGATGATCTTTGCTTGGATCTCGCTGAGAGTGAAACCGGAATCACTGTCCCATATTCTGATTATTTTAGTTCTTCATCTCTTTTATTACTTGATCCCCCTTCTTTATCTGAGTCTGTGCAGGTTGAGTCCCTACGGGTACATTGGGATGACGTTGAGCCTGGTGCCCATGCCGCTGCCATCGCTTCCAACAAACCCATGGTTGACGACGCCTTGCTAGGCAAAGATTTTTTTTGTTATAAGATGAGCGAGGACCAGCGCTCCTCCTTTTCTTATTTCCTATTTCCTCTACCTGAGTTGGTCAGGTCTTATTATTCAGGTAGAGGGGTAACTGCTCTATCTCCGTATCGGTACTCGCTACCGCAACGGATATTAGGCCAATTGCTTATGCACTTTTTTTTCATAGGCCCATTAGTTAGGACTTTTCGACTTTTGAATAAGTCATGCTGGGATGACAATAACCCCAGTAATTATCTAGGAGTAGGTATAGTTAGTTATTTTTACTATTTTAAAATCTGTTTTATATTTTGTATAGCTAGTCTATGCAATTTTTGTTGGAGCTATTTTGTAGGTGGCCTTTCTTTGGTGCGGCAGAGTGAGCTAAAAATTTTCGTAGGTTTGGCTTCATGCTTTAACGCTAATCTTCTGGTATGCTCATTTGCAGAGCATTGGGTAACCTCTTCCCCCACTTTTACTTCATTGCTATAATTGTAAATCTTGTGATAGGTTGTTTAGTTTAAGTATGGTGGGGGAGAGTTATGTGTTACCTGTGCACATGTGCTACATGCACTTGCATACCATAAGAGTATTTTCATTTTCAGTTTTTATTTTATCATGACATCATTCTGCACCTACACCCATATGAGCGCTATCTTAAACACACGCTCGGCTTAAGTCAAATGTATTTCTTTTGTGTTAACTTTAAAATAGTAGGTGTTGGCTTAGGATTTTAGGGTAGAGTAGTGTGAAACTCGTGCAGTGCTCCTAATCGAGTACTCATGGTTTGTGTAGAAATAGTATAGATTTAATTTTTCTTTATGCTCGTAGATTAATACTTTTCTGCATTTGTAAATATCGTTTGTACTACTCAAAATTGCTGAATCCGTAGTAATCAAACAGTAAAGTAGGAATGTGTGTGACCGTCACTAGACTCGTTTAGCTCGAGTAGGGAGGAAGGATCATCTTTCTTGGTGGTAAGAACTTGCCCCAAGCTACTCTCGAAGCATTGGTGCATGGTTAGTCCAGCGTGAGTGTGATGTAGGACGTCACTTTGTCTAGTTTGAGCCTTGTACCATGCCTGACGTCTATCCGTTGCTATCCCCGTTGAGCCTATCCCTTCCTTTGGCCTCCCTACGCCTCGCTACCAAAGCCATATTGCCTTTCCTACTCGCACATCCGGATGTGGTCGCTCGGTTAGCTTACTTTATTGTCATTTGTATCCGTTATGTGTGACAGTTATGTGGGTATTTGTGCAGCTTGTGGTGTTGCCGTGTTTTTGTATTTGGTTTCGGCTATTTGGATAAAAAGAAAAAAAAGAGAAAATGTAAATGAAATGAAATTTCCCAATTGGGAATAAAAGAAAACAAATTTATACTATTGTTTAGTTGTGAAATTTTTTTTTGTATTGTGTTCGGGTGGGTGTGCACGCACAGTAAACAAATCCAAGTCTGGTGGTGCGCCACACGTGTGCGCCATTGTACATAGCTGTGAGTGTTTTCGGGCGGTCTCATTTTTGAGGTGCGGGTCCGTATTGTTTACCTTTGTCTATCCCGCCTTCGCCTAAGCCTATATTAAACTAAAAGTCCTACGGATTCACGCTTGAGTCAAACTAGCGTCGTGGAGAGAGTGTGAATGGGCAAGCGTATGGTCTTCGACATTGGTGGATTCCTTTGGAGGTGATCCTGAGCCCCGGTCTTTGGCAATGCTCACCTTAGTGGCCTGTCTACTTTCTTCCTACGCGCGACCTGACGATTCCCCAGCATTCCTATATTGAGTAGCTACAGTATTTATTTACGCCTGTCGAAATGTATAAACTCCGTAGCATAATTAAAAAGTTTTTCTATTATATTTTTTGCACCCATGAGTATTTGATTTCTTGCTTTACTTTATTTTGAAATTTCTAAGCCAACTAGCTATTTTTGAGTCCACAGAGAGATGATTTGCTCGGGATGAGCAAATGTTTAAGTCTTGTGGTGTGATGAGTCTGATATTTATGGGGGTTTTCAGACTCATCTGGGCTTGTTTTCTCACTCGTGCACTGCATTTCAACCGGATTTCAGTTATATTTGCATCGTTCGGTCATTGACAGTTTCGTGCACTATTTTGGCCCAATGGTGTGCAATTGCGCATTCTATTTTCGGGGGTAAGCACATGGTGCTCACCATGGTTCTTTCCAGTTGGTTTCATTGCTGTGCAGGTAGTCGGGACGTCCTGGACTCATTTTCTAGTTTCTGTGCAAAACGCACGGTCGTGCGTTGTTCTTCTCGCACGGACTCTTCCAATCATGCGTTTTACATAGCAATTCTTGGGACTTCTGTGGCTACACGTGCATTTTGTTCCCGCGCGGTTTCGGCCAGACCGTACGAGAAGGAATCGCACGGTCTGCATATGTTTCTCTTGATTTCTTCTTTCTGTGGTTAATCGTACGTTTTTATTCATGCACAGGCGGAAGAGCCCGTGCACGAGTAAAATGCACGGTTCTCCTGTACCAGCACTGCCTTCCTGCGCTCTGTGTTTACCCGTGCAATTTCCTTCATGCACGGGAGGAAGCGCCCTTGCGCGAGGAAATGCACGGGTCAACGCATCTCTCCTGCAAGCCATTTTCTGCGTGCCAAAATCGCACGGTTCACGCACGGTCGTGCGCTAGACCGTGCGTGACCAATTTTCTGATCTTTTTCTATTTAAGTGCAGATTTCCTGCCATTTTCAGACAGCTTTATCTAGAGCCATTCCAGCCACCTTTTAGGGCAAAGTTTCGCCTTTTCACCTCCATCCTTCATCTTCCACCAAGGAGAGAAGCTTCGACCATGCTCGTGAAGCCTACACCTTGTCGGTGCTTGGTCTCGGCCTTCTCCATCATCTCTTGAGCTCCATTTCATGGTTTGGCGTCGTATCCATCTAGAAAAGAGAAGCATGCAACTTTCTTCCGCATTGTGACACGAAGATGACGGGTCCATTGGAAGGTAGTGACAGCCCTTCTCTACTCCGGACGTAGTTGAGGACCGAGCTTGGACTCGGATTGACAACCCGACGAATCCTTCCACGACCCCTCGACGAGCCTTCAGATTCGGTCTATCTCTTGACTTGTTCGTGCTTTCTTGCTGAATATTGGTGTTTAAATATATTTATATTGATGATGTGCACTTTAGCTATAAACTTTTTGTGATTCATGTCTATGTGAACTTTTATTGTTTTACACTTTAGTTGCTTGAGTTGCGCCCACATAACCATTCGCTGCCACAACCTGTTTTGCCGTTCTAGAAATTACTAGAACTGTGTGTAGCGAAGAGGTGCTCTCGACCCTCATTCCGTAAGCCTACTCGTCCATCCGTCCAGCGATTCAGTGCATAGCGGCCCGTATAGTCTTCCATCCCGCCTGACAAAGCATCGCATAGCGGTGTTGCATATGAGTAGATTGTTAGCATTTTACTTTATTTTTCCACAGCAATCAAAAACCCCTTCATTAGCTCCGACATAAGGACTTCAATCTCAATTCCTCTTTGATATTAACCCCCCACCCCCCTTACTGTGTTCCCTCGATATCGATACTTGGGGAAATTCGCCCATTTTATACTACTTCTGCGACTGGTACACTTGCCGTTCAATGCATGACCAGGCCTGGGTCACACGTGTATCTTGGATCAGCCTACGTGATAGGGCCATGAAATTTTATTCTTCTTTTCTTAGGACATCGATCATTTCTTATTTATAATTGTTTGAGATTTCTCTCCTGCTGATGAGCTTATGTTTATTGTATATTGTTTTCATAGCTTTTCACTACTTAGCTTTCTTTAGGCGAGTGTGCACAAGATTCCCTTGCTTTTGTAAGCCTTCCTCAGGCGGCTGTGAGGCTGTTTAGCGGGCTCGCACGGCTTGCTCCACTAGCCTTGGCGGGGAGCGAGCCAACCATCTGCCGAATGCAATTCAGCGTGACTCGCCTACCTCTTTCGGCGGATGTGAGTCGCAGCTCACCCACCTCTTTTGCGGACGCAAGTCAGCGCAACACGCTGCCGAATAACTTTTGTAGCATTGTGGCGAGCTGATAGGAACCTGTGGCGGGCCCGAAAGTCGAAGCATCGGGGCACGTTTTTGCTATCCGCACATTTCCTGCCGACGGGATGTTTTCCCGCCTTTTTTACCCTATAAATAGGCCCTGCCGCCCTTTCTTACCTACCACATTTAAGACTTCCGCTCCTTAGTTCCTATGACTACCAGCCCATCCGCTCTTTGCGAGAACTACAGCGTCCCGCTCAGCGATTACTGAAGGTGATGCTAATGGGCGAAGCAAGCGCACCCAGACCTTCTTCGAAAACTCTTTCTCCTACGCCACCATTACTGAAGGTGAATTTCTTGATGCGATTGGTGACTTCATCCAACCTGGCTTTGTGGTTAGGCGATTCGGGGAGGAGGAGAAAATAAATGACCACTCAAAAGAGGAACTCGCCATTCCCATACCTCACTTTGATGCGGGCCTCCGGCTTCCCATATGCCCTGAGGTCCGCCTAATCCTGAAGTACTTTGGGGTCGTCCTCGGCTAGATGACCCCCAATTCTATTGTTGTTGAGGTCGGGTTTGTCTGTTTCCTGCGGGAAGAGCTGTTTGAGTTCAGCCTTGCCATCTTTCGCAAGATGTTCTCCTTCCGGGCAAACAAGGATGGAAAAGCCTACTTCTCCAGCAATCACATCAAGGTGCGGGAGACAGTAAATAAGAGCCATAACTGGCTAAAGAAATTAATCATCATTAAGGGCGACTTCGGCAACGTCCCCATCTCGTCGGTCCAGTTTAGTGAGGTGATCTACTGCCCCTAGCCCGGGGGTCCATAAAGACGAGCTGCGTGGTTTCTTCTAAGGGAAGAACTTTGAAGTCTTGTCCCTTCGCAGGAACGTGGACAGCCTCGCCCACGTCCCTCCCGGAGGAGGTAAGCTGCTCGCACCTTCATCTCTTTTCTTACTTAGCCCATTTTTCTTCTTTTCCTTAACTCTCTTTCCACAGGTGAGCGAGACATTCCCCTGCATCCTCCTTACGAGAGTGCGCGAGCCACTTCTGGCGAGCTCTCCCATTCCAAGGCGACGGCTGCCGCACATCGCGAGACCCTAGCCACTGCTTCCTAGAAGCGGGACACCTGCGAACAACCTTTTCCTCTGCCGCCGCCCTAGAAGGCTAAGGCCGTGGGCGGCGCACCTCTCGTAACCCAGGAGAAAGGAAAGGCTCCGGCAGACCATCAAATTGAAGATCTTGCTGCCCTGAGTTCCTCGACCGACGACTCTCCTAGTGAGGCGGCTGGCACCTCCAGGTCGCGAGGAGAGGGGCTCGCCTCTAAGACGGTGCTTAGAGAGCACCATAATTTTGGCTTCAGCGAGCGACCTTTTGACGAGCTCGACGTTTCCCTCCTTCAGTGGGACAAGGAGGCGAACCGAGCCTCCATCTTCACCCTATTGCCATGTTGGTTGGGGTAGGAAACCAACAGTGGGGAGGCTTACGCCTTCTCATTCGTCCTCTATGCACGGGAAGACGCCGCAATCTTCAATGAGGAGGCCACGAGAGTTCTCATGCATGAGAGCGCGCGTGCCAAACTCTGTAGCCTGGAGCTGGCTCATATTATGGGAAGGCGGTGCACGCAGCTAGAGCGGAACACCCCCCCCCCCCCCCCCCCCCGCTCAAAAAACTTGCTGATGAATAGGAAGAGGCCCGCCATCTTGCTCAGGAGGAAGCGAAGCACCAGAGGGAACGAGCGGACACAGCCGATGTTGTCCTCACCGGATACCTGGGGGTGGTAAGTCCGATGACTCGCACTAGTTGCTTTAATATTTCTTGCCCTTTTCTCATGATCTTTTTGTAACATCCCGTTTCGCGCTAGACCCCTCACACTTGTTTTTGAATTAAGGGAGTTGACTCGGGCTCGGGGTGCGCCAGACTCGACAAGTAAAATTCGTCAGATATCATCGCGAATATACGACCAATTCTTTGAGTATGACTTGTGAGTTAAGACCAATACTATTCATCTAATATTGTCACGAATAACCGACGAATTTGTCGAATATATAAGTCAAACGTGACTTAGAATATTTCCTGGACCCATGGAGTCTAGTGTGTTGAGTGCACTCAATGACATTCGACGAATTAGGCTTAGGCATCGAGTGGACTCAACACCACTCGACGAATGTGTACTTAAAGTATTTTCTAGAAATGGGGCGTTGAGTGCACTCAATGCGGCGTTGAGTGTGTTGAGTGCACTAAACGCCATTCGACGACCTATAATGAGGCATTGAGTTGACTCGACACCACTCAACCCATTTGACTTTGAAAGATATTTGGTATGATTGGTGTCGAGTGCGTTTAGTGCACTCGATACCATTAACTGAAAGGCGTCTAGTACATTGAGTGCACTCGACGCCACTCAATGCTTTTACTCAGGATTATTCGGAGAGCTGTGGCATCGAGTGCGTTGAATGCACTCGACGCCACTCGATGACTCGTCGAGTAAGGAAGGTATACTCGACGATTTAAACTTGGGAAGTGCTGGACTATGTATGGCGTTGAGTGGTCATGATGAATCTCAATGATTCGTAGAGTAAGTGTACGATACTCGACGATTCATCGAGTAAGGGTTCCTTACTCGACAATTTTGACTTCGCTAATTTTTTGTCGCAATCTGCTTGCTGTCACGTGTCTGGCTTGAACTAGATTTTCGGGAATTGTGCCCAAATGATTGCATTGGGCGCATCTTCTCGAAAAGACATATTTAAAGCTATAATTGGCGGCCCAATGTCTGGCCGAAACGTGGCAAAGCAGTTAACCCTAATTTCTTATTATAAAAAGAGACTCGCGGAAAACCCTAGCCTTCACTTTGCCATTTTTGCCGAGCAATTATCTATGTCGAAATCGTCGGAAGAGAAGCAGATCGTCAGAGCCGATTTCCTTTCCGTGAAGCACGATACTAACAACGAGGAAGTATGCCGCAAAGGAGGGTGACGAGATCTATGGCCGGAATTTCCAAAAATGAGGTGAGCTTCCTACCCTCTCCCTTGGTGCTAGATCTCTAGTTATTCCTAGGAGAGATATCGACTCAAAAAAGTCTTGATTGTGAAAAGAAGGTTTTTAGGAAGAGGCCATGCTAGTACTTGTGTCCTAGAGATGAGACATCTTTGACCACTCCTTCCTTCTATGTGAAGATGAGGACTTGGTTTCGTGAAGAAAGTTTGCCTTTTGAGGGTGAATAAGGGAGGAGGAATCCTGGATGGGATTTGGTAATTTTGGTTAGAGGAGGAAGAAGAACCGATGTCGTTCGTTTCGCTTTAAGATGTGCGCATAAATCTATTTTTTGCGTGCAGCGAACTTCGAGGCCGTTTTCGGACACAACGAGGCAATATCTGGGCTTTTGGCTAAACACAAAAGTCATAGCACATAGAAATACCTTTCCAACGAGTGGTTAAATGTCTTCATGCGAGTACTATAGCCACAGGAAAGTCTGATCGATCTTGTTGCACTGTAAACCTGCAGAAATCTGTTTTCTGCACGCAACAGACTTCGAGGCTGATTTCAAGTACGCTATTTTCTGATCTGGGTGATGGACCGAATATCAAAGTTTTATTCCTTGGAAATACCTTTCAAATGGATGGTAACACATCATCATACAAGTCTCGTATACTCAAGAATGGCCGATCGAAGTGGCTGTACAGTCAAGTCTTGTACTTAATTCTCTCGGGTTAGTATAGTATTGGGCTTTGTTTGACTTAAGAAATGGTAAGGATATTTGTAGGGCTTTCGAGTGAATTTGGCCCTATCAGAATGTATTAAACAAATGGTTTGGAAACACAATTAGGCATGATCATAATTTGTGGAATGGGACAGGTTTGGAGAAAGGTGAGAAGCTTTGTAGTCGAACGAGTAAACCGTGTATTCATGTTAATAAAAAGGTGTGAACTTTTTTATGCTGATGAGATTACCACAATGGAAACATAGCGGTAGATGGATGCTTGATCCTTAAAATAAATTGGGAAAGGTTGACGCATCGTCATGATGTTTGTTAAATAAGGAAGTTGTAAAGTGGTCCACTGCTTAGAGTCGTGTTTCCCCACGCCTAGCAGTGTGGAATTAATGTGTTGTGTAAGGTGGATTTCCACCTGTGTTAATAAAGAACCCTTGCATGCTTGGATGCCTGGGAAATGTGGAAGGGTGTAGTGCATGTTTTTGACCGCAAAGAATTGATAATGATGAAAAGAGGCTTTGGTCGGTTGGGCTTAGTACTCGGTGCTCATTCCCGAGGCTTGTTCTGCGCCGAATAGAAGGTTGGGCTTAGTCCTTTAGTGATACGCTCTCATAGGCTCCTTCTGTGCCACGACAATGTGAAACTGCCTGTGGTGTGAGTCGACACGCGGTGTCATAATCCTGGGTTAAGGATAATGTGGCAGGTTTACGGGCTCGCCAGTCGTCGCACCGACGGGAGTTGAAATATAGACTTTGGGCGATTGGGCTTGGTCCTCGGTGCTCATTCCCGGGGCTCCTTCCGTGCCAAGTGGACAGTTAGGCTTGGTCCTTTGGTGATGAGCTCCCATAGTCTGCTTTTGCGCTACGATGATAGGATAGTAGGGCTTGGTCCTCAGTGCACACCTACCCGAGGCTCCTTCTGAGCCGTAGTACGCATGTGAGCTTTGCTGTTGTTTTCTTAGCGTTGAGGCATACAGAGGCCTAGGCTTGGTAGTGTCTGTGCGAACAGATAAGTAGAAACTATAAATTGGAATAACTGAAATTTTTATTATCCAAAAAATTCAGTATTACAAAGTTATGGCCTCCCTTTTATAGAATGGAGGAGATGAGAAAGATTATCAATAGGCAATGTGAGACTAAATAATTACAGGTATAAGCGGTTTAACAAAAACAAGCCGAATAGGCCGCACGGTTAGACGAATAGGCTAACCGCTCGGCAACCATCAGAAGGAGAGAACAAGCCGCCAAAGGAGACAGCCAGACCGCCCAGTCTCTAAGTCACCTGAGACAAACCGTCAGACCGCCCAGACACCAAACAATAATAGTCCGGCTATCAAACCATTGGATAGAAACCGCCAGACCGCACGCTCCCTAATCCACAAGATTTAGACCACTAGACCGCCCGGTCTCTAAGCTGCAACACTCCCCCTCAAGCTGGAGCATATATATCGATCATGCCCAGCATGTCGCAAATGTGAAGATAGGAGGCGGATAACGGCTTGGTGAAGATATTAGCCAATTCTTTATCGGAGGTGATGAACAGAGTACAAATTTGTTCCTTCAAAATCTCTTCCCGAATAAAGCTGTAGTCGACTTCAATGTGCTTTATTCTCTCATGGAAGACTAGATTTTTGCAGATATATATAGCGGCCTTGTTATCACAAAACATAGGTAGAGGATGGTTGTAGACCTATCCTAAGTCAAGCATGAGAGCCCGTAACCACTTCAAATCACATGTTGTCGATCCCATACTTCGATATTTTTCTTCTGTAGAGGACCTGGAGACGACCGACTGATTCTTGTTCTTCCAACTCACAAGGTTTCCCCCCACAAAGGTGCAAAATCCCGATGTTGACTTGCGGTCTCCTTTGTCATCAGCATAGCTCGAATCTGAGTACGCTTCAACCCTAAAATGACCATTCTTCTAAAAGATTAGTCCTTTACCAGGTACTGATTAAACATACTCCAATATCCTTAGGGCAGACTGTAGATGGCACTCCCTAGGAGCTTGCATGAATTGGCTAACCTTGCCTACAACATAGGATATGTTGGGTCTGGTCACCGTGAGATAGATGAGTTTACCCACCAGAAGTTTGTACCTCATAACACCTAAAAGAAGAGGAGAGTTATCCGTCCGGTTTTTATCTTCTCCAGTCATCATGGGGCATCAGGCAGGTTTATCCCCAATCAACCCTGCTTCTTTTAGCAAATCAAGAGCATACTTGCATTGGGAGAGGACTAAGGATTTAGGCTTCTGAGAGATTTCTATCCCTATAAAGTATTTTGGAGAGCCCATATCCTTTGTGACCAGGTGTTGACGAAGAAGCTTCTTTGTCAAGGCTATCCTAGCCTGGTCATCTCCAGTGAGAAGAATATCATCCACATATACCGCAAGAACCACCAGACCCAAGGAGGTTTTGCGAACGAATAAAGAGTGATCGGCAGAACTTCTCGTAAAACCCACGGTCGCCACAATCCCGCTAAACTTGTTAAACCAAGCCCGAGGGATTTGCTTTAGGGCATAAATAGCCTTCTTTAGCCGGTATACCTGTGTCTCCCCCTGAGCAACATATCCTGGATGTTGCTCCATGTAGAAATCCTCCTGAAGATCCCCATATAGAAAATCATTCTTGACATCCAGTTGGGAAATGGGCCAATCCCTGTTGAAAGCCACAGAGAGGAGGACCCTGATAGTGTTGAAACGAGCAACTGGAGAGATGGTGTTAAAATAGTCATCACCATAATTCTGGGTAAAGCCTTTGGCAATAAGGCGGGCCTTGTAACGATCCACACTACCGTCCGGACTGAACTTCACCACAAGGACCCAGCGACAACTAACAACATCTGTGCCGAAGGGAGGAGGAACAAGGGTCCACGCACCCCATTCAGTGAGAGTAGTAATCTCCTCATCTATGGCAGCCTTCCAATAAGGAACAGTAAGGGCCTCCTGGTAGGAACATGGGGTGGCAGTGGCAGAGATAGCTAGTGAAAAATCCCTGCGATAAGGGGTAAGACGATCATAGGAAACAATAGAAGCAAGCGAGTGCTGGGTACACTCCCGCACCCCTTTGCGAAGAGCAATGGGAAGATCCAGGTCAGCGTGTTCCTCAGCATCCAGAGCATCTGTGATTGATAGAGCTGGCCCAGGAGTAGAGAGCAACGACGACAAATAAGAGGGAGATAGTAGAGGTGAATAGAGAGGAGGAGACGATGGAGATGGTGGAGGTGGAAAAACCTCGGTAGGGATCGAAGGGTTGGAGGGAACAGTAGGAGAATCAGAAGCCGTAAGAAGAAGAGATGAGTCGTCAGAGAAATAGGAAGCATTCTCAAAGAAAGTTACATCGGCGGAGATGAACTGATTGCGAAGAATGGGGTCAAAATAACAATTGCCTTTCTTAGTGGCAGAGTACCCCATAAAGACACATTTGGTGGAGTGAGGGGAGAGTTTGTCACAGTTGGCGGAGGGAGCGTGCACAAAATCAATACACCCAAAGATATGTAGACGGAGAGGAAAAGGTTACTTTCCCAGATAGAGAATGTAGAATGGGGTTTGATCATGGAGAATCGTGGAGGTAATGCGATTGATAAGATAGCAGGAAATGAGAACTGCATAACCCCAATAGGAGCGAGGGACATGCATCTGCGTCATCAGAGTGCGAGGGACATCAAGGAGATGACAGTTTTTGCGTTCCGCCACTCCATTTTGTTGTAAGGTATAGACGCAACTCGTTTGATGAACAATCCCATGTTGCATACAAAAAATGAAAAAGCTTGACTAATATACTCCTTAGCATTATCAGAGTGGAATATTTTAATTGAAACACCAAACTGAGTTTGAATTAAATGATAAAAAGATGTCCATACATTGAATAATTAAGAGCGATCTCGTAAGAGATACACCCAAGTACATTTAGAAAAGTCATCAATAAAGGTAACAAAATAAGAACTACCCCGACCAACGGTGAGGGTAGGAGCAGGACCCCAGACATCGGAGTGAATGAGATCAAACGGACGGGTAGAGCCACGACCTTGCTTTGGCGGGAAGGCGAAACGGTGATGCTTGCCAAGCTGATAGGCATCGCAGTTTAGAGTAGAACTGTGTGGAGAGAGGTGGGGCAGAAGCTGGCGAAGAAGCCGTGGAGGAGGACGATTAAGGAGGAGATGCCACTGTAGAAGATCCGTAGAGGAGGAGGAGAAGGCAGACAGAGCAGAAACATTATCGAGGAATTAGAGACCGCTACTCTCAATCCCAGAAGTAATCGTCCATTGGGAGCTCGGATCCTGAAAAGAACAAGAAGTTGGAGTGAATGTGACGGAGCACTGAAGTTGCTCGCATAAAGAGGTAACTGACAATAAATTGCACGGAAACTTGGGCACATAAAGAGTGTCTGCCAAGCTAAGAGACAGAGTGACATGAACCACTCCCATCCCATGGACCGAGGAGGGAGAGCCGTCTGCAACGAGTACTGGGGGCAACCAATCATGTGTTTCTAGGAGAGAAAAGCACTGATGATTTCCCGTCATGTGATTAGTTGCACTAGATTCTATCAGCCATTTACCTTGAGTAACCACGTTGACACTACTTGATGATGTGACCACCGAGGCAAATGGCTTTGAGGAGGGGGTGGAAGAGTCACCATAGGGGCGAAGATGTGGATGTTTCATCCAGCAGCGATCCACGGTATGCCTGGTGCGGCCATAGTGAGAGCAGAGGAAGCGGAAAGGGCCATTCCTGCCGAACATGTGGTTACGACTACTAGAGCCACTTCGTTGAGTCTGGTGAGCATAGTTGTCCGGTGGAGAAGGAGAGGATGTTGAAGTAGAGAGGAAACTGCGGCAATACGTGCAGCAGTGGCATCCAAGGTGGGAGAGTCCCCTCACCCAGAATTTGCTGGCGCATCATTTCATAGGACTCAGGAAGTCGCAGAAGATAGCATACAACGAGAAGCTCCTGGAAGTACTTGTGCTGCTCGGCCAAATCCGTAGAGAAGGGGCGATTCTGAAGAATATCATCCCCAAGAGCCTGAACTGTTGATAAGCAGCAGTAGGAGACATGGAATGACGGGAAAAGAGGTCCGCATATAGGGTATAGATGCGGGACGTCTGAGCCCCCTTCGAGTGCAGAGCAGCAAGCTGAATCCAAGCCGTCTTGACTGTCTCATCATGACGAATGACAGGAAGGCATTCATCTGAAAGGTTGTTAGCTAGTAAAGTACGCACAAGCATGTCTCTAGCATCCCAGTCGTCAAAATGAGAGGAAGTGGGAGGAGGAGGGTCATCAGTGAGATGGTGGCATTTGCGTTGTGAGCAAAAAAGAAAGGTGAAGGAGACACTCCAATCTGGGTAGTTGGAACCGATGAGTTTGGAGATGGTGCCTAGGTTCCCGGAAGGAGCAGGAGGAGGAGGCGGATTGGCCACGGGAGTAACGGAGGTGGCAGAGGTATCAGAAAGAGCCATGGAAGAGAAGAGACAAGAAGCCGCGCGAGAAGATAATAGTCCGCACGAACAATAAGTAGCAGAGACCACGCGAAAAAAAAGAAATTTGTGAGAATAAGAAGAGACCACAGCGGACAAAGGAAAAAAAACCGAAGCAGACATAAGACATGGTTCTACAGCAGTCACGGTGTTAACACACTAGCGACATGGAAGGACACGACCAAGAAGCAGAACAAAGCATAGGGAAATAAGTCGTGCAACTAGAGAGAAGGCCGCGCGAACAGGAGATAGAGAAGACCGTGCGAACTGGAAGGAGTTTGCGAGAAAGGAAAGCAGGGTGTACGAATAGGGCAGAGACCGCACGAACATATACGGAGCCACGCGAATCAAAGGAAATCGCAGGGAGAAAAGAGGAAGAGAAACCGCGAAAATAGGTCGCTGATAGAAAAAAATACGGAGTGAGATGAGAGGTCGTGCACACAAAGGGAAATGACAAAGAAGAGAAGAGAGGACGCGTGAACAGACCACAAGAAGAAGGGCAAACTACACGGACAGAAGAAGGCACCAAATCAGGCGGAAAAGATCGAGTCCTCTGATACCATGTGAGAACAGACAAGTAAAAACCAGAAATTGGAATAACAGAAATTTTTATTATCCAAAAAAGTCAGTATTACAAAGGTATGGCCTCCCTTTTATAGAATGGAGGAGATGAGAGAGATTACAAATAGGCAATGTGGGACTAAATAATTACAAGTATAAGCAGTTTAACAAAAACAAGCCGAACTGGCCACGTAGTTAGACGAATAGGCTAACCGCCCGACAACCATCAGAAGGAGATAACAAGCCGCCATAGGAGACCGCCAGGCCGCCCGGTCTCCAAGTCACCTGAGACAAACCGTTAGACCACCTGGACACCATACAGCAACAGTCCGGCTACCAAACCGCTAGAGAGAAATACCAGACTGCGCGTCCCTAATCCGCCAGAGTCAGACCTCCAGACCGTCCGGTCTCCAAGATGCAATAGTGTGGATGCCCGCCTAGTAGTATAGAAGTCCGCTCTACTGTCACCGTCTGACCACTACGGATGATGCCTGAGAGGTTAGCTACCTGCTCGAAAAGTGGGAACAACAAGTCTGTGTTTACATATTTATTGCATGTGCATGATCATGGGTGAGTCATTGTATTGCATTCATATCATTACATACATTACATACACATGATCTTCATCGTATTTGTTTGTATGGGCACTCCTATACGATGAGTTACTTTACTATTTAGCAGATCCTTAACTTATATGTCTGTATGGTCACTCATATAAGTTAAGTTACTTCCTATCATAGATTCATATTTAATATTGATGTTGATGGTAGAACTGCTAGAATATATATTATATATTCTCAAATATAAAATATAATTAAAATAAATAGCTAAGAGCATGAGTTAAAAATGAGTCTTCAAGTGGGCTTAGCACGCCGCGGACGGAGGTTGTAACGTAGTTGTCCGTTAGCGTCATCATGGCTCCTAAAGTCTTTATGTTGTAGCACCTTGGCAACCGGATCATCATCAATTAGAGGTGGCGAGGCCGCGGCATCAATCATCCTACCCCACTCAAAATCACATATCTCGGATGCATGGTCCAAGAAGTAGAGATGGAGAAGAGCGGAATCCAAGCATCGACGCTCCGTCTCGAGCACCCATGAGTCATCCGAAGGGGGGCGGTCACGCCAGCGGATGAGGAAGAGGTAGGCATCACCATCAGTAGTAGCAAGTGGCTCAGCCGCAAGTATCATATCTAGAGTAAGAAACGTCCTTGCAAACCTGGGGAACATGTTAGCAGTAGGAATAATGGAATGCAACACATCATCCGATGATATACCTATACAGACCGTAAGAGAGAGATCATCCAAACTACTACTTCCCAACCCATGAGAATTTTCAGTGGAATGAGAGGACGACAAAGAATTCAACTTTTCTGGAGGCGAAACAAACATCATCAAATTCGAGACGTTAAAAATGGGGTAGATACCCCAATCAGCAGGCAAATCCAAAATGAAAGCATTATTACCTAGCTTCTTTATAATTCGAAAAGGGCTGACGCCCTTTGGTGCTAACTTTTTAAGGGTTCCAGTTGGTAGTCGTTCGCGAACTAACCGGACTAAGACCAGATCGCCAACTTTAAAGTGTGACACTCTCCTATGTTGATTAGCGTGTGCTTGATAAGACTCGTATTGTGTAGTCAAGGTAGCTCGTATACGTGTGTGTAGGTCATGAATGTGTTGGGCGAAGGATTGTTTGAATTGACTTTCTTTGTATGTTGGAGGCAACAGAACCATGTCAAGTGGCACAGGGGCCTTGTACCCGTGGAAAATCTCATTGGGAGACATACCCGTGGACCTATTTTTAAATTATTGTAGGCCAATTGGGAATGGGGAAGAAGTAGATCACAAGTACTTTTATGATCGCTCACAAGATATCTAAGAAGATTCCCCAAGCTCCGATTAACCACTTCCGCGTGCCAATCGATTTGTGGATGGTAAGCGGCGGAAAACAATAATTTGGTACCCATTAAAATCCAAAGTGTTTTCCAAAAATAACTCGTAAACTTGACATCTCTATCCGAGACTATTGTCTTCGGCACTCCACGGTGACAAACGACTTCTTTAAAATACACGCAATGTGAGACGCGTCGTTGGTCCTACTACACGGAATGAAATATGCCATTTTAGAAAACCTATCCATAACTACAAAAATAGAATCGTGATGGCGTAAAGTGGTGAGTAGGCCTAGAACAAAATCCATACTCATGTCTTCCCATGGTGTGGAAGGGATAGGCAAGGGTGTATATAATCCTACGTTGGTTTTGGTGCCCTTGGATACCTGACAGGTATGACAGCTACTTACTACCCTTCCCACCATCGCCTTAAGTTTTGGCCAGTAAAATTTCTCCTCGATTAGCGTGATGGTCTTATCCCTACCAAAGTGGCCACTCAACCCTCCTCTGTGCAGCTCCCAGATGATATGAAGTCGGAGGGATGACTGTGGGATACACAACTTCCCATGCCTAAATAGATAGCCGTCCTTAATAACAAACACAGATATATTCATGGGGGAGCTATCCTGGGCAGATAAATAAGACTCCCTAAAATATGGGCAGGTAGCGTACTCATCTTTAACTCGCTCAAATCCTACAATATTAACCTCTATAGTGGAAAGCAAGATGGTAAGGTGACTAAGAGCGTCCGCGACTCGGTTGTCTGTACCCTTAAGGTGCTTAAGATTAAATGTGTAACCTTGTGGGAAAGCTACCCACTTAGCATGACGCGGGGTTATTTTATGCTGGCCATTAATGAAGCGCAAAGATTCGTGATCGGAGAGGATCACAAACTCCTTGGAGAGGAGATAATGCCTCCAATAGTGTAAGCATCGAACAACCGCATAAAACTCCCTATCGTAGTTTGAATAATTTAGCTTAGTGCCAGATAACTTCTCACTAAAGTAACTAACTGGATGCCCCTCCTGACTCAAGACACCTCCTATTCCCACTCCAGAAGCATCACAAGTTAACTCAAAGTCATTGGTGAAGTCAGGTAGATGCAATACAAGTGCCTCTGTCATAAGCTTCTTAATGTGTTGGAAAGCATGGGTGGCAGACTTTGTCCATGTGAACTCTCCCTTCTTCATGCATTCAGTAATGGGGGCCATGATGCTACTAAAGTCACGTATAAAACGGCGATAAAATGTCGCTAACCCGTGGAAGCTACACACCTCTCGTATAGTGGTCGGCTTGGGCCATTCCTTAATGACTTGAACTTTACTAGGGTCAAATCTGATGCGCTCCGATCCAACTATGTAACCTAAGAACTCCACTTCAGGGACATAGAAAGTGCATTTATTAAGATTAAGAAATAATGTTTCCTTTCGCAGGGTGGAAAGAATCACTCTCATGTGGGAGATGTGCTCGGCGGGGGTGGTGCTATAAATCAATATGTCATCAAAATAAACTACCACAAACTTTCCCATGAATGGTTGAAAGACGTGGGTCATCATCCGGGAAAAGGTACTGGGAGCGTTGGATAGCCCAAAGGGTATCAAAAACCACTCGTACAACCTATCCTTAGACTTAAACGCAGTCTTCCATTCGTATCCCTCACGTATCCTAATCTGGTGGTATCCACTCCGAAGATCTAATTTGGATAATATGGTGGCGCCGGATAAGACATCTAAGAGATCATCTAAACACGGGATAAGGAACCTATACATCATCGTAATCTTATTGATAGCCTGGCTATCTACGCACATCTGTCATGTACCATCCTTCTTGGGGGCAAGCAAGGCTGGTACAGCATATGGACTCATGCTAGTCCTACTGAATCCCTTCTTCAACAGGTCCTCAATCTGGGCCTGTAACTCCTTGTGGGCAACGGGATGGAGTCGATAATGGGGCTGATTGGGCAAAGAGGAGCCCGGGATGAGATCTATCGTGTGATGAATATCTCTAAGCGGGGATAATGATGATGGCAACTCCTCCGGGTACATGTCCTTATATTTATCCAATAGTGCCCGTAACTCCCTGGGCAGATCACTCAAAACACTAGAATCAGGCTTCATACTCAAGAGAACTAGAGCATACATCATCCCCTTAAGAAGCGGGTCCATCACAAACTCCTTCTTACCGACTAGACTCAATGTCCTCCTCTCTACTGGGATAGTGGTGTCCTTAGCCAAAACTACTAGCTCCTGTGGGATTGTCAGCCTAAAGTTAATGGTTTTGTTATTGAATTTAAATTCATATGTGTTAGCTCTACCAAAATGCATCACATCACGGTCATAAAGCCAAGGGCGGCCTAATAACATGTGGCAAGTGTCCATCAAAAGGACATCACACCAAACCTCATCAGTATATGATTTAAATGAGAGAGGGACTAGGCATCGCTTGGTAACCGGAACGGTGATCTTGTTTATCCAAGCTACCTGATATGGGTTCGGGTATGGTTCCGTAGTCAGGGTCATGCGTGCAACGGCGTTCTCAGAAATGACATTCACACAGCTATCACTATTGATAATCAGTTTGCAGAGTTTCTCACCACTCTTAAAAATCAGAGAAAATATGTTCTCCCTCTTCTAATCATCTAACGGACGATGAGTGGTAAAGATACAATGCATCACCATAAGGTAGTGATCGTCCTCTAAATCACTTGGGACCCCTTATGGGTCACTCTCTTAAGAAGCCTCATACACCAAATAAGCGGGATCGGTAGTCGTCTCTAAAAGGGCTATGGCCTTAGTCTTCGTAGGGCATTCAAAGGCATAGTGACCTTGAATGCGGCAAGAGGAACATGTAGCATTGGTCGTGCTAACCTTTCCTATGGGGACACACTCACTCGTGGGATTCCTAGCGTTCCGAACAGTGATCACTACAGACTTTGACTCGGTGGACCTAAACTTTCCCTTATCCAGATATGTGGAAGCAGATGCTCAAGCTGTGGACTTATTCTTCGCATGGGAATCGCGGGAGTGGGCCTTAGAGTTCAAATGTTTTTTAATGTCGAGGGAGGCATTGAATGTCATATTCAGGTCCATATGATCATAGCGCAAGAGCTTTATTTGAATCTCGGGTTGAAGCCCTTTATGAAATCTAGATAAGGTGACCTCGGGGGTCTCCCTAAGATCACAATGCACCATACGGTCATTCAGCTCTCCCATGTATTAAGCTACCAAATTTGAGCCCTACCGCAGGGTGGCAAGCTTGTCGAACATCTGTGTTCGGTGGTACGCAGGGACGTACTGATCAGATAGCAAATTCTTCATCACTGGCCATCCTATAAGTGGGACTCCGTGTCCAGTTCCTAATTTCTGTTCCTCATTGAGCCAAAAAGTCTTCGCACGATCTGTTAAATTCATCCTGTCAACTTGGACCTTTTGAAGTTCCGTAAGGTTATGCCATTCGAAGTAGCATTCCATATCAACAACCCAAGTAAGGAAGATTTGGGGATCAGCCATACCATCATAAGTGGGGGCATTAATCTTAATGGCTCTAGTAATATCGAAGTCACAGTCTGCATGACGTTCACGACGGGGCACTCGGGGTGAGTCCCCGTCAGACTCAAGGTTGTCAACCTGATGGTGACGGTTGGGCTGTCGCGTATTACCAGGTGGCTGCGCTCTCTCTTGATTAAGTAAGATCCGGGCTAACATCGTCCTAATGTCCGTAATCTTAGTACGTAGACTGTAAGACACCCCTTTTTTTTCTCTTTTAAAACCGGGGGTCTTAGGCCCAGAGTCGCCGCTTTGCGGTGACACCTTCACGTCCTGAAGGGTCGTCACCACAAGGCGCCGATTCTGCCGGCCAATTCGATCACAGCAAGGTAGCACAATATTTGAATTAAGAGCAATGCAGTCCACAATAATAAATCACATGTATATAAAATAAAATCTCCACGAAGGGAGTGTCCACAGAATAACAATAATCAGAGTACTATAAATGCGGGCTTATGCCCGATACATCATGTCCTCGCTACAATATAACTCAATGCAGAAGCAAAACTAGAAACTACTCAGGGTCGAGACTCACGGTCCCGGTTGTATGAACTCCGGAGCTAGACTGCCCCATCTCCAGGCGCACCGATCTCTGGGGCTGCTCCTCCATGCTGGGCTCCACGATCCCCTAAATGATGCGGTTTGAAAACCGTTAGTCATAAAGACTAAGCCCTATCATCCCCTACCCCTTCCCCCATGGCTCCTAAGTACCGAGAGGAGAGGAAGAAAGGGAAGGACATGAAGGTAGAGATTAATCAAGAAACAGATGGCAGCGTAACTAATCTAGCAATTCTATAATAATATGACATAAAATAGAAAGTAAGAAAGGTAACCTTAACTTATGTGCGAAAGCGCATAAGCCAAGGGATCTTCTGCAAGGCTCCCATCGTATAGAGTGTCCCATACCACTTATACGTTGGGGTGACGGTTATCAAACAACAGTATGTATATATATTGAAATTAACCTTTGATTTATAAACTTGCCCACACAAGCCTATAGACCAAGGGGTCGTTTTTCAGGTCCTAATGTATAAGCGTCCCATACCACTTATACTTTAGGTGTCAGGGTTAAATGAATCGATTATGCTATGACATGCAAGTGGGAATGATGAAACATGCAAGTGCAACTCACACACCCGACTCTGTGCACACAGACCTTTAGTTCCCCCTTTCGGAGCCGTTACCTCCCAGGATACCTCCGTAGTGGCGGACGGAAGCGGTGGGTTGGGCCTCGCCCACCTCAAAACCAGTAAAAGCACCACTGGTCTGACCTATCGTACGCCTCAACGCTTGGTGCACTAAGCGGACGCCTGCGTACTCCTGCCGGCTGGCGCACCGGACTTCTGTTGGCAAAGTGCTAATCAGCTCGCCGAGTCAACGATATCGGTGTCGGTGCAATCGAACTCCCCGATATCGAAAACCCACCACCTTAACTTTTCCTATTTTATGCACATGCAAGTTTAATCGTAAACACACAAAAACCTAGCCGAAGCCCCCCAGACCAAAACGTCCGTCTCCAAATCAACCGAGCCGAAGCTCCCCGGACCAAAACGTCCGTCTCCAAACCAACCGAGCCGAAGCTCCCCGGACAAAAACGTCCGTCTCCAAACCAACCGAGCCGAAGCTCCCCGGACCAAAACGTCCGTCTCCAAACCAACCGAGCCGAAGCTCTCATAATCTTCCTGTGCCAACAGTGTTTGTGAAAAGTGCAGCCCTAATTACTAAATTACTCTTGTCGGTTTGTTATTACAGTTTACGTTAGCCCATGACTGCCCCTGGTATTCCCCGTGAAGGGCTCTCAAGGGGCACTAGGAACCAAGACGGCGGCATTACGGCCCGAAGTTCCCTTTCGCAAGGCACTTGTTGTTATTGGTTGATCTCCCTTAACCCGATTCCCTTCTCATATTACGATAGACTATCCTAGGGTGATTTTTTTTACCTTCCTCATCTTAGGGAAAGGCGATCTTTCGCCGAGCCCGAGCACCTCTTAACTCTAGCTATCACTACTTCTCTCTACTCTTCATACCATCCTATCGTGATTTCATCCACAATTGTCCACCCAGACAAAATGATTAACTCCAATGACTTCCTCAGATCATGTCCTATCGCAATTCACAAATTTGCTATATGGAGACCGACCTAGACTACATGTCGAACCGGTTATGTAGTGATCCAATACTCATCCAGATGCCCTAAATTATTTACTGGAGACTTATCATGATATAACTAGCCTAAATCCAGAAAATGGTAATTTTCCTAATTTATCTGATATTTAATTAAATTCCCCGAAAGTCTCAAGGGTTACCGGTTTGAACATGAACTACCCTAAGTAATCATGCAAGATATCCAGAAAAATTACTATAAATATTATGTTATCCCAATATGGTAAATCCAAAGTATCACAATTTTTCTATCATCAAAAGGGCACTAAACATATTTTAGAATTAATCTCGATCTTTGGTTATTTATGAAACAAGTACAGAAAATATCCATCCAAAAATTGTAAATTAATTATGCTAAGCAGATAAGAACTTCAAAATAACATTGGCCAGGTTTCATAATTTTCCAGCAAGTATATTATCCATAATTAATTTTTAAACAATAAAACCCCTTTCTAACATCTGTGAATGAAGTACTAGATTTACTCAACTAAAAATCATACAAAAATTCAGGGGAAACTATTATGACCTAAAACATTTACCTCCAAGATTCCATGAGGTTTCAATGAACAGAAATTTCTAAGTAATTAAATCATCATTTAAGGCCATAACAAGCTTTACAAATGAAGTGCTAGCAATAATCAACATAAAATTCCAGGAAAATTGCTATAAGTTCTACCTGATCCAAATCACTCTACCTGAATTTCACAGCTTTTAAGTAAGGTTTAGTGACTGATTTTACCTATTTGATATTATACCCTAAAACTAAGGTTAGGGTTTTAAGGTATTTACTTGTCTCCAAATTCACCAAGATTTCATCCAGACCATTCTTATCAAGCTTTTGTCAAATCTACCGAGTTTCAAGGCAATACAAGAGAAATTGCCCCCATGTTCTTCACAACCCTCAAAACCCGTTATTTAGGGTTTGAGCTTGGATCCTAGGGTAAATCAACCCTAAACCACTCCATTTTTCTCCAAGCAGGTTATAACACCCTTCTAAGTCAGCGGTCAGAAAAATTAGACTCTGTTGAGGTGATTTGACCTTTCCAAACTCTTAGTGCACTTTTTACTAAAAGATGTCTCGCTAATGCCTAGTTAGGGGTAGAAGATTTCCTACCCAAAACTCCTCCAAACCAGTTGAAATTTTGTACAGATCCAGGTTTTATAGCCAGGGACCACTCACCAAAATTTGGGAGGGTTTGGAGGTCATTTAACCACTTAAATAAATTTCTCTAACTTAATTAAATTGAAACGAAAACTTTAGGCAAAGTATCTCCAAAAATTCCCATTTTTTGGATTCCTTTAGGTATAGCTAAGGTTAACCCTCTGCCCAAATTTCAGGTCATTTGGACAAGGGACGAAGAGTGGGCATCCATTTTAATTTCTGCCCAACTCTTGGTATAGCCCCCACTAAAACGGGTTCTGCGGTCAAACCGCTTACCCAAATGAGTTGAAATCAATTTCAAATTAAACTAAACTCAAAGGGCTACAACTTTCGTGACTGGTCATTTTTTCTAAAACGGCCTCTAAGTGCCTCATTTTGCAGCCTCAAAATATACTCAGATAATATATCTTTCAATTATGTATTATATAATAATCTATATATTATAAAATTGATTTTTACTGTTCATCTTCTACATGAAACCGAAAACAGAACTCAGAAAACCATTTTTTTCCTGTAACATTTCCGTGATCCGTCGCCGGCCGTCCGGTCACTTCCCTTGCCAGCCAGCCACCACCACCACCTCCGTCGAGGCGATAGCTAGCGGTCGGCGGTGGTTTGGCCGCCGGAGGTGGCGGTTTCCGGCGAACTCAAAAATACATTTTCATGGTTTTCCATGAAAACGAGAGATAGGTCCGGCTCCGTTGAGCACGAACTTCCTTTCTAAGAATCCTAAGATCTACCATGAAAGAAGAAGCAGATAAGGACCTTATTCGCGGTTTGGAGGCGAGATGAACGACGGGGTGCCATGGCGCAGTGGTGGCGTAGCCGAACTTCTCCTACAGCAAGAACGAAGATCTGATCCATTTGATTGAGCGTGTAAACTTCTCCTCTTGCTCCAAGTCGACTGTTATAAGTCAGCAAGTGGGGAGGTGAAAGGGTAAAGCCTTAATGGTCATGAAGGCTCCCCTTAATAATCTTTCGGTTACAGTGAAGGGATAGGAAACGGTGGAAGATGAACAGGTGTTTGCCAGGTCGATTCCTATTGGACCAACATTTCCTTTTTTATTATATAATTACAGAAGGAAAATCAGCCCGTAATTACTCCTGGTGTAACTTCCCACACCAGCATTTATTACCACACGTGTTAGAATAATTTCGGGCCTGAACCGTCGTTTCGGCCAATGTCACGGGCGTGACACATAGGTCACGGGCGTGATAGGCCCGGGTGACAATGCTGAGGTCGACGATCATCGAACTGAGAACGACGGTCGTCGACGGGTGGTCACGCCCTAGGTCACGGGCGTGACACATAGGTCACGGGCGTAACAGGCCCGAACGACAATTCTGAGGTCGACGATCGTCGAACTGAGATCGACGGTCGTCGAAGGGTGGTCACGCCCTAGGTCACGGGCGTGACACCTAGGTCACGGGCGTGACAGGCCCGAGTTTCAATTTCGACGATCTCCTTACGGAGATTGACGATCGTCGAAGGAGTCACGCCCTAGGTCACGGGCGTGACACCTTGGTCACAGGCGTAACATGCCCGGGCTGCAAGTTCGACGATCGTCTCACGGAGATCGACGATCGTCGAAGGAGTCACGCCCTAGGTCACGGGCGTGATACCTTGGTCACGGGCGTGACATGCCCGGGCTGCAAGTTCGACGATCGTCTCACGGAGATCAACTATCGTCGAAGTAGTCACGCCCTAAGTCACGGGCGTGACGGGTCAGTCACGGGCGTGACCAACCCGTGACCCGAAATCTCGATCGATTTATTTCAATTGTTGGGCTTCCTAGGGTTCTGTCGCGACCAACCGACTCCTAGGGGTCTAGCCGGAAATGGGATGTTACAAATCCCAATAAACAAAATAAAAATTTCGTCCCCGAAATTGAGGTTGAGCCTACGGGGATTTCTATCGGAATAAATTAAACTTGTAACATCCCATACGATCTTTCTATTGGGTTCAGGCGACTATTCGTTTGATAAACGAAGACAATCTCCCCAATAAACAAAAGATTAGCCCCTACCTTTCTGATTGAGTGCGCATGCCTAGGTCCTGAATTTTCCTTATCTAGTCTTAACTGTCCAAAACAAGAAGGCAACCTATAGTATACCGAGAGGTGGTGAGATATACCTGACTGAACAACTCCGGGTATCTTTGCCTCATCAGGTCCTGCGGTTCCCAGGTGTGCTCCTCCTGACCGTGGTTTCTCCACAGAACCTTGACTAAGGGGATCTTCTTGGGGCGCAAGATCCGTACTCCTTTGTCGTCGATCCGGACTGGCTCCAAGTGAACAGATTGGTCTGAAGCTACCGGCCCTTCGATGGTCAAAATCTGCTGCTCCAAGCGTAGTAGAGCCCTTCTCAGCGAAGAAATGTGGAAGATGTCGTGTAGAGCTGCCAGCTCTGGTGGCAACTCTAGCCTGTAGGCTAGGGGTCCGATCCGCTCCAGGATCCGGTAAGGGCCCATATACCTAGGGCTGAGATTCTTCCTCCGACCGCGCACCCGTGAGACTCCGTGCATGGGCCGGATCTTCAAAACACTCGGTCCCCTACCTGAAACTCCACCTGATGATGTCGGGCGTCATAGTACTTAGCCTGTCTGCTCTGCGCCTCCAACATCCTATCTCTGATCAGTCTCACCTGAGCCTCGGTGTATTCAACAAAATCCGATCCCAGCACCTTCGGATCCTCGTCTTGAACCCAAGAAAGCGGGGTCCTACATTTTCTTCCATACAAGGCTTCATAAGGCGCCATCCTGATGCTGGACTGGTAGCTATTGTTATAAGAGAACTCGACCAACGGCAACATCTTCTCCCACGGCTCCCCTCGGTCCAGTATACACAGTCGTAGTAGATCCTCCAACATCCTATTGGTGCGCTCTGTCTGCCCGTCCGTCTGAGGGTGGAATGTCTTGCTAAATGTCAGTCGGGTGCCCAGGTATGCCTGCACTGACCGCCACTCCCTGGATGTAAACCGTCCATTGCGGTCCGACACTATCGTTCGGGGCACGCCATGATATCGGACATACTGCTCCACGAACTTCTGTACCAGCACTCCCACCGAGTCATCTTTCCTGATTGGTATAAAGCGGGCCACCTTCATTAACCGATCAACAATCACCCAGATTGAGTTATTCCCCGTCCAAGACCGGGGAAGACCATGTATAAAATCCATAGCTATATCATCAAACTTCCACTCCGGCACCGGTAGTGGCTGCAACAATCCTGCGGGGTTCTTGCACTCCGCCTTCACCAACTGACACGCCTCGCAATGGGTCACGAAGTACGTAATGTTCTTCTTCATGCCCGGCCAAAACATCGTCTTCTTCAGATCAGCGGTCATCTTTGTGATCCCCGGGTGCACAGAGTACCGGCTGCAATGCGCCTCCGTCATAATATCCTCTCGGATATGGCCTCCTACGGGTATATATACTCTGTCTATGCAATGCGCCTCTGCCTGATATTCAGCTCCTTCTGAGTGTCCACGTATTTCAGGTTCTTGTGGTCGGAGTAGATGTCGCAGTAGACTCCATAAAGATAATTGTGCCAGACCTTCAGAGCAAAAATGACCG
The DNA here is from genome assembly GCA_039513925.1 of Platanthera zijinensis. Classification (NCBI taxonomy): domain Eukaryota; kingdom Viridiplantae; phylum Streptophyta; class Magnoliopsida; order Asparagales; family Orchidaceae; genus Platanthera; species Platanthera zijinensis. Next base: position 126,013,679 of record CM077081.1, read on the forward strand.
CTCCCATCTCAAGGCCGTGCACTGGGTGGTTCTTCTCATGGATCTTCAACTGGCGGGAGGCATATGCTATGACGTGTCCGTTCTGCATCAGCACTGCTCCCATCCCCTGGTATGATGCGTCGGTGTACACCTGGAATCCTTCCTTTCCAGATGGAAGGGCCAGAATAGGGGCTGAGATGAGTCGGTCCTTCAGCTCCTGGAAAGCCGCCTGGCACTGCGGGGTCCAAACGAAAGGTGCCTCCTTCTTCGTCAAAGATGTGAGGGGGAGGGCAATCTGAGAGAACCCCTCCACGAACTTCCGGTAGTAACCGACAAGTCCCAAGAAACTTCGTACATCGGTGGCTGTCTTCAACTGCGGCCAATCTCGAACTGCCCGAATCTTTGCCGGATCCACTGCCAACCCGGCTTTGCTGATAATGTGGCCTAGGAAGGCCACCTCCTTCAACCAAAACTGACACTTGCTGAATTTTGCATAAAGGCGATGCTCCCGCAACCTCTCCAGAGTGAGTGCCAGATGCCGAGTGTGCTCCTCCTCCGTCCTAGAGTAGATCAGGATGTCGTCTATGAATACTATGACGAACACATCCAAGTAGGCCTCGAAAACCCGGTTCATGAGACTCATGAACGCCGACGGAGCATTCGTGAGCCCGAAGGGCATCACGGTGAACTCATATAGGCCATATCTCCTACTGAAGGCCGTCTTTGGGATATCCTCCTCCTAGATCCGTAGCTGGTAGTATCCTGATCTCAAGTCCAGCTTCGAGAAATAATGGGCTCCCTCCAGCTGGTCGAACAATTCGTCTATCCGTGGGAGCGGATAGGTATTCCGGACAGTCAGCCTGTTTAGTGCTCGATAATCGATGCACAGGCGGAGTGTCCCATCCTTGTTCTTCACAAATAGGACCGGTGCTCCCCATGGCGAGGAACTCGGTCTAACAATCCCTGCCTCAACCAATTCCTGCAACTGAGTCCGAAACTCTGCCAACTCCTTTGGGGTCATTCAATAAGGGGCCCTAGATGCCGGGTTGGCCCCCGACACAAGCTGTATCTGAAAGTCCTGCTCTCGGTGTGGAGGTAGTCCTGGAAGTTTCTCTGGAAAGATGTCAGCGAAATCTCGCACCACCGGGATGTCTGTCACCGACTCCTTAACTTCCGCCATCTCAAATAGAATCTGATAGACCTCCTCTCCCTGCAGATGGGCCTTAACGGCCTGTACCGAAGATAAGAGTATACGAGAGACAGGTCTTATACCTTCGATGGTAATGAAAGAGTCCCCGTGTCTCACGGTGATCCTCTTCGCCTGGCAGTCAATCTGGGCATGGTTCCAGTGCAGCCATACCATGCCCAGGATCAGATCGTAGTCTGTCAGCTTCAAAATCATCACTGGAGCCTCGAATGCCTTTCCACCAATTTCCGCCTCCATATTGTAGTGATCCGTGGTAAGGAGCTCAGATCCATCCGGTAGTCGCACCCTCATCCTCGAGCCTGTGAACCGCTCCACGCCTTTCAGTCCTTCTACGAACGTCTCCGACACAAAGGAGTGAGTAGCTCCAGTATCAAATAGCGTGCGGGCCGGCTTGCCGCTGATGAAGACTATACCTGGGGTGATTAGATATCTTAGGGTTCTATAGTGAGTTTTACTTTCCTTGCTAATCTATCTAGTGCGATTCAAAGTTTTAACCATTGAAAGGGAAATTCTATGAAAATAAAGAGGCATTGCAGCGTACCTGCTATGACCTGCTCCGGATTCCGAGGTTATGCAAGGTCCAAGGCATATACCTGCTCCCTTTCCTGTCTACGATCTCCCCCCTGGTATCCACGACCGCGGCCGCGTCCTCGGCCTCCGTAATGCTGAGCTGGTGGGCCGCCCTGTGGTGCTGGAGGTGGTGCCCCCCTCATGGGGCAATTCCTCCGAATGTGCCCAATCTGATGACAAAGGAAGCACTCTGGTGGGAGATACGCCATTCCCCCGGGTCTCGGCATCTCCTGCATCCGAAGAGGTGGAGGGGCCAATATCACCTGTTCCCTCGGCTCCTGCCTCACATCCTGACAAGGCTGGTCCTCTGTCCTCCTCCCCTCTGGTACAGCACCTCGCCGCTGGTCATTTCTACCTCTCCGTCCCTGATCATCTGCTAGCCGTTTCCGGCCCCGGGTGGCGTGCCAATCTGCCTCAATCCTTTTTGCCATCTCCAAAATCCGGGAGATGGGCCCGTCAGATACAAACAACAGAGCCTTCCTCAAGTCCTCCCGCGGGCCCTTATATAACCTCCTGATATACCCTGCTTCGTCCAGCTGGTAGGAATCTGCGTATCGAGCCAGATGGTCGAACTCTCGATGGTACTCCACCATGGTCCGGGTGCCCTGCTTCAGCTGTAAGAACCGCTCCTCCAAATCATCCCTGACCGACTGCGGAATGAAATGCTCCAGCAGTGCGGCCCTGCACTCCTCCCAGGTAACCTTCACAACCTCCCTGTCGACAAATGTCGTGTCCAACAGCGTCTTCCACCACCTCTTTGCATGGGACTCCAGGCAAGAGACGACCAGAGCCACCCTCTCCTCCCAGGGACACTGTATCCTGGTCAGCATCTCGTACATGATATCCAGCCACTCTTCCGTCCGAACCGTCGACTCTGTCCCTAAATAGGACGAGGGAGAAAGACCCCGGAAGATGATCAGCCAGTTGGCCCCCGGGTTTGGCTGCAGGATCGGAACCTGCTGGGCCCTGAAAGCCTCTAGGATGGCAGTTAGAGTCTGTCCCATGTCTGACTGAAGGAAAGGAGTGGGGACCGGTGGGGGTGGTGCAACATCCTGAGCCTGTTGAACTCCACCTTGTGGCGTAGGCCGTGCTGGAGGCTGCGTAACAAAAACTCATGCTGAGAAAACGTTCAATCTTAAATAAAAGTGGACAATTTATATGTGATCCCCATTTGGGCACCACTGCTTCCGCTGCTTAGTTTGTCCCCAAACTAAACTCGAGCGGGGGTGACCCAGGGTTTGTGGACTGCTACCTTTTCAGATCGATGTTTTGCGCTCTGATACAACTCGTAAGACCCCCTTTTTTTCTCTTTTAAAACCCGGGGTCTTAGGCCCAGAGTCGCCGCTTTGCGGTGACACCTTCATGTCCTGAAGGGTCGTCACCACAAGGCGCCAATTCTGCCGGCCAATTCGATCACAGCAAGGTAGCACAATATTTGAATTAAGAGCAATGCAGTCCACAATAATAAATCACATGTATATAAAATAAAATCTCCACGAAGGGAGTGTCCACAGAATAACAATAATCAGAGTACTATAAATGCAGGCTTATGCCCGATACATCATGTCCTCGCTACAATATCACTCAATGCGGAAGCAAAACTAGAAACTACTCAGGGTCGAGACTCACGGTCCCGGTTGTATGAACTCCGGAGCTAGACTGCCCCATCTCCTGGCGCACCGATCTCAGGGGCTGCTCCTCCATGCTGAGCTCCACGATCCCCTAAATGATGCGGTTCGAAAACCGTTAGTCATAAAGACTAAGCCCTATCATCCCCTACCCCTTCCCCCATGGCTCCTAAGTACCGAGCGGAGAGGAAGAAAGGGAAGGACATGAAGGTAGAGATTAATCAAAAAACAGATGGCAGCAGAACTAATCTAGCAATTCTATAATAATATGACAGAAAACAGAAAGTAAGAAAGGTAACCTTAACTTATGTGCGAAAGCGCATAAGCCAAGAGATCTTCTGCAAGGCTCCCATCGTATAGAGTGTCCCATACCACTTATACGTTGGGGTGACAGTTATCAAACAACAACATGTATATATATTGAAATTAACCTTTGATTTATAAACTTGCCCACATAAGCCTATAGACCAAGGGGTCGTTTTGCAGGTCCTAATGTATAAGCGTCCCATACCACTTATACTTTAGGTGTCAGGGTTAAATGAATCGATTATGCTATGACATGCAAGTGGGAATGATGAAACATGCAAGTGCAACTCACACACCCGACTCTGTGCACACAGACCTTTAGTTCCCCCTTTCGGAGTCGTTACCTCCCAGGATACCTCCGTAGTGGCGGACGGAAGCGGTGGGTTGGGCCTCGCCCACCTCAAAACCAGTAAAAGCACCACTGGTCTGACCTATCGTACGCCTCAACGCTTGGTGCACTAAGCGGACGCCTGCGTACTCCTGCCGGCTGGCGCACCGGACTTCTGTTGGCGAAGTGCTAATCACCTCGCCGAGTCAACGATATCGGTGTCGGTGCAATCGAACTCCCCGATATTGAAAACCCACCACCTTAACTTTTCCTATTTTATGCACATGCAAGTTTAATCGTAAACACACAAAAATCGAGCCGAAGCCCCCCGGACCAAAACGTCCGTCTCCAAATCAACCGAGCCGAAGCTCCCTGGACCAAAACGTCCGTCTCCAAACCAACCGAGCCGAAGCTCCCCGGACAAAAACGTCCGTCTCCAAACCAACCGAGCTGAAGCTCCCCGGACCAAAACGTCCGTCTCCAAACCAACCGAGCCGAAGCTCTCATCAATCTTCCTGTGCCAACAGTGTTTGTGAAAAGTGCAGCCCTAATTACTAAATTACTCTTGTCGGTTTGTTATTACAGTTTACGTTAGCCCATGACTGCCCCCGGTATTCCCCGTGAAGGGCTCTCAAGGGGCACTAGGAACCAAGACGGCGACATTACGGCCCGAAGTTCCCTTTCGCAAGGCACTTGTTGTTATTGGTTGATCTCCCTTAACCCGATTCCCTTCTCATATTACGATAGACTATCCTAGGGTGATTTTTTTTACCTTCCTCATCTTCGGGAAAGGCGATCTTTCGCCGAGCCCGAGCACCTCTTAACTCTAGCTATCACTACTTCTCTCTACTCTTCATACCATTCTATCGTGATTTCATCCACAATTGTCCACCCAGACAAAATGATTAACTCCAATGACTTCCTCAGATCATGTCCTATCGCAATTCACAAATTTGCTATATGCAGACCGACCTAGACTACATGTCGAACCGGTTATGCAGTGATCCAATACTCATCCAGATACCCTAAATTATTTACTGGAGACTTATCATGATATAACTAGCCTAAATCCAGAAAATGGTAATTTTCCTAATTTATCTGATATTTAATTAAATTGCCCGAAAGTCTCAAGGGTTACCGGTTTGAACATGAACTACCCTAAGTAATCATGGAAGTTGTCCAGAAAAATTACTATAAATATTATGTTATCCCAATATGGTAAATCCAAAGTATCACAATTTTTCTATCATCAAAAGGGCACTAAACATATTTTAGAAATTATCTCGATCTTTGGTTATTTATGAAACAAGTACAGAAAATATCCATCCAAAAATTATAAATTAATTATGCTAAGCAGATAAGACCTTCAAAATAACATTGGCCAGGTTTCATAATTTTCCAGCAAGTATATTATCTATAATTAATTTTTAAACAATAAAACCCGTTTCTAACATCTGTGAATGAAGTACTAGATTTACTCAACTAAAAATCATACAAAAATTCAGGGGAAAATATTCTGACCTAAAACATTTACCTCCCATATTCCATGAGGTTTCAATGAACAGAAATTTCTAAGTAATTAAATCATCATTTAAGGCCATAACAAGCTTTACAAATGAAGTGCTAGCAATAATCAACATAAAATTCCAGAAAAATTGCTATAAGTTTTACCTGATCCAAAACTCACTCTGCTCGAATTTCACAGCTTTTAAGTAAGGTTTAATGACAGATTTTACCTATTTGATATTTTACCCTAAAACTAAGGTTAGGGTTTTAAGGTATTTACTTATCTCCAAATTCTCCAAGATTTCATCCAGACGATTGTTATCAAGCTTTTGTCAAATCTACAGAGTTTCAAGGCAATACAAGAGCAATTGCCCCCATGTCCTTCACAACCCTCAAAACCCTTTATTTAGGGTTTGAGCTTGGATCCTAGGGTAAATCAACCCTAAACCACTCCATTTTTCTCCAAGCAGGTTATAACACCCTTCTAAGTCAGTGGTCAGAAAAATCAGCCTCTGTTGAGGTGATTTGACCTTTCCAAACTCTTAGTGCACTTTTTACTAAAAGATGTCTCGCTAATGCCTAGTTAGGGGTAGAAGATTTCCTACCCAAAACTCCTCCAAAACAGTTGGAATTTTGTACATATCCAGGTTTCATAGCCAGGGACCACTCACCAAAATTTGGGAGGGTTTGGAGGTCATTTGACCACTTAAATAAATTTCTCTAACTTAATTAAATTGAAACGAAAACTTTAGGAAAAGTATCTCCAAAAATTCCCATTTTTGGTCTGCCTTTAGGTATAGCTAAGGTTAACCCGCTGCCCAAATTTCAGGTCATTTGGACAAGGGACGAAGAGTGGGCATCCATTTTAATTTCTGCCCAACTCTTGGTATAACCCCCACTAAAACTGGTTCTGCGGTCAAACCGCTTACCCAAACGAGTTGAAATCAATTTTAAATTAAACTAGACTCAAATGGCTACAACTTTCATGACTGGTCATTTTTCCTAAAACGGCCTCTAAGTGCCTCATTTTGCAGCCTCAAAATATACTCAAATAATATATCTTTCCATTATGTATTATATAATAATCTATATATTATAAAATTGATTTTTACTGTTCATCTTCTACATGAAACCGAAAACAGAACTCAAAAAACCATTTTTTTCCTGTAACATTTCCGTGATCCGTCGCCGGCCGTCCGGTCACTTCCCTGGCCAGCCACCACCACCACCACCTCCGTCGAGGCGATAACTAGCGGTCGGCGGTGGTTTAGCCGCCGGAGGTGGCGGTTTCCGGCGAACTCAAAAATACATTTTCATGGTTTTCCATGAAAACGAGAGATAGGTCCGGCTCCATTGAGCACGAACTTCCTTTCTAAGAATCCTAAGATCTACCATGAAAGAAGAAGCAGAGGAGGACCTTGTTCGCGGTTTGGAGGCGAGATGAACGACGGGGTGCCATGGCGCAGTGGTGGCGTAGCCGAACTTCTCCTACAGCAAGAACGAAGATCTGATCTGTTTGATTGAGCGTGTAAACTTCTCCTCTTGCTCCAAGTGGACTTTTATAAGTCAGCAAGTGGGGAGGTGAAAGGGTAAAGACTTAATGGTCATGAAGGCTCCCCTTAAAAATCTTTCCATTACAGTGAAGGGATTGGAAACGGTGGAAGATGAACAGGTGTTCGCCAGGTCGATTCCTATTGGACCAACATTTCCTCCTTTATTATATAACTACAGAAGAAAAAACAGCCCGTAATTACTCCTGGTGTAACTTCCCACACCAGCATTTATTACCACGCGTGTTAGAATAATTTCGGTCCTGAATCATCGTTTCGGCCAATGTCACGGGCATGACACATAGGTCACGGGCGTGACAGGCCCGGGTGACAATGCTGAGGTCGACGATCGTCGAACTGAGATCGATGGTCGTCGACGGGTGGTCACGCCCTAGCTTACGGGCGTGACACATAGGTCACGGGCGTGACAGGCCCGAACGGCAATTCTGAGGTCCACGATCAACGAACTGAGATCGACGGTCGTCAAAGGGTGGTCACACCCTAGGTCACAGGCGTGACACCTAGGTCACGGGCGTGACAGGCCCGAGTTTCAATTTCGACGATCTCCTTACGGAGATCGACGATCGTCGAAGGAGTCACGCCCTAGGTCACGGGCGTGACAACTTGGTCACCGGCGTGACATGCCCGGGCTGCAAGTTTGGCGATCGTCTCACGAAGATCGACGATCGTCGAAGGAGTCACGCCCTAGGTCACGGGCGTGACACCTTGGTCACGGGCGTGACATGCCCGTGCTGCAAGTTCGACGATCGTCTCACGTAGATCGACAATCGTCGAAGTAGTCACGCCCTAAGTCACGGGCGTGACGGGTCGGTCACGGGCGTGACCAACCCGTGACCCGAAATCTCGATCGATTTATTTCTATTTTTGGGCTTCCTAGGGTTCTGTCACGACCAACCGACTCCTAGGGGTCTAGCCGGAAATGGGATGTTACATAGACCCTATATGGCCTCAGTGTGTTGATCCTCGTGCTCTCTATCAGCTATTCTAGACGTAGACGGATGATAGAGAAAATCGTATTCTCCAATCTATACTCGATTAAGGCAAGTGTACCTATCGAAATATAGTATAGGATATGAAAAATATCAAGGTCGTATAAAAACTCGGGGTAGGCAAGTACTATTACTCACAACGACTCTATTATCCTTCCGAACGATTAATGGTTTTGAAAACAAAAATAAACTAAGTTAAAAAGAGAAAATAAACTATTACGAGAAAAGTGCTCGATCAACGATTCACATTGAAATAAAATAACGGAATAAATTAGTTTAACATTTGTAATTCTATTAAGACCGTGACAGATCCGATATTAGTAAGTAATCACGCTAGAGCATTAAATCCCCTAACTTATAGACGTTTTGACCGAAATCTCTTTCAAATCAAAAAGGCCTAAAGTTGCATTACCGAAGTGACCCGCACTATTGGATTTGACTCCAATCCGGAGGATTTATGTCATCCTATCTCTAGGGGTGCGTTCAAATCCTTCCTTCCTTGAGTGATCTTTCATATTCATGAGCCTCTCGGCTACTCAAATATGAGATCGGAATCTACTACCGTATACTAGCAATACGGAGTCGATACGAAATGGATCAAGGAAGGTTCAAAAATAGAAGAATACAATTGCAAACATAAAAATAAAGATACGTTATTTCATTGCAAAGATCATCGCGATCGGGCACAAAAAATTATTTAGTTACGCATGGTAGAGGAGGAGATGAGAATAAGAGAAAAGGAAACTGACATTTGCATTGTTTAATAAAAGAGGTACAAAATAAGATCGAAACAAAATTATACTACTAAAGGAAAGAGATTACCATAAAAACTACAACATGAAAATAAGAAAATAACCTCACTTGCTCTCTACAAGATCTCTCAAAAACTAAACTATCTTTTAGACTAAAACTTGCAACTAAAACTACTTAACACAAAAAGAGGGGAAGGGGTTCCTTTTATAGGAGAGGGAGAAGGATCTAGATGGGGGAGACAAAGGGGTGGCAGTCATGCATGTTGGGGGAAGTTCATACATGATATTCAATGATGGGGAGAGAGAAGGCTACATGCATGCATTGTATTTTAGGAAAATGAAAAGAAAATTAAACATGAGAGAGGGGGGATGGATGAGGAATAAAGTGGAGAGAAAATAATAATAGTGGGGAGAGAGAATACATGAGTGAGGTGGCAAGATGCATGCATGAGAGTGGGAAAGAGGGGGTGATTGTGAAATAAAAGAAATAAAATAAAAGGGGGAAAGAGAGTGGCCGGCCTCATGATGGGAGAGATTCATGCATGAATTAAATGATGTGGGGAGAGGGAATACATGAGGTGGCCGGCCATTGCATGGATAAAATGGGCTTTGTATAGGCTTTAATATAAGGGCTCGGGTTTGAGGTTGTGGGCTGCATGTAGTGGGCTCGGCTAGAGGGCTGCATGGGCTTCACTTGTGCTCGGGTTGGACAAGGGCTGCTCCAAGTGGTGGGCTGCAATAAGGCTCGACCATGCACAAAAGCTGCTCCAAAAGTGGGCTCGGGTTGGGCTTGAACCTACAAATGATAAGACAAAACATTAGACACAAAATATTAATATTGAACATAATAATTTAACAAAACTAATCATCTTATAATATGATATAATATAATATAATAGAATAAGATCAAACACAACAAAACAAAACATAAAATAAATAACAAACATACTAAAACATGACATACATAATACATATAGTAACATAATATTGGTTATTAAAATTAAAACTAAACTTAACAACATAACATAATATAATAATATTTAAAGATAAAACTAGACATAACAATAACATAAGCATAACATAAAATAACAACAAAACATAAAATAAAACTATATATTCTTATAAAATAACACACTAAGCATACAAAAACACCAAATTATAATAAAACTTAGGAATTTTGACTACTAAATTACCCCAAAAAAGGATGACTAAAACAAGTCATCAAACTCCCCCATGTTTAGGCTTTTGCTATTCCTGAGCAAAAGGAAGAGAAATATTTATAAGACATTATAAAATGTTCAATTCTACTAAAAATTATTAACACCAAAATCTAGCCAAAAATTAAAATTTAGGGATTTAAGAATCAAGTCCTAAATTATGAAATTAAAGTGAAAAGCGAGAAATATTTAGCCAAAAATTATCTAATAAATTAACTAGCATTCAAAATTTAGTAAAGTGCAAACAGGGTTGGATTGAAATTATAAAAACCATAACTTGAAAGAAACTTAAGGAAAAAGGCAACCTACTACTTATGCTCTCCACATATTTTAATTTAAAAACTAAGATAATGATATTGGCTAAGGGGTTTGGGGAGGAAATTAACATGAAGAGGTCTTTGATTGGAGGTGATCATCATATTTTTTCTTTTCACACCCCACACAATTTTGTTTTTTTTGAATAATATATATGTAATACCAGAAAATGATAGACTAATATCCTATCACTTCCCCCGATATATATGAACTTTTAATTCCTCTCTTTATTTTATTTTGAGTTGCATATGTTTACCAAGGAATAATGAATTTTATCCTCTTATTCCCATGACATATGATCTAACAATAAATAAAAAAATGATGGGTTTAAACAAAATTTTAGAAAATAAACTAAAACACTAGAGAGCAACTACTAGTAGATTTAGATTTCCTAAGAATCTAAAAGCATGAAGTAAGAATAATTAAAATCCAAAATTGTTTAGCCAAATTACTACAAAATTGAAACTATTTAAAATAAAAGAGAAAAAGTGCTAAATAAATTACTCTAAGCAAATTAAACCATAAGATGATTCTCAAAACAAAATCACTAAGAGTTAAATTTAACTAAATATGGTGAAATAAAGATTAGCAAATAAAAAATGCTTATAAACTAACTCAAACTAAATTTCTGAAAATAACAAAAATCTAAGCATGAGGTTTATTATATTTTTTTGATTTTTTGACATTTTGCATTTTTTTTGGGTTTTGAAATATTATCTTTTTTGGAATTTTGATTTTTCTAAATTTTTTTTTGTTTTTTTGATAAGGCTAAAAGAAGCAGTATTAAAAAAACTTAAAAAAAACTATCCTAAACATTTGTTTTTGTTTTTTTTTGAAAAGAAAGGAAAAAGAAAACAACAAAACCCTCCCCCATGCTTAAACCTTTCATTGCCCTCAATGAAAAAATAAAAACAAGAAATAAAAAAGGAAGAAGAAAGGGGAGGGGGGATACAATAAAGTAAAGAAAAAAAAAAGAAAACGACTTCCCCGGAGTCGTAAGGCCGAATGTAGATGTTGCTCCCCCATGCTTGAGCTGGACACCGGCTCGGGCCTAAGGAAGAGATGAAATGATGGAGCCAAACGAACCGCCGGGGGTTTTATTCCTGCAAAACAAAATAAACAAAAAGAAAGAAAAAAAAGGATAAGCAAGGGGTGCCTCCCAATAGCGCTCTCTGTTTAACGTCGGCTGAGCCCGGCGTTATTTGTTAGCTAAAGGGAAAATAAAAACTAAAGTGAAGAGGTAACTCCCTAAGTATGCGCTTAGGAGAGTAAACTAGAAAAAAGAAAAATTGAAGAATCGCACCGACATGCGGTGGAATCTTCAAGGGAATGATGCCCAAAAATGAACGGACGGAGTTATAGAAGAACTCCGCCGTATGTAAGAGGGGAAAGAATGGGTCGTCAAAAGAGGGAGAATAAAAAGAAGAAAAAATAGGAAGAGTAATAAAAGAAGTAGAAAAAGAATTTTCTTCAAAGAAAATTTCACAAGGAGAAGGAGAGTCTTGTGAATTTTCGAGAGAAGGAGGGGTAGAGAGAACTAAAGGTGAATTTTCTAAAATAAAAGAAGAAGAAAAAAAAAGACTCGCTAACACTAGAAAAATTTGGAACAGTTAAAGTTGAAAGCGTAATGGAATCACAAACGTCTTTAGAAGGAGAAATAGGAAACGTCTCGTCATCCTCAACGGGTAAGAAGCACACCGGAATATCCATAGAGGCGTCTTCCAAAGGAGGAAGGAAACAATCCAGGATATCTGAATAGTTATCCTCCTCGAAAAAGGCAAGCCGAGATATCCGGTGACTCATTACATGAAGAAATAGGAGGTGACAAAGAAGAAGACAAAGAAAAAGAAGCGGCCTCACGAGAAAGATAATCCATAATGGTCTTGAAATGCAAACTAATATTATAATTAGAAGTTTGCAATTCAAGATACCCATTATCGAGAGAATTAAAATTAAAATTTGGGGGCGCGGCGCTTTGCGGGGCAAAATCATAAGAAAAATACGAGTTTCCCGCCTCCCAAGTAGAATAAAAATCGGAGTAAGGGTCAAATTGGCCACTTTGACCTTCTCCAGAAAAATTAAAATCAAAAGTGGGAGGGGTTCCCGAAAGACATTCAGAATAAAAATGGTCGGGCGACCCGCAAGAAGCGAAAAAATACGACAATTCCATAAAAAAATAAACTGCTACCAAAAAGAAAAAGAAAAACTAATTTTTTTGATTTGTTTTTTTTTGATATTTTTTTTTAAAAAATAGATTTTTTAATGGATTGGCTCTCGAACTTCCCAAGGGCTACCCGATGAAGGGTTCGCAAGGTACTAGGTAAAATGGTGGCGCTTAAAGCCCTTACCCTTTTCGAGAGATTTTAGGTTGGGTAGAAATTAGATGATGTGGGTTGATTATAATATATAATAATAATAATAATGATAATAAATTTTTTTGTTTTTTTTAGTAGAAGTAATAAATTCGATGCTTTCGTAATATTGCCAAAAAAATCCCCGGCAACGGCGCCAAAAACTTGATAGAGAAAATCGTATTCTCCAATCTATACTCGATTAAGGCAAGTGTACCTATCGAAATATAGTATAGGATATGAAAAATATCAAGGTGGTATAAAAACTCGGTTGATGTAGGGATGTCCGGAATCGGAAATCTCTACGGAAATAATTCACTCCTCGCCCAATATCGTCTTAGAACTATCGCACCTACACAGCACCTATCGCTCACAATATGTCCTCGTCACAAACGCAGCGCATAAAAATAAAAAGGAGGATTGGTCGACTCAAAAATAGCGATCAAAATTTGAGTCGGATCGTTCCCCAAATTAACATAAAGATTGCCAACCTTTTTGGGAGCAAAACCAAGGCTATAGGCCAAGATCCGCTCCGGCAAATAGGATCCACCCGATCCGGAAATAAAAAGCCTAGCAACGGCGATTTCGAAATGAAAAGTGCAGCGATTGATTTAACAAAGCGGATAAAACGATTTGCGATCCACCACAACTAATTAGAAGAAATCACACAAGGAGGGATGAGAAATTTTACCCAACCGGAGAACGTCCACACAAGATAATTGTGGGAGATTCACTCTCTCCACGGATCCACCGGCATCACACCGAAGGGCTTGCAACCTTCTTCCACGGAGTCGCACCGAAGGAAGCCGCGCCGGAGTCGCACCGAACCGGATGGAGGGAGCAAAGGGGGGCCGGCGGCTTCACACCACTAGAGGGGGGGCGGCGACAATGAGAGGCAACCTCCTTGGCCGAAATTCTCAAAGAGAGGAATAGGGTTTCAAATTTTCACTAATGATCTCATAACATGGCCTCCTTAAATAGGAGTTACAAACAAGCCTTAACCATTCATGATGGAGATGTAATCTCATCCATCCAAATGGTTAAATGCACACCAAATAAAAATATTGTCCAAATGCAAAAATAAAAGTGCAATATTGAATATAAAATTATCACTTCAAACTTGGATAATTTTATATTCCTAAAATAGAAATAATAAAGCATGAAAAGGGAAATGTTTTAATGCGGTGCGGCGAATGTTGCGCGCCGCGGGCGGAGGTTGTAACGTAGCCTTCCGCTAGCATCATCGTGACGCCTCACGTCCTTCAGTTGAATCGCCTCAGCAACCGGGTCAACCTCATCATCGTCAGCACCGTCTCCAAGTAGAGGTGGAGGGGGTGCGCCATCAATCCTCCTCCGCTCAAAATCACGCATCTCTGTTGCGTGGTCCAAGAGGTAGCGGCGAAGAAGATCGGCATCCAAACTTTGCAGCTCCAACTCGAGCACCCAAGAGTCATCCGAAGGGGGGCGGTCACGCCAACGGATGAGGAAGCGGCGGGTGTCGCCATCAGCAGTGGTAACATGCTCAGCAGCAAGTATCATCTCTGGACTGGAAAATGTCCGTGGGAACCTGGGGAACATATTAGCAGTAGGCAAGAAAGAAGGCAACATACCATCCGATGATATACCTGTGGGGACCGTAAGAGAGAGATCATCCGTTCTACCACTCCCCAACCCATGAGAATTTAAAGTGGGAGAAGAAGACGACAAAGAAATCAACTCTTGTGGTGGCGACACAAATATCGTTAAATCCGAAACGTTAAAAATGGGGGAGATACCCCAATCAGCAGGCAAATCCAAAACGAAAGCGTTGTCACCTAACTTCTTAATAATCCGAAAAGGGCCGGCGCGCTTTGGTGCTAACTTTTTAACGGTGCCAGTTGGCAAGCGTTCGGGAACTAAACGGACTAAAACCAGATCGCCAATTTTAAAGTTTGATACTCTCCTATGTAAATTAGCGTGCGCCTGATAAGAGTCGTATTGTGACGTCAAAGTGGCCCGTATACGTGCATGTAGATCATGGATGTGTTGGGCAAAGGATTGTGCAAATTGACTTGCTTTGTACGTTGGAGGCAACGGTACCAAGTCAAGCGGCACAGGAGCTTTATAACCGTGGACAATCTCATTCGGCGACAGACCCGTAGACCTATTCTTGGAATTATTGTAGGCTAATTGGGCATGGGGAAGGAGAAGATCCCAAGTGCTCTTGTGATCACTCACAAGACATCTAAGAAGACTGCCCAAGCTTCGATTAACAAAAACCAAACCATTCACATAACGGTGGAAGACTATTCGAAACAACCTCGCAAGTAATTTAAAGGACGCATTTAGAAGGGTCAAGAAATTAAAAATGCGCCTAATAAAATTAAAACCATGAGGGGAGAACCCATGTGCCACATGACTTGAATTAATAGTATAAAATAAAGGAATTATGTCCGTTGGCACATGTGCTTTAAATTCAAAAATTAACGTAGTGGGTTCCAACGTTTTCGTTTTAAATTTAAAATTAATTTTTGATTTAAAAATATCATAATAAATAGTCAACAGAAAATGTTCGTCATCAACTACGTTCGCCCACGTCCTTCTAAGTAAGTTTAACGGGATGGCGGGAATAATAAACTTCTCTAAAGATGAAGGGCTAGAAATGACTAAATCATCTACTCGAGCTGAGGGAACCGGAGGGAGAGTCGACAGGGTTGACTCCGTAGGGGGAACCAAGTCACACTCAACGTCAAAGCATGGATTAAGCGTCCAAGAGAACGCCTCCGGTTGCAAGCCTTTAAAATCAAAAGTAAACTCGAATAGTGGATTCGTCCTCACTGAAAACTCATCCTCAGTTAACGTTTCGCCACAGAATGAATCCACCAAATCATTAGAAATTTTACTTACGTCAGAAATAGTGATCGTCTCAATAGTAGGCAAATTCGTATCCGATAAAATTTCCAAACTAACTTGGGCCTCAGGCGAAGGGGCTATCATCAAAGAAAAGTCAGTTGGGCCCTCAGTGCTATCGTCATCCAAACATAATTCTTCCCATGAGGTGGGGACATCGTCTAAGTAAGAATATGGGGATGGGCAAATCGAATCCAGGGGAGTATAATAATTAGCTTGAGTTCCAAGCGGCGATAATAACGTCAAAGGACTAACTCCCGGATGTATCACACTAAGCTTATCCCAAACTGAACATCCATCCCAAGGTGACTCTACCAATACCGTAGAAACCTCTAATAATCCTGGGCAACCAATATAACGTCGGATCCTAGCAAGTCATCACCTAAATCAGTGACATGTAAGCTCTCAGCATCGGATGACTCTACCGACTCAACCAGAATGTCTACTGGCTCAGGGTCAATAGAAGATTCCATGACTAAATTATCGTCGAAGGGGATTGGAGATGATTCCTCAGGGGAGAAATCCTCTTCCAGGTCACTAGGGTAACCAATCTTCTCAACGTCACTAAAAGCGTCAATGAAACTTGCCTCGTCCTCAGTGACGGGCGCAGTCCTAATCACATTCTCAGGTTCAACAGGAGAGTCAGGCACTATCGTAAGTGAAGGAAGACTCTCACCTAGCTGATTAATTTCATCTTTTAGAGATTCTATATCCACATAAGCATCCTCAGAGGTATCAGTCACTATATCAGAGGGCTTAGATGTCGAGGCTAAGGAAGTAAGCACCCTAATAGTAACCTCTTTCGAGTTCAAATTTTTGGGTCGGAATGACTTATGTTTCCTATAGGTGGGACTAGGCACACTCTGGGTAATACTACCTCTCTGGGGATAAGATCTATCCTGAGGCGTAGGGTCACTCCTATAAGCGGATATGGGTCTAGTGCTGTAACTATTCTTACTAACAGGTGTGGTACTATTAGTGCGCAGGTAGGCGGGATCAAATTGATCTGAGAGGAGGTTACGCATGTGCGGCCAAGCATAACGATAGTTACCAACACGACGCTCTTCATTTAACCAAAATAATCGGGCCCGACCTACTAATCGCTCTCGGGCAAAGCTGACCTTTTCGTAGTCATCCAGTAAGTGATAATTAAAATATTGTTCTAATCCCTTAAGCCAGTCTCTAAAATTTTGGGGATACTCTAAACCGTCATAAGTACGATAAATGTGGTGTGCCCTAGGGGTGTGATTAGTCATATCCTTAGCATAGGAATAGTCTAACCGAGAAGCATATACGTCATATGCCATTTAGTGAGAACCGGAGAGGAAACTCGATCCGATACTTGTGCACATGCAAAGAAAAGCAAACTGGCCCTAATTAAATCTCAAAGATTTAATTGTTCCCGCTAGTTTCAAAAAATAATATATGCATACTTTTTTATTTTCTGAGCAATAAAATTATAAGGATTATTAATTAAATTTTTTTAGATTTTTTTTTTTTGCAGAAAATAAAATTTAGCCGGCTATTGGCACACCAAATACTAAATTTTCAAATTAATTAATAAAAATAATTACTGAATGAAAAATAATAATTTTTTTTTGTTTTCTTACTAATAATTAGATGGAGAAATACCAGAAATTCTAAATTTTAGATTTTGAGGGAAAAATAACATTTTTAAGCCGCTATTTGCAGACCACTATTATTATTTTTTTTGTAATTTTTGAGAAAAATTTGAAATTTTGGAGCTTGGAATTTGAAATTTGAAATTTGAATTTTGAATTTTGAATTTTGAAATTTGAAATTTGAATTTTGAAATTTGAAATTTTGAAATTTGAAATTTGAAATTTGAAATTTGAAATTTGAATTTTGAATTTCGAATTTCGAATTTCGAATTTTGAAATTTGAAATTTTGAAATTTGAAATTTGAAATTTGAAATTTGAAAAAAAAAAATTTTGTTTTGAAATTTCGCTGAAAAATAAAGATTTCAGCCTGCTATTTGCAGACCAACTGGACAGATTTGGACAGAATTACGATGTTCCAATTTGCAGGCTGACCTAACGAGGACGAATCGAAAAATTTTCTGTTTTAATGTTGCTGGAAATAAGGTTAGGAAGCTACAGAAATTTTTTCAGATTTTTTTGACAAGTTTTAAAATTCCGAAGGATTTACTAAATGCAGACCAAACCGAAAATTTCATATTTTTGAAAGTTCATATCAACCAACGAAGAACGCAGAGAGGATGTTTGCAACGTGGGAGTTGAAACGACCGCCTCTGATACCAAATTGATGTAGGGATGTCCGGAATCGAAAATCTCTACGGAAATAATTCACTCCTCGCCCAATATCGTCTTAGAACTATCGCACCTACACAGCACCTATCGCTCACAATATGTCCTCGTCACAAACGCAGCGCATAAAAATAAAAAGGAGGATTGGTCGACTCAAAAATAGCGATCAAAATTTGAGTCGGATCGTTCCCCAAATTAACATAAAGATTGCCAACCTTTTTGGGAGCAAAACCAAGGCTATAGGCCAAGATCCGCTCCGGCAAATAGGATCCACCCGATCCGGAAATAAAAAGCCTAGCAACGGCGATTTCGAAATGAAAAGTGCAGCGATTGATTTAACAAAGCGGATAAAACGATTTGCGATCCACCACAACTAATTAGAAGAAATCACACAAGGAGGGATGAGAAATTTTACCCAACCGGAGAACGTCCACACAAGATAATTGTGGGAGATTCACTCTCTCCACGGATCCACCGGCATCACACCGAAGGGCTTGCAACCTTCTTCCACGGAGTCGCACCGAAGGAAGCCGCGCCGGAGTCGCACCGAACCGGATGGAGGGAGCAAAGGGGGGCCGGCGGCTTCACACCACTAGAGGGGGGGCGGCGGCAATGAGAGGCAACCTCCTTGGCCGAAATTCTCAAAGAGAGGAATAGGGTTTCAAATTTTCACTAATGATCTCATAACATGGCCTCCTTAAATAGGAGTTACAAACAAGCCTTAACCATTCATGATGGAGATGTAATCTCATCCATCCAAATGGTTAAATGCACACCAAATAAAAATATTGTCCAAATGCAAAAATAAAAGTGCAATATTGAATATAAAATTATCACTTCAAACTTGGATAATTTTATATTCCTAAAATAGAAATAATAAAGCATGAAAAGGGAAATGTTTTAATGCGGTGCGGCGAATGTTGCGCGCCGCGGGCGGAGGTTGTAACGTAGCCTTCCGCTAGCATCATCGTGACGCCTCACGTCCTTCAGTTGAATCGCCTCAGCAACCGGGTCAACCTCATCATCGTCAGCATCGTCTCCAAGTAGAGGTGGAGGGGGTGCGCCATCATCGGTGAAGGCAAGTACTATTACTCACAATGACTCTATTATCCTACCGAACGATTAATGGTTTTGAAAACAAAAATAAACTAAGTTAAAAAGAGAAAATAAACTATTACAAGAAAGTGCTCGATCGACGATTCACTTTGAAATAAAATAACGGAATAAATTAGTTTAACATTTGTAATTCTATTAAGACCGTGACGGATCCGATATTAGGAAGTAATCTCGCTAGAGCATTAAATCCCCTAACTTATAGACGTTTTGACCGAAATCTCTTTCAAATCAAAAAGGCCTAAAGTCGCATTACCGAAGTGACCCGCACTATTGGATTTGACTCCAATCCGGAGGATTTACGTCATCATATCTCTAGGGGTGCGTTCAACTCCTTCCTTCCTTGAGTGATCTTTCATATTCACGAGCCTCTCGGCTACTCAAATATGAGATCGGAATCTACTACCGTATACTAGCAATACGAAGTCGATACGAAATGGATCAAGGAAGTATCAAAAATAGAAGAATACAATTGCAAACATAAAAATAAAGATACATTATTTCATTGCAAAGATCATCGCGATCAGGCACAAAAAATTATTTAGTTACGCATGGTAGAGGAGGAGATGAGAATAAGAGAAAAGGAAAATGAGAAAATAGCATTGTTTAATAAAAGAGGTACAAAATAAGATCAAAACAAAATTATACTACTAAAGGAAAGAGATTACCATAAAAACTACAACATGAAAATAAGAAAATAACCTCACTTGCTCTCTACAAGATCTCTCAAAAATAAACTATCTTTTAGACTAAAACTTGCAACTAAAACTACTTAACACAAAAAGAGGGGAATGGGTTCCTTTTATAGGAGAGGGAGAAGGATCTAGATGGGGGAGACAAAGGGGTGGCCGGCCATGCATGTTGGGGGAAGTTCATGCATGATATTCAATGATGGGGAGAGAGAAGGCTACATGCATGCATTATATTTTAGGAAAATGAAAAGAAAATTAAACATGAGAGAAGGGAGATGGATGAGGAATAAAGTGGAGAGAAAATAATAATAGTGGGGAGAGAGAATACATGAGTGAGGTGGCAAGATGCATGCATGAGAGTGGGAAAGAGGGGTGAATGTGAAATAAAAGAAATAAAATAAAAGGGGGAAAGAGAGTTGCCAGCCACATGATGGGAGAGATTCATGCATGAATTAAATGATGTGGGGAGAGGGAATACATGAGGTGGCCAGCCATTGCATGGATAAAATGGGCTTTGTATAGGCTTTAATGTAAGGGCTTGGGTTTGAGGTTATGGGCTACATGTAGTGGGCTCGGCTAGAGGGCTGCATGGGCTTCACTTGTGCTCGGGTTGGACAAGGGCTGCTCCAAGTGGTGGGCTGCAATGAGGCTCGGCCATGCACAAAAGCTGCCCCAAAAGTGGGCTCGGGTTGGGCTTGAACCTACAAATGAGAAGACAAAACATTAGACACAAAATATTAATATTGAACATAATAATTTAACAAAACTAATCATCTTATAATTTGATATAATATAATATAATAGAATAAGATCAAATACAACAAAACAAAACATAAAATAAATAACAAACATACTAAAACATGACATACATAATACATATAGTAACATAATATTGGTTATTAAAATTAAAACTAAACTTAACAACATAACATAATATAATAATATTTAAAGATAAAACTAGACATAACAATAACATAAGCATAACATAAAATAACAACAAAACTTAAAATAAAACTATAGATTCTTATAAAATAACACACTAAGCATACAAAAACACCAAATTATAATAAAACTTAGGAATTTTGACTACTAAATTACCCCAAAAAAGGATGACTAAAACAAGTCATCAACGGAATAGTGTACTCCCAACTTAGTCTTGTGCTCATTCAGGTTTAGAATTTTTTTGGAAGATGATTTTTCTTAGGGCTGACCCTATATTGAAAACAAAATATTTTTATAATTTCCCGAAGTGATAAAAATGTAGAGCATAAATGTTTTTTTTTCGCTGAAAATTACAGATTTTAGAGTGCTATTGGAAGACCAATTTTTTTTTGTTTTTTGATTGTGCGTGCCGAGAAAACTCACCAGGATGTTTCAATTAAGAAATTGGGATGACCGCCTCTGATACCAAAATTGATGTAGGGTATGTCCTCTAGTCGGAGTTTGCCACAAACAAGGAGATCTTACTACGCCCAACACATCATGTCTCAACCGCACCTATACAAGCATCTATCGCCACAACACGGATCGATTCTAACGCAGCACATAAAGCACACGAAGGAATTATCGACTCTAAAATAACGATCGAAAATGAGTCGGATTATTCCCTAAAAATTTAACATAAAGGTTGTCAATCCCTTTTGAGAACGAACCATGGCTATAGGCCAAGATCCGCTCAAGCAAATAAGACCTACCCTGTCCGGATTTGTAAAGAAATTCGTCAACAATGAAAGTGATTCAGAAATTGCAAGCGATGGTATTCAAAATCACGGAAAAAACGGTTGCTAAATCTCCACAAAACTAAATAAAGAACGCACAAGAGTGGGGGAAAGAGATGTTACCCAACCCGGATTCACTTTGCACACAAGATAAGGTGGGAGAATCACTCTCTCAACGGATCCATTGGCGTCACACCGAATGGGGGTTGCTACCTTCTTCCTTGGCATCACACCGAAGGGATCCATGCCAAAGTCGCACCGAAGAGGGGTTGAGAAAGCAAGAGGTGGCTACACACGACCAAGGGGCGGAGGCAAGGGGAATCCCTCTTGGCCGAAATTCTCCTTGGGAGGATTTAGGGTTAAGCTCTTCTTCTTCTTCTATTAATTCTCATAAAAGGTCTCCTTATATAGGAGTTACAAACACACATCTAACCATCCAAGATGGAGATGAAATCTCATCCATCCGAGCTGCTAAATACCCACCAAATGTTTTAAATGCAGTAAATAAGCAAATAAAGTCCTCACATGAATATAAAATTATTACCAAAGCATGAAATAATTTTATATTCTCAAATATACAACGTAATTAAAATAAATAGCTAAGAGCATAATTTAAAAATGAGTCTTCTAGTGGGATTGGCACGCTGCGGACGGAGGTTGTAACGTTGTTGTCCGTTAGCATCATCATGGCTCCTAAAGTCTCTATGGTGTAGCGCCTCGATAACCGGATCATCATCAAGTAGTGGTGGCGAGGCCACGACATCAATATTGTACCCTTGTTCCTTTCTCCGCCCGATGTCGAGGAGTCGTAGGGGGAGCAGATGTGATAGCCACTTAGTCTTTATGAAAAACGGTTGCTACGTCTTCCTTTTTAAAAGGAAACCCAGCAGACAGAGCAACAACAAATTACACAGCAGGGCAGCCAGGCCAAGACGATAGGGCCTGAAGTGACGATACCATCACTAGCATTAGTGACTGATGTGAGTTCTGAGAGACACATCTTGTAACCCTTTTGTCTTGTACTATGACATTGTAGAAGCCTTGTTGCTTCTCTTATTTGATGTATTTGTTTTGGACGCATATACTAGTGTGATATTTTTACTTCTGTTTTTATATGATTTATGTTGGGTTGGCATGGATGATATGATTAGCCGGCAGGATAGGCATCTTGTAGTACAGGTTTGCCTGTGTGCTAACGCTACCGCAAGGCGGCTGTTATGAGCATAAGACTCCCCTCGTTCCTGGTTTTGTTTTCTGGGAGGGGGGTCTTACAAATTGTATCAGAGCATGCTACGATCCTGAACTAAAGAAGTCATTCAACAATGGGGACACCATCGTTTGATTAGTCAGCTTTGGGACAAACTGACTTAGCGGGAGCAGTGGTGTGCCCATATGTAATTCACACTAAGTATGTCCAATTTTGACCTTAAGATTAGTCAACCTGACCTTAGGTTTGTACCTTACGTGTAGATCCCAGTGCACGTTGAGCTAGTGGGGGGCACTCCCGCCGCTTCCGTACCCACTCAGTTCTAATAATTAGAGTTGGGACAAATACTCATGGGCATTCTGGATGCCTTTAGGTCTCAATAGGACCCAGCGCAGCAACAAGCTCTGGGATCAAACTGGCATTGCACTTTTCGGGCTCTCCCCCCTCCTGCCTACCTCGGGACAGAGTCGGCCGTGCGTATAGAGGAATGGCTCGATACAGTGGAGGAGTTGTTGGCAGGAATCTGTTGTCCAGCCAGTATGGCTGTAACATTAGTAGTGTCTATCCTTGAACTTCACGCCGAGAGGTGGTGGAAGTCCCTCATGGGCTCCACCTTCTAGGGTCGAGTTTATATGGAGATAAGTTGGACGGAGTTCACTGGAGTCTTCTTGCAACATTTAATACCGTCGACCGCTAAGATGAACTCGAGGAAAGATTTCTGCAGTTAAAACAGGGATCTAAGTCGGTTATAGAATAATAGAGGGAGTTTCAGCATTCTGCAAGGTTTGTTGACTTCTACGAGTTAGATGATCGAGGTTATGCTAAACGATTCTACAAAGGCTTGCGGGATCCCCTGAGGCAAGACCTGTTGTTTATAACAGACTCGAGTTTAGCTGAGATCATCGACTTGGCAAAAAGGCTGGAGGTAGATCATTTAGGGAGTAATAAGAGACCCGCGGATTGTAAGACCCCCCCCATCCCGGAACACAAAACACGGCACTAGGAGAGTCTTATGCCCAGAATAGCCGCCTTGCGGTAGCACTAGCACTCGAGCTAGCCTGTACTACAAGACGCCTATTCTGTTGGCCTTTACTAATATCAATCATGCCAACCCAACCAGTATAAAAATCAGAAGTCAAATCCACACAAAGCATATAATTGTCATAAAATATAATATATAAAGAAGCTACAATAAGCTTCTAGAATCAGAGTACATAAAAAATTTGCCTAAAAGGGCTACATAAAAACTCTCTCACACTCATATCAGTAACCGACGGTAGCGACGACACCGTCCCTTCAGGCCCTGTCGTCCTGGCCTGGCTGTCCTGCTGCATAATCTACGACTGCTCTACCTCCGAGGTTTCCTCTTAAAAAGTAAGATGTAGCAACTATTGTTGGGGCTGCGGTCCGGAATCGCCCCCGCGCTGCGGTGCTATGCGGTAATGGCTTAACTGGCTGCCCCGTGGATCCGCCCGAGGAACTTTGATATAAAGATTAGTTGCGCCATCCTCCATTAGTCCGGGCTTTTGGTGTGAGTGGTTGCGATAAGTCCTCTCAAGTGGTATCAGAGGGAGGTTGCGGGTTCGAAACCCCGGGGTCGTTTCCGGGGGGGGGGATTGTTCGGGCTGCGGTCCGGAATCGCCCTTGCGCTGCGGTGCTATGCGGTAATGCCTTAACTGGCTGCCCCGTGGTTCCGCCCGAGGACCTTTGATATAAAGATTAGTTGTACTGTCCTCCATCAGTCCGG
Source organism: Platanthera zijinensis (assembly GCA_039513925.1). Classification (NCBI taxonomy): domain Eukaryota; kingdom Viridiplantae; phylum Streptophyta; class Magnoliopsida; order Asparagales; family Orchidaceae; genus Platanthera; species Platanthera zijinensis. The sequence continues at coordinate 126,038,053 of CM077081.1, forward strand.
GCTTTTGGTGCGAGTGGTTGCGCTAAGTGCTCTCAAGTGGTATCAGAGGGGGGGGGGGTGAATAGGTTCTTATTTTCTTTACAAACTTATGATAGAATGATTAAATAATTAAAGACTATTGTCTATGAGTTCTGCAGCTACTTTAGCAATCACAATCACACAATCTAGAACTACACATCACAGATTGCAACAACTATTTATAGTGGTTCCCCAAGATCTGGGTACATCCACTTTCCCCCCTTCGCCTATCTAGCAGTGTGCTAGATTCAGCCAAACTCCCTTCCTTAACTCAGATCCTCAGATCCTACAGCTCAGAATCCAAAATGGATTCCTACAACTCAGAGTGATACCACACTCCTACAGCTCATGTAATTCAGCCCTACCTCAGTCTTTATTCAAGACCTACAAATCAGAGATTATCTCTCCTACACTCAGCCTTTATAACATAGGCTTACAACTCAGATCTATATTAATAGATCCTACAGAATTTAGAAAAGAGTTTTATAGAATCTTGCACTTGTTGAGAGAGAAAGGACAAGACAGCAAATTATCAGCTGATGGATGAAATCAACTGAAACTTAGCTTTCTTCAAAGCTTCTTGAATCTGAACTAGCTGAGTTGATTTCCAAACAGCTTCTTGAGAAACCTGTAACAGCTTCCTTCTTGATCTTCAAACAGCTGGATCCCTCTATCCAATCCCTTTGAAAATTCTTCAGAATTCTAGGACGAATTCTCCTTAGACTGATCCTGAGAGGTTGAACCCTTCAGAATGTCTTCTTAGATCTTTTGATGAAGATCTTCTTCAGTGCCTTGCACTTTCTTGATTTGATTCCTTAATCAGTTTTTATGTGTGTTGCTTCTCAATAATGACAAAAAAACTTTTTATTCTACTTCTGAATCTGTCTATTTATAGACCTTCTTTTTGGTGACCGGCTGATCAGGTTTCTAACTGTTTTCTGACAAGTCTGACATCTTCAGTTAACCTGTTGTAACCCACAGCTGTCAAGTCTTCAAACAGATCTTGTGCCTTTGTCTTGGACAGCAAAGTGTCGAGACTGTCTGTCAGAAAGTGTCGAGACCATCTGTCTATATGTGTCGACACAAGTAACTTCGGTGTCGACACTGCCTCTGGTGATGTCGACAAGTTTGCCTTTAAGTCGACTCAGCTTCTGCATACTACAACTTGAGAATGAGTCGACACTGAGTATTTGTGTTGACTCAAACACTTCATCATTCTTCAGCAAATGACTTGGTCTAGACTTGGCAATGTGTCGACACAAGTCCTGTGTGTCGACACAGTTGATGTAGATTCAGAACATAGTATGTGTCGACACTGCCTTCAGGTGTCGACACAGCTTTTGTCAACTCTGCCTATATGTGTAGACTCAGTCTTCTGGTGTCGACACAAATATTGTCGACTCTGCCTCTGTGTGTCGACACAGCCTCTTGGTGTCGACATAGTTGATGTCGACTCATTTTCTCTGTGTCGACACAGCCTTCTTCAAGTGTCGACACAATCTTCCTGAAGTGTCGACACATCTTCTTCTGGTGTCGACACATGGAGTTAGAAATTTTTCCATACTTTTAACCTGCACACATTCAACTTAAACAACATCAAATACACCTTGATGTATATCATTATTTTAAGTTAGGCTTTTTAAAATTAGGTACACATTTTCCAATGTACCCAACAATCTCCCCCTATTTGGAGAAGTCATAACCCATATTAGCTAATAATATACACCACTTATGATAATAATAAACAAAATGATGATGATGTATATAAGCTTAATATTACAGGAAATATTAACAATCAAAACACTTGCACAGATTCATCACAGAGATAAAAGGATATACACAAAAATTAATTAAAGAGCAAGCTTTTGTGTATTATGTCAAAATGATTGTTTACAAAATGTTTAACACTGAATGTTTCATATTACACATTTTTAAACTGACTAAGACATCTTAGACTAAGACAGATCAGGCTCCTTTATAACAATCCCTCTTCCAGGTTGTACTTGTGCCTGCACAGAAGGTTCAGTTTCTTCCATGGGCTTTTTGCCTTTAAGATCAGCCTTCTCCTGAGCCTCAGTCTTCAGTCTTTGTCTCTCAAAATAGTGATACGGCTTGGGAAAGTATTTGCTAGGCTCCACAGCATCAGGAGGTAGCTTTCCCATCTTAGCTTTCCTTCTATACTGAACAATAGCCTCCTGTCTGGCTTCATGCTTCTACCATTCTTGTTCATTGTACCACTTGCCCCTTTCATGGACTTGATCTTTTACAGCTTTCCAGGCAGTTAGTATGATGTTTCTAGAGGTAGGGATCCACTATTCAAAATCATGTTTTAGTTCAGCTTGCTCCCTAAATCTCTTCTTTGACATTTGAGCCTCTTGCTGAGCCTTGATTGCAGCTTCAGACATGTCTACTTTTCCAAGTATAATATTTGAAACCTCCTCTGGAGGAATATACATAGTTTGCACCATCTGATGAATCAAGTCAGAATCTGTAGGGGGGTATATGACTTGAGCAACCTCTGGTTGGTTGCCTTCAAGTAGACCTTGTGGCTGTACTCCTGACTCTGCCATATTATCATCATCACAAAGGGGTGGATATCCCAATGTGGCTCTGACACTGTTAGTGACCCACTTAGCATGTTCTGAGCCAGCAGAAATAAGTACCCTCTCCCCCTTTAGGACTTCTCTTGCTATATGATCTCTGAGATTGTCCTTCTGAAATCTGATCTGACCATCTAGATAATTAATGCCATCTTTGAAGAAGGGTTTCAACTTGTTAAGTTTAGCAGTAATTTCTTCTGGGAAGTGGTTATGGCTGACTGAACTGAGTCTAAAGCAGTTTGGAACTTAGTGTCATATGCTAGCATTTCAGTTGCCTTAGCTTCAGTCAATTTAGACATGGTTGTTTGAAATTGAGCAAGAATATCTGTGTTGGCAGTTGTCAGATTGTCATTTAGCCGTTTCTGATTTTCAAGAATGTATCCTTGATTAATAGATTGAGCATCTATTTCTTTCTTCATTTCCCCTGACCAGTCTGTGTTAACCCTGAAGATTATCCTTGTCACGAGGTTAAACATTAAGGCCGAAATCCTATCATGGCCGCCAGGTTTACACAAAATCACCTTCCCAACAACTTCAGATAGAAATTTGCTTTGTGGATTCATTCCTTTTCTGTTGATGGCTGCTCCAATTTTGACGGTTGGATCCAATCCACACCATTGTAGAGCCTCCCTTGTCTTAGAGGCTGGGACCTCTTCTACATTCTCAATGCTTGGTAATTGAAGAATCTTTCTTAAACTCCGTAGAGTAAGTTTCACCTTGGTTCCATGAACTGTGGATTTGATCTTGAGTCCAGAAGAATCCATTGATGCTGAAGTGTAAAATTCAAGTACCTCCTTCTTCCAGATTTTGGTGGGTTCAGAAACCAGATATTCCAATCCATTATCAGCAAGATAGGATATCACCTATTTTATTTCAGGCGTGGCATTGTCGAACGCAGCCCTAACCAGCTCATATCCCTCATTGACGTTATCCTCAACCTTTGGCACCATTGGAAAGATGAGAAAACTGGAGAGAAGAGAAGAGAGAGAATGTCGACACAGGGTTTTAGTCTCGAAAACCTTGTAAGCGTGTCGACAGAATATGTTTTTGACCTATTTATACCCTCTAATGAAAGAAGGTCAAAAGTCGGGCAAAAACAGACTAAATGTGTCGACACAGATGAAATGTGTCGACACAAACTTCTACTGTCTCGACATCAATGTTGACTACTGTGCGTCGACACCAATTGAGGATATGTCGACACAAGAGAGACATAGTAGAGCATCAGAAATTCTGTGTCGACTCTTAGTACAAGTATCGGCGCAAAATCTGTAAGTGTCGACACCATTATTCTGGTGAAGTCGACACTACATTTCTGGATTAGTCGACTATTTGACCCTTAAGTGTCGACACCAATTCTCTGTGTCGACACTAATTCTCTGACAAGTCGACATAACTATACTGAGTCGACACTTTATTACTGAAAGTGTCGACACCATTTTACTTAGCCAATTTCTGTTTGTTGATATACTAATCAATGCTCAGCATTCCTAATTTAATTTTAAATTTATTGAATTTTGTTTCATCCAGTGGCTTAGTAAATACATCTTCAATTTGATAATCTGTTTTAACAAATTCCAATGAGATATCTTCTCTTTCTACATGCTCTCTAAGAAAATGGTATTTTATTTCTATATGCTTAGTTCTACTATGAGAAACATGATTGTTAGCAATTGAAATAGCACTATTAGAATCACACAATAAAGGTGTTCTACTTACTTGAATACCATAGTCCTTTAACTGATGCTGAATCCACAATAGCTGTGCACAACAACTTCCAGCAGCAACATATTCAGACTCAGCTGTGGATATTGCCACACTGGTCTGCTTCTTACTGCTCCATGATATCAGTCTTCCTCCCAAGAATTGGCAAGTACCTGTAGTACTCTTTCTATCCTCTCTACAGCCTGCAAAATCTGCATCTGAAAAACCTGTTAGTAGAAAATCTCCATTCCTAGGGTACCAAAGGCCTAGTTTTTGTGTGCCCTTTAAATATCTCAAAATTCTTTTAATAGCAGTGTAATGAGATTCTTTAGGGCATGCCTAGTAGCTAGCACAGACACATGTAGCATACATAATATCTGGTCTACTAGCTATGAGGTATAATAGAGAACCAACTATTCCTCTATACAAATACTCATCTACAGGCTTACTTGTATCATCTTTACATATAGACATATTTGTTCCCATAGGAGTTTTCATGGTAGAGGAAGATTCCATACCATATTTCTTTATCAACTCTTTGGTGAACTTAGACTGGGATATGGACAAGCCATCATCAGTCTGTCTTACTTGGAGTCCCAAGAAGAACTTAAGTTCCCCCATACTACTCATTTCAAACTTCCCTTGCATAAGTTTTGCAAACTTCTTACAAAGGTTGTTCTCTGTAGACCCAAAAATTATGTCATCCACATAGATTTGGACTAAGATTATCTTGCCTTTAGACTCCCTAAGGAATAGAGTCTTGTCTATTTTGCCTCTTGAGAATTTGTTCTCAATAAGGAAAGTAGACAGGGTGTCATACCAAGCCCTTGGGGCTTGCTTTAACCCATATAAAGCTTTCCTAAGTCTAAAAACATAATCAGGTTTAAGAGAGTCTACAAAACCTGATGGCTGTTCCACATAGACTTCTTCTTTTAGATCTCCATTCAGAAATGCTGATTTCACATCCATTTGGTATACCTTGAATCCTTGGTATGCAGCATAGGCAAGAAACATCCTGATTGCCTCCAGTCTTGCTACTGGGGAAAATGTCTGATCAAAATCTATTCCCTCTTCCTGCCTATATCCTTTAGCAACCAGTCTTGCTTTGTTCTTTATTATTACTCCACTCTCATCCAACTTATTCCTAAATATCCACTTTGTTCCAATGATGTTGTGGTCTTTTGGTTTAGGAACAAGCTCCCAGACTTTACACCTTCTGAATTGATTAAGCTCCTCTTGCATAGCATTAATCCAATGTTGGTCTTGGATGGCTTCTTCAAATTTCTTAGGCTACAATTGAGATAGGAAACTTGAGTGCAGGACTGTGCTCAAATTTCTGCTTCTAGTCAGCACTCCTTGACTTGGATCACCTATTATTTGATTTGCTGGATGGTCTTTAAGATGTCTGATAGCAGGAGGTAGATTTCCATCTGGTTGATTATTTCCAGTCCCTTCATTATGCTGCACTTCCTGGGAGTTATCAGCTTCTATAGAATCATGTACTCCCCCTGGACTGTAGTCAACATTTTCCATCTATTCATTTGCTGTTGTACCTTCTGCAATAGAAAGCTTATCTATCCTTTTGCTTATACCTGTTGGACTGTATGAACTACAAGGCAACTCATAGTTGATTAATCTTGATTCATCAAACACAACATGTACTGATTCTTCTACAACTTGAGTAGTCAAGTTGAAGACTCTATAGGCCTTACTATTTATACTATACCCAACAAATATCCCTTCTTGGGATTTGGTAGCAAACTTAGTTAGATATGACTTGCCATTGTTAAGTATATAGCACTTGCAACCAAAGATCCTAAAGTAGGAAAGATTTGGTTTTTCTACCTTTCATAATTTCATAGGGAGTCTTTTTGTGGCACTTAGTGATAGAAGCCCTATTGATCACATGACATGCAGTGTTTACTGCCTCAGCCCAGAAATATTCTGGAAGAGAGGTGTCACTCAATAGAGTTCTACCTGCTTCAATCAATGTCCTATTCTTTCTTTCAGCAATACCATTTTGCTGAGGTGTTCTAGGTGAGGAGAACTCTTGGGAAATCCCAAAGTCTTCACATAATTTTATCATACTTTTAGATTGAAATTCAGTGCCATGGTCACTTTTGATTTTGACCACTGTACTATTTAGTTCATTCTAAATTTGTTTCACAAAATTAAGTAAGAACTTGGGGTTTCTGATTTTTGTCTCAGCAAGAACACCCATGTATATATAGAATAGTCATCTACAACCACAAAAGTATAGACCTTCCTACCTAGACTATGAACTGGCATAGGACCAAAAAGATCCATATATAAGAGGTATAAGCACCTCACAGAATCCTTGTTTTCAAGACTATGAAAGGAGGATTTTGTCTGCTTGCCCTTTTGACAAGCTGAACATATCCCTTCCTTTATACACTTAACTTGAGGACCATTCCTCACTAACTCTTTGCTGAAGAGTTGGCCAATTATCTTGTAGTTAAGATGAGCCAACCTCTTGTGCCACTTGACACAATGAGATGCATTATCATCAGCTACAAGACAGATGGGAGAAGCCTTGTTCTCACATACAAAATTAAGACAATAAACATTTCTCTTTCTATACCCAGTCAATATGATCTTTTGATCACTTGACCTTTTGATATGACATCCATCCTTAACAAATGAAATGTTATATCCAAGATCACTCAGCTGACTTATGCTAATCAGATTATGTTTCAAACCTTTTACATAAGCCACTTGGGTGATGGTAATTGGGTTTGAAGAAATGTTACCAAACCCTTTGATGATTCCTCTTTCAGATCCACCAAAGATTACTTTAGGTCCATCTTTGACAGATGTGTACTCCTTCAGCAGCCCCTTTGTTCCAGTCATGTGCCTGGAACATCCACTGTCCAAGTACCATATAGGGGCATGGCAACTTGGACTTTCCTGCAATACAGAATTACTTTCCCTTAGAACTCAAGTAAGTCTTCGGTCCTTGGTTCAGGTTAGCACCATTCATATTAAGACTACCAGCAACTCTTCTAACTGGTAGACTATTGTTCTTCCTTACATTTGTGTTATGCCAGCAGTCTAAGGCAAAAAGGCCTCTCTTGCCACAACACCAACATTCAAACTTGTTGTATATAGGTCTTGATACACCCTTGACAGAAGAATTTCTGTCCAGTGCTGGTGCTGCTGCAGCTTCACCCATAGATTTCTTATAACTATGGGGTTTATGAACATGGGTAGACCTATTGGCATTTACACCCTTGTTTATCTGAACATTAGTATTAATATGACCATGAATATTCTCAAGATCATATTTGTTAGAAGGCACTTGTACCTTTCTAAACTTAACTGGGACTGAAAGGTTTAGAGGCTGGACAGGAGCTTTGCCTTTTCTTTTGAATTGGGCAGCCCTGGGGTTACCTTTGAAGCCTAATCCTACCTTACCCTTTTGAGCCACAAACTCATCTATTAAAGGTAAGACCGATTTTGGCTTAGAGTAACTAGCCACTAAATCTTTCTCTATTCTTAGTCTGGCCTCCAGACTCTTAATTTGATCATTGTTATATTTGATTGTGCCCATATGAATATAGGTTATATTTTTTAGTTTGGCAATCTCATTTAACTTTTGATCCATTACTTTTTCAAACTCAGTTGCAGCCACCTTAAGATTAGCAATTTCCTGAGCCTGAGTTTTGACTAGGTTCTTGCTTTTCTTAAGAGCCTGCAACAAGTCCCTATATTCATCCATCAACTAATGAATATCACCTTCTGATTCAGATCCATTCACATCACTTGATGTAGATGAATCTGACTCTGAACCAGTACTAAAATCAGAAGAACTAGAAACCTTTTGTACCTTACTAGGACCAGGCTGATCCTGGCATTGGTTATCTTCTAACTCAGCCATCAGACCCATGCATTCCTTGTCTTCTTGATCATGAATGGAATCCATCAGTTGTAGAAATTCCTCTTCTTCATTATCTGCATACAATCCTATGTATGCTTCTGCTTCAGATTCTGACTCTGATGAGGACTGATCTGAAAGACTCTTATCCTTCTTTACAACAAAAGATTTCTCCTTCTTGCCCTTGTGTTGAGTCCTTTTTCTATCTACTGACTCCTTTCTCTTTTCTGGACATTCAGCTACCATATGTCCAGTCTTATTGCAACAATAACAAACAATCTTAGAGGTTATGGCTTTGCTGGGCTTAGTTCTGTTTCTCTCATTTCTTGAGGATTTTCTCTTCTGATAGTACTCATCTACTGGCTGTGATGTGGAGGGTCTAGACTTCCACTGCTTTTTTTTCAAGAACTTTTGAAACTGTCTTGTAAAGGCAGCAAAGTCAGTATCTGATTCACTGCTCCCTGATATCTGACTATCTGAATTTTTTGTTATCTCTTCTGTAGCTTCCTTGAGAGGAGATGAAGACATCCTCCCTTTCTTTCTAGTGGCTTCAACTTTAAAAGCCACAGATCTATACTCACCTTTTGTACTTCTTTCTTCCTCCTTCCTAGCCATCAATTGCATTTCATATGAAAGCAATTTTCCAAACAAGGTTGGAGGAGAAATATCAGCTAACTTGGCCACTTCTCTAATGGCACATATTTTGGTATCCCAATCCTTTGTTAAAGATCTGAGAAACTTGTCATTCAGCTCATATGTACTGAAGACTCTTCCATAGGACATCAGTTCATTCACAATCCTATAAAATTTCTTATAACACTCAGTTATGATATCAGACTTTCCTTGTCTGAAGCTCTCATATTCTTGGTTGAGCATTGATTTTCTGTCTTGTCTTACTTCTTCAGATCCTTCCATATAGACAATCAAGGTGTCCCACATCTCTTTGGAGGTCTTGCAATGTATCAGATTTTGGAAGGTGGAATCATCTATTGCACTTACTATGATGTTTTGAGCTCTCTTGTCCATAGTGGCTAAGATGATTTCCTCCTTTGTCATTTCTGAAAAATCCTTAGGAGTTTCCTGATTTTCATCTAATACAGAAATCTTCATTGGAATGTATGGACCTTCTTTCACTGTGATATAAATTCTTGGATCTGAGGCCTCCATAAACAGCCTAACCCTTTCCTTCTAGATTCCAAAGATTTCTTTTCTGCAGATGGGAAGCTTCATAGATCCCAACTCCTTGTGATTCTCACCTGAACCCATTTTCTTGATTCTTGATTCTGCCTTTAGATCTAACTCAGACTGTTAAGTCTTACTTTGAGTAACCTCCCTCTGATACCACTTGATAGTTTTACTTTCAAGATTACCTAGACACCTAGAGGGGGAAGGTGAATAGGTTCTTATTTTCTTTACAAACTTAAGGCAGAATGATTAAATAATTAAAGACTATTGTCTATGAGTTCTGCAGCTACTTTAGCAATCACAATCACACAATCTATAACTACACATCACAGATTGCAACAAGTATTTATAGTGGTTCCCCAAGATCTGGGTACATCCACTTTCCCCCCTTCGCCTATCTAGCAGTGTACTAGATTCAGCCAAACTCCCTTCCTTAACTCAGATCCTCAGATCCTACAGCTCAGAATCCAAAATGGATTCCTACAACTGAGAGTGATACCACACTCCTACAGCTCAGGCAATTCAGCCCTACCTCAATCTTTATTCAAGACCTACAACTCAGAGATTATCTCTCCTACACTCAGCCTTTATAACATAGGCTTACAACTCAGATCTATATTAATAGATCCTACAAAATTTAGAAAAGAGTTTTATAGAATCTTGCACTTGTTGAGAGACAAAGGACAAGACAGCACCTGATCAGCTGATGGATGAAATCAACTAAAACTTAGCTTTCTTCAAAGCTTCTTGAATCTGAACTAGCTGAGTTGATTTCCAAACACCTTCTTGAGAAACCTGTAACAGCTTGCTTCTTGATCTTCAAACAGCTGGATCCCTCTCTATCCAATCCCTTTGAAAATTCTTCAGAATTCTAGGACGAATTCTCCTTAGACTGATCCTGAGAGGTTGAACCCTTCAGAATGTCTTCTTAGATCTTTTGATGAAGATCTTCTTCAGTGCCTTACACTTTCTTGATTTGATTCCTTAATCAGTTTTTATGTGTGTTGCTTCTCAATAATGACAAAAAAACTTTTTATTCTACTTCTGAATCTGTCTATTTATAGACCTTCTTTTTGGTGACCAGCTGATCAGGTTTCTTACTGTTTTCTGACAAGTCTGACAGCTTCAGTTAACCTGTTGTAACCCACAGCTGTCAAGTCTTCAAACAGATCTTGTGCCTTTGTCTTTGACAGCAAAGTGTCGAGATTGTCTGTCAGAAAGTGTCGAGACCATCTGTCTATATGTGTCGACACAAGTAACTTCGGTGTCGACACTGCCTCTAGTGAAGTCGACAAGTTTTACTTTATGTCGACTGAGCTTCTGCATACTACAACTTGAGAATGAGTCGACACTGAGTTTTTGTGTTGACTCAAACACTTCATCATTCTTCAGCAAATGACTTGGTCTAAACTTGGCAATGTGTCGACAAAAGTCCTGTGTGTCGACACAGTTGATGTAGATTCAGAACATAGTATGTGTCGACACTGCCTTTAGGTGTCGACACAACTTTTCTCAACTCTGCCTATATGTGTTGACTCATTCTTCTGGTGTCGACACAAATATTGTCAACTCTGCCTCTGTGTGTCGACACAGCCTCCTGGTGTCGACACAGTTGATGTCGACTCATTTTCTCTGTGTCGACACAGCCTTCTTCAAGTGTCGACACAATCTTCCTGAAGTGTCGACACATCTTCTTCTGGTGTCGACACATGGACTTAGAAATTTTTCCATACTTTTAACCTGCACACATTCAACTTAAACAACATCAAATACACCTTGATGTATATCATTATTTTAAGTTAGGCTTTTTAAAATTAGGTACACATTTTCCAATGTACCCAACAACTATAACATCTCTTAAACAACTAGACCCCTAGGAGTAGTTTTGTCATGACTAGGTCATGACAAAACTCTAGGAAGCCCAAGAAGGCCAAGTGAACCTAGGAATGTAGGTGAGACCACTGTGGTCTGCAAATAGTAAATTTCTGAACCCTAGTTTAACATGACCATGGGGCTTCACCAAGACTTTAAGACCCCCACCATGGTCTCATAACCCCTTGTAAGGTCCATTAAAGCCATAGGGGTCCATTGGACAGGTATAGGGTGGCCAAGTTGACCTATAACCACTCTAGGCCTAAATTAGACAAGGTGCCCTAACTAGGGGCAGTGTGCCCTAGTAAAGCCCAAATAACCCTACCAAGGCCTTCCTAGACCTAAAGTGGGGTTAATGGGTCACTAAGGACCCATGTAGGGCAGTCAAAGTGGTTAAGTTGAGCAAAGTCAACTCTAACCCTAAATGGGTGAACCTGACCTATGTAGGATCAACTGACCTTCCCTTAGCCATGTGGACTCCACATATACCTTCCTAACCCTAGTGAGAGGCCAATGGGTCACCAAGGACCCATTGGGGTCAACCAAAAAGGCTAAGTTGACAAAAGTCAACTCTAGCCCTAATGTGGTCAAAGTGCCCTAGTTAAGGGTAAAGTGACCTCCAAGGGCCAATTCAACCGCACCAAGACCTTAGGGGAGGAAAATGGGTCACCAAGGACCCATTAGGAGCAACCTTAAAGACCAAATTGACCAAGGTCAACCCTAATCAAGGTTTAGGTCAAGCTAGCCCAAATGGGCTAACTCAAGCTCAAGCCCAACTCACTTGGGCTAACCTTATTTTGGTGGATGAAATGGACATGTGGGCTGCCATTGGGTTAGGTAGGATCCAAATTTTAGCTTGATGTGTAGGAGAGAGAAAAAGCCACCTATGTAAGAGAGAGAAAGTGAAAGAAAGTAATGGAGGAAGACTTTGGGCTCCTCCTTCCCCTTCCCCAACCCCCTCCATTCATTTCACTAGGAGAAGGAATGAAATCCCATTTCAACCAGCTGGTCATTGATTGGTTTGAGCCATGCTCCATCCCCCACCTACCATGGCCAAACTTTCCTAAAGAGGGCCATTAATGGCCATGGCAACCAACACCTACCCCCTCCCCCTTATCTTCATCTTAAAAGGTTCACTGGACTCCAGGAGTTCATTTCCAACCCTTACCTAAAGGAGCCTAGCCATCCCACTGTATAATCGCAGAAATCTGACCACCACCACCATGTCAACTCGGCGATCAGCGCGACTCCAGACCGCCGCAAAGGTCCTCCCCTTCCCCTTCTTCTATGGTTAGATCATAAGAATAAATAGGGCCAAGAATCGGGCTCAATTGAGCCTGATTGGAGTGAGAAAATTTCTGAATTTTAATGTTTTTTCAAAAAAAAAGGAGTGGTCGGATCTCCGGAAACCGCCCCTCCGGCGGTCGTGCCTCCGCCCGGCGATAGCCCCCACCTCAACGAAGGTGGTGGTGGTGGCCGGCCAAGGAGGTGGCTAGAAGGCCGGCAAATGGCTTGAAAAGTTGCTCCAGGTCGGGCTGATCCCAACCCTTGGCTGGAGGAAGAAGATGACCAGGAGCCCCACGATTTTGCTTTAAGATCCGTGATGGACCTGATTTTATTAAATCCTATTATTTCAATTTCTATCTTGTTTACTGGTCTGTTTTAAATTAAATATTAAAAATACTTAGACCCACCTACAAAAAAAGTGTCCAACATGAAGCTTGTAGCCCATGAAGTCTAGTGTAATTAAAAATTCGTTTGAACCCATTTGGTTAAGTGGTTTTACCACAACACCTATTTTGGTGGGGTCTATACCTAGGCTATTCTAGATAGTGTTTTGAGTTCCCCCACCAATCCAGACATCCAAATGACTAGAAATTTTGGATGGGTGTCACGAGAACCTATACCTAGAACATATAATAAATTAAAATTTTCGGAGAACTTTGTCCTATAGTTATTGTAAAAATTCAAGAAACCATTTATGAACTATTTTAGGGGTATAATGACCTCTATACCCCCAAGATTTTGGTGGCTGACTCTTAGGGTTATTGTTTGACCCTGAGAAAAATCTCAACCCAATTGAGTTTGATTTGAATAGGTTTTTGGTGTGACCAAATTTTGGTCTCCTAAGGGGTACATTAGGGCAAAGAGTATTTGGGGCATGGAGGGGCCAATTCTTACCCAAATGGGTTGGGACCTTGGCCAGAGCCCTATAACTAGTAAAAACACCATCTCTTGGAATTTGAGACGAATTGGGATTTGTTTGCCCTAGGAACTTAGTTCAAACCTTAAGGTTGAACTTTGGGGGCTTGTGAAGGACATAAGGTGATTTGTCCTTGGATGCACTTGGGGTTTAGTCCATGTAATCCTAGGAGGTTGAATTGCCCTAGGAAGGGATTCGGCAGTAGTTGGACACATACACCCCACTTAAACCACTAAATAAATATTTAGGTCGTTACACCCTAGGAATTAATTAGTGGGTCATATGACCTTGAATCATGATGAAAGTGTTGGAACCCTAGGTTTTGATTTGAGTTCAGTCTTCTCTTTATGTCTCTTAACCCAAGATTTATCTATGGTCAAAGGTTAGTTGATAGGATAGATTCTCTAGTTGTGTAGAATTTCTTTTCCAGATGAATATTCGGTTAAGTAATTTTTCGTTCGACTATGGTCGAACTCTGCTCGACTATCGTGTATCGGCTGATCGACGATCGTCTATCAGTTGGTTGTCGTTCTTTCTGCGTTGATAGTTCGACTATCTGTTGATAGGTCGACTATCTGTTTTGTTTGATAGTTCGACTATCTGCTTGGATAGTTCAACTATCTGATAGCTCGACTATCTGTTGATAGGTCGACTATCTGTGTTGCTTTGATAGTTTGACTATCTGTTGAAAGGTCGACTATCTGTTTTCTTTGATAGTTCGACTATCTATTGATAGGTCGACTATCTGTTTTCTGTGATAGCTCGACTATCTGTTGATAGGTCGACTATCTGCTCTTCTTTGATAGTTCGACTATCTGCTTGGATAGTTCAACTATCTGATAGGTCGACTATCTGTTGATAGGTCGACTATCTGTTGATAGGTCGACTATCTGTTTTCTGTGATAGGTCGACTATCTGCTTGATAGGTCGACTATCTGTTTTGTTTGGTAGTTCGACTATCTGTTCGGATAGATCGACTATCTGATAGCTCGACTATCTGTTCTGATAGGTCGACTATCTGCTGAGGTAGTTCGACTATCTTCTTTGATAGTTCGACTATCTGGATCGTTCGACTATCTGTCCGATAGGTCGACGAACTCCGTGCTTCGGTCGACGATCTCCAAGGGTTGTTCGACGTTTTGCTGTATGTTTTAAATAGTTTTGTCGTCTTCTGTGATGTGATTAATTTCATAATTATTTTGGCACATTTTATAAAAGATTATTTGAATAAATTATGATAACATTTCCATGCAATATCTATTCTATTCCTTATGCATGAGCTAATCTTTTCTGACAAAGTTGTTTGTCTTATAGCTGAGATATGATTTCTGCTTTATCTGCCAGGCTGTCCTTTATAGCCGTTAGACTCAAAAAGTCTTCCTTGGCTGTAAAGAGTCACTTCTGATGTGACTTTCTCTTATATTATTTCATCAGAGTAATTTGCAGCTTCTTAGAAAGCTTTATCCTTTTATTGGATATCTGCCTGCAGTATTTTGTTTTGCTTTATGCTTTTTGTAGCCCAGCTTGCAGAGTTCAGAAGAAGACAAGATTCAAACTCAAGTAAGAGTCGTTGCTGCTGCTGCTATATAAAGACTTCTTTGAAGAAAGAAATGAACTAGTTGAGTTCTCACATATTCAAAAAGCTAACTGCAGCATTCAAACTAAAAGCTTACAGTTTCCAACTGCTCTCAGCTCATTCACATCTAACTGAGAAGAAGTTTTAGTTCTTCACTATTCTTCAACCTGAGTTCTCCTGCTCACAGGAAGATCTTTACTTAGAGCTTTTTGAAGAAAAAGAAGAAGAAGATAACTGCCTAAAGAAGAAACTTTATTTAATATTATTTATCTTCTTGTAGCTTTTTCCTTCAGTATTTTCTGAAGTGTTTCTGCACTGATGCAAGACTTCACCTGGACGTTCTTTGAGCCAGGGGGAGCCTTGATTCTTTTAGAGCCTTCTAGCTCAGTGCATGTTATTGTGCTTCTCTAATCTATTGTAAAATAGAGAAGACACCTTAACCTCCTTTCCCCCTCCTGTACAGGGTTATTACTCCCTTCAAAAGTATCCCTTGGTGGCAGGTCACCTGATCAAAAACCTGTGTTGATTTTTAGACACCTGATCAAAAGTCTAAAGGGTTTCTGGATCTACCTAAAGCAGATCTTGTTGGTGGCAGGGCACCTGATCAAAAACCTGAGTGGATTCCTATCTTGTTGGTAGAAGAGTGGACGTACCCAAGTTATTTGGGGAACCACTATAAATTCCTTGTGTCGTCTGGAATGCTTTAATTAATTACTTGTATTGTGGCTGTGATTAGATCTTAACTAGGATTGCTAGTTGCTGGATAGTACCTGAAGCTTAACTGTAATTACAGTTAGCTTTAGTCTTGTGCACATCACTTGTGTTAGGCTTTAAGGTTTAATCTCAAATATCTATAATCTTCATTCCGCAAATCCACTCCAAGGGAGTTGAGTAGACTGTCAACTTTACTAGTGCAATTTTTGATTACTCTATTCACCCCCTCTGTAGAGTAGTATCTATCCCCTTTTCTTTCAGAAAGTTTGGTAAAAGTATTTTTATAGTGTTATTCAGTTCTGGAAATTTTGTTATGAATTTTAGATCAATAAACAAAGTACTTCATTCACAACCCTTCAAATTGCACTATCTACTTAGGAATTTATTTTGAATTAACCACTAATTGGAATCTTGTAAAATTTGGTTAGAGGACCTTTTATGTGATTATAAAGTTCTGTAAATTTTTATGGAATTTTTGGAAGTGTATTAGAAGTACTTGTTTCATTATATTGATAAATGTATGTTATGTTCAACAATTATGTTTAGAGGTTTAAATATTGTTGTGAGTCCTTGAATTTATAGTAACCTAGATGCCTAGTATTTATTATAATTTTGTGAAGTATTTTGCATGATTGAAAATGGTACATCATGTACAAAACTAGGGAATTTGGATTTCTTAGAAAATTTATTAATTACCAAATTAATTAATAAAATTTTGAATCTCTTGATTTGGGCCACAATGGTATTAATAGCCCCCCAATAATTATTATAGGAGTACTGGGTGATTATTTGTTGTACCTCCCATTTTACATGCTATTTAGCCTTAGTGGTCTACATATAGTAAAACTGCAGAAATTATGTTGGAGTATAAATTTGAGCACATGAGTCAAGATTTGTGGTTTGCTGGTTTGGATAAATTAAAATGAGTTCATCATTGGAGGTAGGATGAGTAGTGGGTTGGATTGGTTTATGTTAGGTGGAGCTCGGGATCGATGAAAGATCGTCTTTCCCCGTATAGAGAAAGTATCAAAAAATACTAGGGTTATATCCAAGGCAATAGTAAGGGACCTGGAATTGGGTATTAACCAATAAGAATAAGTGCCTTGCGAAAGGAAGCTTTGGGCTTCAGCCCATCATAGCTCTTAGTGCCCTCGAGAGCCCTTCACGGGGAATACCTTGGGCAGTCCTGGGCTAAACCTAAATCGTAGGCAAAATTGAAATGCTTGAGTAACTAGTAAATCTAGGGTTTCACCTTCTCACTTCTTGATGTCTTGAGGAGATAGGTTGGGTCACTCGGTTAGTAAGCCCAGTGGTTTTGGTGATGGGCAGGTTAGCCCGGTGAGCTTTGGCTCGATAATGGTTTGTGATGGGCAGGATAGCCCGACGAGCTTTGTCTCGGTTTTTGCTTATGACGGACGGGATGGTCCGGGGAGCTTTGGCTCGGTAGCTGATACATAAGGTTGCATGTGCATAAGTATAAGGTGGTGGGTCTTTGGTATTAGAGGTTCGATGCACCGATGCCAATACGTTGACTTGGCAAGTGTTGTTTAGCACTTGGCCAAATAAGGTCTGGTGCGCCAGCCGGTAAGAGTACGTAGGAGCTCCGCTTAGTGCACCAGCGTTGAGGTGTACGATAGGTCTGACTGGTAGTGCTATTACCGGTTTAGAGGTGGGCGAGGCCCAACCCACTGCTTCCATTTGCCACTACGGAGGTATCCTGGGAGGTTCAGCTCCAGAAAGGGGGAACTAAAGGTCTGTGTACATAGAGTCGAGTGGGTGGGTTGCACTTGCATGTTCACGTCATGTCATAATTGTATTTCATAGGATAATCATTGCATATAACCCGACACCTAATGTATAAGTGGTATGGGATGCTTTATACATTAGGCCTTGCAAAACGACCCCTTGGTTTATAAGTTCGTGCGAGCATGCTTATAAGTTAAGGTTTTTATTCAGTATTACATATTTATGCTTGCTAGTAAAACTGACACCCTATCGTATAAATTGGTATGGGACTTTTTAAATGATAGGAGCTCTGCAATAGATCCCTTACCATATGTATTTTCACATAAGATAAGGTTACTTTCTTATTCAGTGTTCCATACCTTTATTACCGTCTTATATACCTTAGAACTGCTAGATTAGTTCCGCTGCCATCTGCTTTATTATTATTCTCCACTATCATGTCCTTCCCTTTCCTTCACTCCGCTCGGTGCCTAGGAGCCATGGGAGAATGGGCGGGGGATGATAGGACTTAGTCTTTTAGACTAACAGATTTCGAACCATCTCATTTTAGGGGACCATGGGGCCCAGCATGGAGGAGCAGCCCCGGAGGTCGGCACGCTTGGAGATCGGGTAGTCTAGTACCGGAGTACAGATGGTAGGAACTGTGAGTCCTGATCGCTAGTAGTTATTTTAGTTTACTTCTGTAATGAGAGATATGTAGTGAGGACTTGATGTACAGGGTATAAGCCAAAGATTCCGTTATGCGTTATATCTGTGGACACTCCCATCGTGGAGATTATATATTTATATGTGATTTTTGTGGACTTGCTTTATTATATTGCTATAGTTGTGATCGATTTGGCCGACAGGATCGGCGTTTTGTAGCGATGACCTTCCCGGGTGCGAAGGTGTCACCGTAAAGCGGCGGTTCTGGGCCTAAGACCCCGTTGTTTTAAAAGAAAAAAATGGGGGTCTTACAAGTGGTATCAGAACAAACCTCGATCGAAAAGTAGTAGTCCATAACCCCTGGGTCACCCCCGCACGAGTTTAGTTTGGGGACAAACTAAGCAGCGGAAGCAGTGGTGTGCCCATAAGGGGGATCACATGTAAATTGTCCATTGTTAACTTGGTTTGAATCAATTATTTACTATTGGATTTTGTTACGCATCCCCCAACGCAGCCTACACAGGGCGGAGTCCAGCAGACTCCGATTGTTACACCACCTCCCCCGATGCCCACTCCATTCCTACAGTCGGAGTTGGGGCAAACTCTGATAGATATTATGGAAGCTTTCAGGGCCCAATAGGTTCCGGCTTCGCAGACAAACACGGGGGCTAATTGGCTGATCATCATCCGAGGACTCTCTCCCCCCATCCTACTTAGGGACAGAATCAGCTATTCGGATGGAGGAGTGGCTCGACATTATGTACGAGATATTGACCGGGATACGGTGCCCTTGGGAGGAGAGGGTGCCATTGGTGGTCTCTTGCTTGGAGTCTCATGCCAAGAGATGGTGGAAGACATCGCTGGATACGACTTTTACGGATATGGTGGTTGCAAAAATTACTTAGGAGGAGTTCAGGGCCGCGTTACTGGAGCATTTTGTTCTACAGTCGGCTAGGGATTAGCTGGAGGACAGGTTCCTACAGTTGAAGCAGGGCAATAAGACAGTGGTAGAATACCACCAGGAGTTCAACCATTTAGCCCGGTTTGCAGACTCCTATCAGCTGGATGAGGCAGGATACACCAAGATGTTCTATAAGGGCCTACGAGAGGAGTTGAAGGAGGCCCTTTTGTTCGTTTCTGATGGGCATATACCTCGAATGTTATGGATGGCCAAGAGGATTGAGGCTGATTGGCAAATGACTCGGGGTCGGAAGAGACCAACGAAGGACCAGGGTCGGGGAGCCAGGAATGATCAGCGGCGGGGCCGCATCACTGATGGGAGAGAGGGAAGAAGAGAAGAGGACCAGCCTCGTCAGGAGGTGAGACAGGAACCGAGGGAGCCGGTGTTAGTGGCTCCTCAACCTCTTCAGATGCGGGAGGCACCAAGACTCGGGGGTATGGCATTTCCCCTATCGGAGTGCTATAACTGCATCAGACATGGCACATCTGGAGAAACTGCCCCATGAGGGGAGCACCTCTACTAGCACCACAGGCTGCCTTGCATGCTCAGCAGTTTAGAGGTCGGGGACGTGGTCGAGGATGTGGATACCAGGGTGGAGATCGCAGGCAGGACAGGGAGCAAGTTTATGCATTGGATCTGGCTCAACCCCGGAACTCGGAGCAAGTGATCACAGGTATGCCAGAAAGTTTTAAGTTTTTCTTTCCTAAACACTTAAATTTATGGATATAAAATTAATAATCTAGGAAAGAAAACCATAACTAGATTCTAAGACATTTAACTCCCCCCCAGGCATAGTTTTCATCAACAGCAAGCCCGCTTATACGCTGTTCGATACGTGTTCTTCGCACTAATTCATATCAGAGGCCTTCGAAGAAGGGTTGAAAGGCGTGGAGCGATTCACGGGTTTAATGATGAGGATACGATTACCCGACGGATCAGTGTTGTTCACCTCTGCCCACTACAACATGGAGGAGGAGATCGGCGGAAAGATATTTGATGCACCAGTGACAATTATAAAGATTCCAGTCTTTGATTTGATCCTGGGAATGACATGGTTGCACTGGAACCATGCTCAGATTGACTGCATGTCCAAGATAATTACTGTGAGGCATGGAAATTCCTACATTGTCATCGAAGGTATTAGATCTATTCCCCCTCTATTGCTGTCATCCGTATAGGCCGTCAAGGCCCACTTGCAGGGGGAGGTAGTCTATAAGGTGCTGTTTGAAATGGCTGAGGCCAAGGGTTCCATCTCGAATATCCCGGTGGTGCGAGATTTTGCCAACATATTCCCAGAGAAGCTGTTAGGGCTACCCCCGCACCGGGAGTAGGATTTCCAGATTCAGCTAGTGTCGGGGGCTAATCCGGCAGCTAGAGCCCCTTATCGGATGGCCCCGAAGGAGCTGGCAGAGTTTCGAAGCCCGCTCCAGGAACTAGTGGAGGCCAGATTTGTCCGGCCAAGCTCTTCACCATGGGGAGCCACGGTCTTGTTCGTCAAAAATAAGGACGGAACACTTAGATTGCATCGACTACCGAGCACTAAACCGACTGACAGTCCGAAATACCTATCCACTTTTAAGGATAGATGAGTTGTTTGACCAGCTGGAAGGCGCACATTTTTTTTCAAAATTGGATTTGAGGTCGAGCTACTATTAGCTACGGATCCAGGAGGAGGACATACCGAAGACTGCTTTCAGTAGCAGATACGGGCTGTACGAGTTTACCGTGATGCCCTTCGGGCTCACGAATGCACCGTCGGCATTCATGAGCCTCATGAATCGGGTGTTCGAGGCATATTTGGATGTGTTCATCATCATGTTTATTGATGACATCCTCATTTACTCTAGGATAGAGGAGGAGCACACATGACATTTGACGCTGACCCTTGAGAGACTACGGGAGAACCAGGTTTATGCGAAGATCAGCAAATGTCAGTTCTAGTTGAGGGAGGTGGCTTTTTTAGGCCATATCATTAGTGGTCCTGGGTTGGCAGTGGACCCTACAAAGATTCAAGCAGTTCGAGATTGGCCGCAGCTGTAGTCGGCCACGGATGTGCGGAGTTTTCTAGGACTTGTCGGTTACTACCAGAAGTTCGTGGAGGGATATTCTCATATTGCACTTCCACTCACATCCCTGACAAGGAATGAGGTGCCCTTTGTCTGGACCACACAGTGTGAGGTGGCTTTTCAGGAGCTGAAGGGTCAGCTCACCTCGGCTCGTATACTTACCCTCCCTTCAGGGAAAGAAGGATTCCAGGTCTACACCGACGCTTCCTACCAGGGCATGGGTGTAGTGCTGATGCAGAATGGTCATGTGATATCATACGCTTCTCAGCAGCTGAAGAAGCATGAACAGAACTACCCAGTTCATGACTTAGAATGGGAGCTGTCATATTTGCTCTGAAAGTCTAGCAATACTATATGTACGGTGTCCACTGCGACATATACTCTGATCACAAAAATTTGAGGTATGTGGACACGCAGAAAGAGTTGAACATTAGGCAAAGACAATTGGTGGAGTTTTTAGCAGACTACCAGTATGAGATGCACTACCACCCAGGGAAGGCAAATGTGGTGGCAGATGCGCTGAGCCGAAAGGCCGCAAACCCTGGAGCAGGAACGCAGTTGATGGCCTTGGAATTGGTCCAGATGTTAGAAAAGATGCAAATATCCTTTGTGTCCGAGGATCACCCTGAGTTGTACCGGGAGTACCTATCGTCGTCGATTGCCACGGATGACATTCGAGACCGAGTTAGAGATGGGCAGCGACAGGATTTCCAGCTAGAGCCGATATTCCAGGCCTTAGAACCAGGCACTGCTGCAGATTACTCGCTGAGAGATGGCCTAGTGTGTTTCAGAGGATGAGTTTATATACCAGAGGGAGGCCATGTTCGGGAGGATATCATGATGGAGGCTCATTGCATTCGGTATTCAGTACACTCGGGAGTCACGAAAATGACTGCGGACCTGAAAAAAACCATGTACTAGCCAGGCATGAAGAAGGATATCACCTACTTCGTGACCTATTGCGAGGCATGCCAGTTGGTGAAAGCAGAGTGCAGAAACCCAGCAGGATTGTTGCAGCCACTCCTAGTGCCGGAGTGGAAGTTCGATGATATTACCATGGACTTTATACATGGGCTTTCCCCATCGCGGACGGGGAACGATTCGATCTGGGTGATTGTCGAATGACTGATGAAGGTAGCTAAATTTATTCTGATCAGGAAGGATGACTCGGTTGGTGTGTTAGTTCGGAAGTTCTTGGAGCAGTTCATCCATTATCATGGCGTACCCAGGTCGATTGTATCGGACCGGGATGGACGGTTTACATCCAGAGAGTGGAGATCAGTGCAGACTTATTTGGGCACTAGGGTAACATTCAATACAGTGTTTCATACCCAGACTAATGGGCAGACAAAACGCACCAATCGGACTCTGGAAGATTTGCTGCGACTTTGCATATTCGATCACGGTGAGCCTTGAGAGAAGGTGTTGCCACTGATCGAGTTCTCATATAATAATAGCTATCAGTCAAGCATAAGGATGACTCCTTATGAGGCCCAATACAGATGGAGGTGTAGGACTCCGCTGTCATGGATACAGGACGAGGATCCGAAGGCTTTGGGTTCAGAGTTTGTCGAGGACATCGAGGCTCAGGTGATATTGATACGGGACAGGATGCAAGAGGCACAGAGCTGACAGGCTAAGTATTAACATTCTTGACACCGTCAGGTGGAGTTCCGGGTGGGGGACCCGGTGTTTTTGAAGATCCGACCAATGCATGGGGTTTCACGGGTATGCGGTCGAAAGAAGAAGCTATACCCAAGATATATGGGGCCTTATAGGATCCGGGAGCGGATCGGTCCCTTGGCATATAGGCTAGAGCTGCCACCAGAGCTGGCAAGTCTGCACAAAGTGTTCCATATATCCTCTCTCAAGAGGGCTCTATTATGCCCGGAGCAGCAAATTATGGCCACGGATGGGCCGGTAGCATCTGATCGGTCAGTTCACCTGGAACCGGTCCGAATTGACGACAAGGGAATACAAGTCTTACGTCGCAAGAAAATTCCATTGGTCAAGGTCCTGTGGAGGAATCATGGGTGAGAGGAGAACACATGGGAGCCTCAGGACTTGATGCGACAGAGGTACCCAGAGCTTTTTAGTCAGGTATTACTCACAACCTCTCGGGATGTTACAATTTACTTTCTATATTTGAAACCACGTGGGCCTAACTAAAATTTCGAGGATAAAATTTTTTGTTTATATATTGGGATTTGTAATATCCCTCAAACAACTACCCCCTAGGAGTTTTTGTCATGACTAGGTTATGACAAAACCCTAGGAAGCAAAGAAGGCAAAGTGAACCTAGGAAATAGGTGAGACCAATGTGGTAAACAGTAACTAAAAACCTCTAGGATTACCATAGGGCTCAACAAGACTTTAAGACCCCACCATGGTCTCACCTCTAACCCATTCTACCTTAAAGGACCTTGACCATTGGATATATCTTGGCCAAGTTGACCTATAACCCTTGTAGCCAAAATTAGGGCAAGTTTCCAGGTAAGTTGCCCATAAGATGCTACCCTCCCATCCCCTAGACCTAAAGTGGGTGTTAATGGGTCACTAAGGACCCATGGAGGATCAGAAATGGTAAGTTGACCAAAGTCAACTTTTCCTAGACTTGCCAGCTCTGGTGGCAGGTCTAAGCCTATATTGCCATGGGACCATATACCTCCCGATCTATAAGCCCCCTATAACTTGGGTCATAGCTTCTTGTTTCGACCGCAAACCCGTGAAACCCCAAGCATTGGTCGGATCTTCAAACACC